>CM047991.1:28516431-28534399 GCA_026261665.1 Melanotaenia duboulayi | reverse complement strand
TTGCTTGAATAACAGGTTTCCCAGGAAACCCAAACTTCTTGTATCACACTGTAATTTATACAATTTATAATTTATTTATTTTATTCTTGCTTGAGGTTATTGTCATATGATTGTATCTCTAATGAAATCAGGGAAAACACCACAAAACATGCCTTCATGACACTTTTTGAGCACAAAGGAAAAATTATTTGGATTGGGTGTAGATCTAGAGGACTTTATACAAAGCTGTGAGAAGAAGCATTGCTCTTGGTATAGACTGTCCCTTATAAAGTCGTCCTCCAGTATCTCCAATATTTTTATATTTCTATGATCAAAAATAATTGTGATCTCTTACTTTTTCTCCTGGGGGTCCAATGGCTCCCTGAGGTCCTGACATTCCCTGCAAAAACAGAAAACATGTGATCTTTGCTCAGTTTATACATAATAGATTTGTACTTGATTCTTGATTTTAAGATGTTTCTTAATGCAAACATGAACGATTCTGCATAGATGGAGAAACAAAACATAATTGAGGGACTGTAAACTATTTAGAATTAAAGTATACAGTCATCATTTGATTATTTTCAAGCTCAACAGATCACTGAAGTTGTAGAGTTATATCAATATATTATATTTTACTGCGAAAGATGAAGTAGTGGTTACATTACAGGGTATCAACATTATGCTTATGTTAATGATGGGCAGAGGAGTAAAAAGCTCATCAGCAAGAGATTAAAAAATGTTTTTTAAAAACACACATGATGATACTTCAGATTTTATTCACTTACAAGAAGGTAAAAGCTAAAAAAGATGCATTTTATATAATATATCTTGCAAAAATATAAATTAAAAACATGGCAGACCACGTTTTCATAGCTTCATCTGCAACTTCAAGGAACACAGCAGCTTAACTAGTCAGTCAAGACTTGACAAAGAGCTGAAAACTGCTCTTAAACTCAGAAAAGGAAAGAATCATCAAATCTGAAGTGGCTTTAGGATTAAAAGACATCTTTTGAAAAGAATATTGTCTTTAATCAGTGGTAACGTGTACAGTACAGAGGTGGGTTGCTCAGATGTAGGTACTTAAAAAAAAAAAACCTAAAAAAATCCCCAAACATTTTAATGGAAAAAGATTTTTCTGACATTTATAAGCTCTAAATAAACCTTAGTTCAGACTGCTCGGTCTGCTTGTTTCTGCTGATTAAATGTGGCTTTATGGATCTCTGTAGTAATTTGCAGAAGCAAGAAACTGAAATAAATTGAATGTTTACAAGTGAATCACAATCAAATCAAACTGTGAAGCCAGCAAATATTCACACCTTTAATAAAAGCTTTGCTGTTTAGCACATTGACACCGAGTCTAATTTCACAGGTGGATGAAAATGTCTCACCTGAGTTCCTGGTGTTCCTTGCTGACCAGGAGGTCCCGGCTCTCCTTGAGGACCCTAAGAGATATGAAGAAAAATATGTTAAGTAGGGACAAAAGTAAAGAATGAAAGCAAGTAAAGTAAATACAAGAAATAGAGAAAATAGTATTACATAAAAAATTAGACACATGCTACTTGTTCTTTTGTTAGTTGAAGATTCAAAATTACATATATGAATTAAATGATGACATCATAACTGACCAAATTTCCCTTGGGGCCATGGGGTCCGTCATTTCCTCGTACGCCCTAAGAAGAGAGAGGATGGACATATGATTCACAGAGTATAAAAACAGTAGCACATGCTGTACTAATAACTAATTTACTACAAGTTTCAGCTTCTATCCTAAGAACCTTTTTGCAGGAAAGAACTAACAGCACATTTGCCCACAGCCAATTACAGACTTTGATGATGACACTAACATTTTTATTTACATTTGTGGTTATCAGCAGGTACTGGCATCCTATCGCTAAATGGGGAAGTCCATGAATTGTAAACATTAGTGCCCATTTACAGAAGGTGTGAACAAATGGTTTTGATAATGAAGAAAGTGTCTGATATGACAAATATGACACTCCTTGCTCTGCTGCATCAGTTTTGACTACACAAGCTAAACAAGCTCACACAGATAGAAAAGAGAGTGCAAACAGATGAAAGCTTAAAGAAGGACAAAACACAACTCGTTTAGTAAAATAGCACCATTACATATGAATATAAGGTATGGATGTAAAACTGAGACTTTGGTATCTGAACTCTGAACATCTTAGCGTTGTTTTGAGAAGCTTGTGGAGACATTTAATGGCCATTTTAAGATTACTGTTTTTTTAGGACCATCCATGAGCTACAGTCAGTTGTTTTAGGAGATGTGGGTGTTGTGCGGTTGGAGAGGAATAACTTAATGCTACTAAAAATAAAACAGTTCAGTGTGGTTTGAAATGGTTTTTACTCACAGGTGGTCCAGGGATTCCAGGTGGACCTTTGGGTCCAAGCAAACCACGAGGTCCCTAAGAACAGACACAAGGAGTGACAAATAAGACACAAACCATCAGAGATAACAGCGGTCAGTTAGAAAGAATGAAAATGAAGCTGACAGAATTTGCTTGGTTGTCATGGAAACACTCACGGGTTCACCTGGGAGACCTCTTGGTCCAACGTCTCCATCATCTCCCTATAAACACGCAGACACAACATGTAAAGGATGAAAAGGTAACAGAGATTTCAGAAGAACTTCAGATTCCTATCTGGAATGCACATACTCTCTCCCCGTCCTCTCCTGTAGATCCTTGTATTCCCATTGGTCCAGGGTCACCCTGACAAGGTGAAAGAGTGGAAAGATGAGGACTCAGATATTCTAAAGTTGGAGAGAATATTACACGAATAATTAACAACTGATTTATTTTATACTACTAATGGCGCTGTTTGACTCACCCTGTGTCCTTTGTCACCAGGCAAACCAGGAAGACCATCGAAACCACGGTCGCCCTGATAAAAATATAAAGTCATATATATAGAATGTAGAAATGCATCACTGACGGAGTTAAGAAAAAGTAGCTGATGATGGAACTTCTGATTTGGATGCAGGTATAAAATAAGACCCAAGTAAAAGTGCAATATATCTAAAAGCTAAAGAGGCAGATATGCTAGCAGATCTGATTATGATTTCTACTGGGGAGCAGAAATCACAAAGCATTAGTGTCAGTTTTGATATAAATCAAATCACGACACAAGAGACACTATTATACCTTAGTTCCAGGCTCTCCTGGCATTCCTCTTGGACCATCAGCACCAGCACGACCCTGTTAGGAGTGGGGACATGTTTGAAAGTAATACTATAAATGTGACACAGTGTCCATTTTCAATCCATGTTATCTGTGTCAGGGCATGTTTTTTTTAAAAAAAAAATAAAAAGATGAGTCTCTGTGTTGATGAAAACAATCTATCCTTGACTTCTTGAGATGTAAAACGTATGGGCGACAGCTCTGTCAACTGCTGACACTCCACAGGAATAAAGATAATGATCTTTGAGCAACAAGCTTTTCCACACATGCGTGAAATTTGTGGGAACAAAAATAACCTTATTGAAAAATCTGGTACTTTATACTCACTCTTCTTCCTGACTTGCCAGGAGGTCCCAGCAAACCATGTGGCCCCCTGGGACCCTAAAAAAAATAATGTTTGTGATCTTATTGGCAGAGATGGTTTAATTACAACATGATGAAAAGACTATAAGACAGTTCATTACATTATTTCATTGTTTGTACTTGACTTTGTCGTCACTCTGACGAGAGGTCAGAGGTCAAGATAGACAAAGTGTTTTACCTGAGGACCAGGATCTCCGCTCTCTCCTTTCAAACCAGAACTTCCCGGACTTCCCTGAAACCGACAAAGCCATCATCACAAAAACAACTTAATTTTAGGGCTTTTAGTGATGATGTGATTTAAAGGAAGAAAAAGAAAAGAAGCTGCGGTGTGATGATCACGGGGCTGTTTATAACAGACCTGTCATCAGATTAAAACCTTTCTCTGTGACGGTCAGCAGTAACAACAACCTCGTATGAACCGGTAAGATCGCAGGTAACATACCAAGGGTCCAGGGCGTCCAGTGAATCCCATCGGTCCAGGAGGTCCTTTCAGAGCCATCTAGAAGCAGCAAAATTTTAATATAAAGAATAAATAAATAAATAAAGACAGAAACACACAGCAGCTTGTAATAACAGAGTATTGTATTCTCAGCATAAAACTATGTTAATATAAATATGTCAGAAGTTTCTTTTCTTTATGTTAAAAGCAGCCTGTGTGTCTTTGTCATGTATATTATATTTTTCTATTTATGTTTAGAAATGTCTTATTTTTTATGCTGCTTGTTTATAGCGACTGACATTAATGTTTTTTAGAGACTGTATCTTGTATGGTGTGTACAGTTAAGTTACTTAGGCGTGTTTGGATAATTCATAGGGCTGGTACAACATTGACTTTGCCAACTGGAAGGTATTAAAAAATATTGAAAAACTAATTGTACAGTGTAAATAAAAAATAAAAGGAGTAACTGACCCTGGCCTGAGACAAGATGGCTGCTGCCTGGGCTTCCTGTGCTGAAACGACTGGACCTTTATCTCCTCCACTCTGACCAAAGCGGAACTGCAAGAAGAAAAGAAAAACACATTACTTGAGCTAATAAAAATGACAAACAAACCACCATATGGTCACATGGTTATAGTCTAGCTGCAACCTGAAGAAACCTCTGGCTTGTATGTATTTATTTGGTTTTTATGTGGTTATCGAAGATAAACCAGCTTCAATCCGCTACAACAGCTGTGTGTATAAAGAGTTTAACCTAATATCATAAACGTTGCATCTTAAAGGTTTCCATGAAATATCTGCAAATAATAAAGCAGACGTTATTTATATTTAGATACTTTCCATTTCTAGCTGAGGATCAAAAACTAAGCAACTCACAGGCAGCATCACTGAGGTTCCAGGAGGTCCAGGAAGTCCATCAGCCCCATTAAGACCTGCCTTACCAGGAGGACCCTGCAGGATGGAGAGATGGAGCGGTAGGCTGAGGTTGAGCAACGATGAGAAATGAATTGTGACCCTTTGCAAAGATCGACTGTGGTGACCAATCATGTCTCAGAGACAGTTAAAGGGAAAAAGACTCACCCTCTCTCCAGGGTCGCCCACAGAGCCGGGAGGTCCAGACGAGCCAGGAGGTCCAGAAGGGCCCTGAAAAGGAAGACAAAGTATTTTTTTAATCAGAAAGTGTGGTTTGATTAAAAAAAAAAAAAAAAAAAAAAAACTAGTCATCAAAATACATGACAAAATATCAATGTCACAAAAATGTACTATTTATGCCACTACCTAATACTTTCAACAAGTACACCTACAAGTGTTCCTACAGACAGAATACTTCAATAATCCCACAAGGGGAAATTATTATAAAGAACATAAAATAACTCAAAAATTATTTGCAAACATAGTTCAGCAGATTTCAGGGGTAAAACATTTTTTTAGAGGAAAAAACATGTTAAATTGATAAATTGTAATTTACTCACAGAAGGTCCTTCAGGCCCTGGAGGTCCTTCAATCAGCATTCCCTGGAACAGTTAAAATAGCAGAGTTAAAAGTGAGGTCAAAACCTGAAAAAGGAATCAGTCCTTTATTAATTAAACTTAAATTTTTAATTATAACTATTTTTATAGGACGTTAACCAGTAAAATGTTATTAACTAATGGATTTACATAAATAAAAAGCATTTTGGGACTAAAATATGCACAGAAGAAAATGTTGTCAACTCTTAATGTGAAGCAGCTAAAAAGTTTTGTTTACAAAATACAAAAAATATAAATTATTAGATTTTTTGTATATTTTTATGGTAATTCTGTTTATGAAGTAATATTAAAGATATTTCTCACAATCCTGCAATAAATAAATCATTAACTAATGTTAATTTAATGTTTCTATCAACATTTTATATTTTGAAAGAATAATAAAACCTATATTTTGTCTATTTAATGACCAGCTTCTGAAGCACCTGTCTTCATAATTTTGGAAATACCTGCTAAATCAGTTGATTAGATATTCATTTTAGATGAACTGATGACTGAGTTTCCTCTATAAACCACTTATCTCTAAAAGCTACAAAATAAGAGTCATAATAATCATTAAGACCCAGTTACCAACGTGGCTCATGTTAGTAATAATCGAAGAAGAGTTCACACAGTGAAATAACACTGATGAACAATATCACTGACAACCCCATGAAACCGTTCATTCCCTCCTTTGTCCTTCTTTCTCTTTTACTCACCAGCTTCTGCTGGCAGACGGAAATAAGGGACAGTTGGGCTCAAAATATGTAAAGTAGAGAACTTACTAAACCACAGATTAGATAATTTTGACTAGAATCTGTGGTCCAACTTTTATAACTTCAATTTGATGTGCTACACCTGTTTTAATATAAATCTACCAGCTGCTGTCTTAAATGTCATTCATAATAATTGTTTATAAATGCATTGTTTCTTCAGCATCATCCTTCTGCAAATAGAGGCAGTGGAACACAGAAAGGATGGACAGACAGAGAAATTCCCATCTTTAACTGGGTTTGGTGTAATCTGCACCTCCTGTAAAATTATCTGGTGCTTTAAAACCTTCTCGGGTTCATACTGCTTTAACTTTTACAACAAAACAAGTGAAACTGCTCTGCCAAAGGAGCACTTAAAATCACATCCTCAAATGTAAGTGTCCAGTGTGTCTCAGATTACTGGAAATACAACTAACGAATGAAGTTCAACTGATTTTAATTTTGATAGAAAAGGAAGACAGTGACTATAAGGGTGCTGGTCTAAATGGCTCCATGTCTGAAAGGTGGAAGTATTGTTAGCCAGTAAAACTACTGGAGGACAATTATTAACTTACGGGCTCCAAGACAGCAGGTTCTCCTTTCTCTCCTTTCTGGCCTCTAATGGCGGTCTGAGGAAAACACACATGTAGCCAACAACACAGCACAGTCATTACAGACGTAGTTACACATATAAACCAAAAGAAAAAAACATATAAGATCAGCCACTGAAAGGATTTCACAGTGACTGCATGCATTATCACAAAAACATCCACATTATTTTGTAGTGTTGAAAACAGAGAAATAAATAACCTGTGTAGCTTCTAACAGGTGCATAAACCTTCCTCCAAATTCCATTTATTATATGGGCTCCACACTGCTGGTCCTTTACTTGTAGCCTCTTAACGCATAGATGGAGAATCATCTTGGCTTAGCACTACTAAACAAAGCCATATACAGAGATAAATGGCATTGAAGGTTGTGCCACTTTCAAATGCCTCTTTATTCAGTGTATGTGACAGTTGAAGTTACTGTTCAGGTTTTTTCGGATCCCCATCAACGTCTGCTGCACCGGCAGTAGCTACAGATTTCTCTCTGGGGTCCCGAGTCACTCACTATAAAATAAAACCAATTTCAACCACTGCTTTGACCTCTTAAGTCTCGAAATGCATTCAAATTCACACTTCTCATTGACTGATTGAGCTTGCCAGGTATAAAACTAAAATCTATTAGTGAGCTTTACTTCTATGGAGGTCATTTGTCATGAAACTCTAAGTAGGAGAATTTATTTGAACAGGTTTGATGACTGATATATAAAATCAGTACAAGGAATAAGTTTATCCTACTGAAATTTTTAAAGTGTTCAAGGACATTAAAATCATGTTAAAGTGAAGATTGTCATGGTTACATCCTCTCTCTCTGGATAAGGTCAGCTGGTAAAAGCAGTAAAAGTCAAAATAAACAGAAAGAAGAATCCATCTGTGAAAAGCTTTGAAAAATGGCAAACTCAAACAGTTTATTTGAGAGGGGACTGAATACAATTTGACAAAAAGACTCGGATTCACAGTTGGTTGAAACTGATTTTTATTTACTATTTGTTTTTTTGTTTTTTTGCCTTTGAAGCAAAATTACTTACGCCACCCTCGTCCGTCACAGCGGACAAGGCGGGGCCCATGTAGGCATCAACCTCTCCAGTCTCTGGTAAAGGGTCACTGTAGTCTTTGTAGTCATATTCCTTAAGGTCCAAGTCTCCAGTCATATACTCTTCTGTGAAGACATCTTCGCCGACACCGCCTGCCTTGGTGGCATCTACCTCCTCTCCCACCAATACTGGATCCACCTGGGGCTGCGTTGGGTTCATTAAAGCCGCAACAGGATTGACAGAGAGGAATAAAAGAAAGAACCAAGCAGGGGGAATTAAAGGTGAAAGTGGAGGAAGAATATGAAGAGAGTGAGGTATGCAGGATGGGAAATTTTTAGTTAGAAGTATAGAGTTAAAAAAACAAGAGGGTTTGCAAGAAAGGGGCATATAAATAGAAGTGAGTCTTACCTTTTGCAAATAAACTGTGATACAGGGACAGAAAAAAAGACATCTGGCAGACTGTAGAGACTCTGTTAGTCCTTAAAGTTGCTGATCCAGTTAGTTAATTTCAGGTGAATTATCATACTACCCTAAATCTTCTACAAATTATCTAGTCTAGCTTATAGTTGTAGGTTTTCACCAAAGCATATCATCATCAGCTCATGTGTGGAAACAGTTACAAAATTATTTAGTAAAAATGTAATAATATAAGAAAATGAGGCAGGTAGAATAGCACACACACAGGTGATTATGACAAACTTTGTGAAAACACATTCTGCTATTTGCCTAACTAAACAAAGCAAAAACAGTTATTTTACTTGTGTACTTACCACGTGTTAAACACACAAATATCACTCCGGGGGGAATATACTGTCTAGATAACTCCTTTAAAAAAGCAGTTATGATTTCTTCACAGTAAAACAGAAAAAATAATAAAATAATAAAAAAAAATAATAATTTAAAAAATGTCAAAGACAGTTTTCAATGATGAGATACTTTTAAGGATTAAAGTTTTAAAGTTTAAAGAGTTTAAAGTTTTAATAGTGTGAATAACGTTTTTAAATTCTGACAATATGGGCTGTAAATGAACCCACATTATGAGCTGTTCTCAGATCGAGTTAAAATTCTCTTTCAAACAAGAATGCATTATATTCATCACTCTTTGTTGCTGGGGTTAAAACTGCATATCAAATATTTCCTTGTGAATCTACTTTTCACAAGATTTTTGTCCTTATGTCAAGAAAAGCACCAGATCAACAAAAGATCTTGAGATGAGAACAAAACGTGAATCTTGCTGTTAGGAAAAAATGAGAATCACATGAAAATCTTTGATAACACAAGTAAATGAATGTGGTGCATTCTCTTTGGAAGAAGTTGTCAGTGCCAGAAACACAGTGACGGGTGGTAAGAAAAGAAAAATACAGAGCTCTACTACTTCAGTTAAACTACAAAGACTGGGCTCACCATCGTACAGGGATAATAACATTTTTATTCATTTATGAAAATCTTTTGACTTAAACTCTGAGTTGTTGGATTTTACTAGGTTAATTCATTTAAAATGAATAGAAATTAAACATGAAAGTTTATTTTTTCTGTTGGTCTTCTTTGACAAAAGCACAACTTCATGTGTGTCATTGATCAGTGTGTCATTTAAATGTTACCTGTACTGTAATCTCTTCTTGTCCAATCACCTCACCCTCTGGATGTGGGACCATCTCCTCATAGTAATAATCAGTCTCTGTAGGGGTGTGGCCAGCCTCAGAATATTCAGTGTCTACATCCTGATTGGTCAGGTTGACAGGAAGTGGGGGACAGGAAGGAAGTAAGCAGATTTGATTGGGAGAGCAGGGTTAGTTCAAAGTCTGCTTCTGGGTGATGATGAGTTAAAAGAAGAAAATGGATTGCATCATAAAGTTGCAGTTGCTAGAGGTGTGGTTACCCCTGGCAACTCACATTTCAAACTTATAAAGATCCATTTAAAAAAAGAAATTTCAGGTAGTTCTGTTATATCAATGACTGTAAATTATTCCAGATGCAAGATTTAGTCATTGAGACTACTTGAGATTTCTTTTCATTTATTGTTAAACCATTTTTGCTTTTAAAGCTCATAAGCCAAGACTGATGAATGAAAAGGGCAAAGTTTGCTCTTATTGGAAGTCGGACTGAGCACATCTAGCCATCCTTATGAAGGAAACATCAGAGCTTGATGCTTCAGGATGTCTAGTTTCACCCAAGACCGGAAAACAAGGAGACAACCCAAATCAACAGCCTCACAGAACGGGATATTAAAAAGTTTCCAGAGCCCATTCATGACCATTGACATCGGGTCTTCTACCTTGAGGCATGTGACCTCATATTTTATAATAACATTGAGTTTCTGATTAAAGCAAAGCTTGTCTTGTTTTCTGTGAAGCTGTTTAATTCATAATTGGTATAAAATATCACGACAGACAAAGAGACAGACGACAAAAAGAAAACAGGTAATGTAAAAAAAAAAAGTCAGAAGATGACAAAGTGACAGTTTTGCTGTGTTGCACATGTGTAAAGTGTGACAGTGTATGTGCTTCTCAGGTTTAGTTTCTGTACCATGCTCATTCATTTGACTGGTAGATTAATGGTTTCCCATATGAAAGAGGCAGAGCCCTGGAGTTTATTCAAGTTCTGAGATCCAGTTTCAGCAGCCTAAGAGCAGCAGTGTGAAGTCAAGTAAAGAACAATGAAACTGTACATGTAGCCATGCTTCAGTGTGCACTGCTGTATCATATCATATGGAGAGATTGGGAAGCTCATGAGGATCATATGATATATGAAAAGAGGAAAGGCGATCTGGTTGCTATGAACCAACTTCCATTCTGAAGACCAGCTTGCATCATCAAGGATTTGCATCAAAATCTGTAGTGCCAGCCTCCTAATGAAAGTTCAAACTATTCATAGAGGTGACCAATAAACACGTCAACATTAGAAACAGTTTCACAAACATTTTGCTGCAGATCCGGGATAATCGAAAGAGCTGGTAAAGAGACTGGAAAGATGGGACAGAAAACTCTGGACATTCTGACCCAAACATGAGCCCTCGTGTTGTACCTGTTGATAACCGCTGGTAACTCTCTTCGCTGGGACCGCAGTTCCACTCAGCACATTCTTGCCAAACGGTGGGAAAGGTCTGTGCTGGGATTTGACATTTATGTCCACCGTCACCTTGGATTTTGTGGGTCTGGGAGGAGTGGGGCGGACAGGGGTGGGCGTTGGAGCTACTTTTGTTGGGATGGAAACCTTATTTACAACATTCTTCACTGGTTTGCTCGTTGTTGGTTTGATCAGAGGGACTTTGTTGACCACAGTTTTAACTTTAATGATCTCTTTGACCTCTGCCTTCCCTTGAACCTTCACTGCTGGAGCTTTGGTGGCAGCCTTTGATATTTTTGTAGGTTCTGGTTTTGATGCTTTTGTTGGTTTAGGTGCCTTAGTAGCTTCTACTTTGGCAGCAGATTTAGCTGTACTGGCCACAGTCTTTTCTACTTTAACAACTTTGTTAACCTTTGCTTTGGTAGTGGTTTCGGTTTTTACAGGCCCATTACTAACAACCTTCCTTTCAGGGGGTTTGTTCTTGTCATTAGATTTAGCTGCACCATTGACTTTATTCTCAGCTTTGCCGTTAGCTTTGACTTTGACTTCAGCAGATGTTTTTCCATTTCCATTGGCTTTCTTCTGTGCTGTAGCTTTACCACCATTGTTACCATTCACCTTAGCCACAACAGTGGCTTTTCCATTTCCATTGGCTTTCTTCTCTGCTGAGGATTTGTCATTCCCATTGATTTTCTTTTCAGCTACAACCTTGCCATTTCCGTTCACTTTGGCCTGAGCTGTGGGCTTGGCCTCAGCTTTGCCATTGCCATTAGATTTTGCTGCAGATGTTTTGCCATTTCCATTGCTGTTGGTTTTAGCTGCACCATTTGTTTTTTTCTGATCAGCTGGTTTACCATTTCCATTCTTCGCTGGAGCAGCTGTGGGCTTAGATTTAGCTGCTGCAGTTGGTTTAATCTTAGACAAGAGGATCTCTACTGCAGTGGGTTTGGCTTTGGATGACTTGATTGTGGAAGACTTTGAAGCTTTGGTGGGCATAGGTGGTTTGATTACAAGTTTGTATGGTCCAGCCTTTGCTGGCTTAGCTGGAGTGGGTTTAGCTTTTACAGTGGTGGATTTAGTGGGGGCTGCTTTCCCATTGAGTGCCTTCTTCTAATATGTGCCATTATTGTTCGGTTGAGGTGTTTCGTATGTAGAAGTGAATATTGACAAAGAAAGGGAGAGAGGGTAGAGGATGACAAAGATATATGGAGGGGTGGGAGGGGGATGAAAAGCACAAACAAGGGATTGACAGAAAGAGAAAAAAGACAAGAGTGGATGTTTTGAGAAACAATGACATAAAGATGGCTAAGGCTCGGATGATTTACTGAGACTGCACAGGCATTACTGGATACAGCTAATAATTACGCTGCAGGTATACATCTAAAAATGACCAATGACTGAAATAAATTAACCCTGAATTTGAAAAAGACATTTGAGAAATTTGATGTCTTTATTACTCTCGTGGCTTTGTGCTGTTTTCTCCAGTAATGCCATTCCCAATATTAAACATAAAAGCAGCATCTTTGTGCTAGGAACCGGAGGCTGTGGTTTAGCAGAGGCACTGAGGGTGTGACTGGTCAGGTAAAGCTGGCTGCTTAGCACACACACACACACACACACRCACACACACATATACAYATAGCTTTGATAAAAACACAAACACAAAACATACACATCACTGATGCACTGACCTGCTGTGCTATAAAGTACTGAACAGTCCAACTGTAAGACAGAGAAGGTTGCTGCTGTTTAGCCATGCAAAGGAAACAGCATAGATGAGAGTTTGCATGCAAATATATGTTAGTCAGATAAAATCACCAAATGAAATGTGCTAAACATGATTAATTCTTTCCACTCATGCTGTTACAATAAAAAAGGCATGCAAAAAAATTGTAGATGAACCCCCCCCCCCAAACAATAAAAAAACACCCACATGATATAAAATGTAGGAAAAACAGACCACCAGTGGGGAATATGCTCTCCTGAGATATGCTCTTCAAACATCAACAAGATTGAAGACAAACTGTAACATACATGTTTGTCGTGTTTGCCACACAAAGTTGAATCTACAACCATACATGTGTTTATCAACATGAAAACATCTGTGCTGATATTTCTATTTCGGTATGTTGAGGAAAAAGTGCAACAGGTGCATGCGGTAACATCCTCCAGGTCAATGATGAAATCATGCAAATAATAGGACAATAAACAGGCCTCTTTAAAAAGAATTGCAGACTTTACAAACACTTTTGTAATAAACTGAGAACCTCAGTGGGTTTGCATTATGAAGTCATGCAGTGTGAGGGAATTCAATGATCCATTAGAAAGAAAATGCATATCTATTAGCCTACACCTGTCATAATTGTAGAGATAATTCTATGTAGAGCTTTCCCTATTTTCATGAATGCTCATTTAGCCAACATTTTAAGTGTGTGACCTTCCTAGTTACACTTCATTTGTGTGCTAAAAGAGAAACTAACACCTAACATGTTTGTGAATAATCCATTGTTAGAAATGTTTGTAACAGAGCTCTGTTCTTTTATTTTCATGCACAATCAAACTATATGGGGAGATTTTGTTGAATTAGGCCTTCTTTAATTCTAAAAAACTTTTGTTCTCTTCATTAAAATGCCTCTTGAATAGGTTTAAAGTAAAGGGAGACAGGATAAACATGAAATAGATGATAATGCTAGAATATAACTGAGTAAATAGTGGAGTATGAAGGAAAAAATGCATCTATGTCTGACAGCACAGCTGCACCTACACTCCCCCAGTGCCCCCACTTTACCACATGTTAACATACACATTTTTATATGACAACATGTCAATGACATGAGGACAAATAAATCACAAGGAGCAACGGTAATCAATCCTGTGTGATAAAAGGTGGTGGAAATGAAATGGATGTGTGAATCTGGATTAAAGGAAAAGTGAAATGTAAATAAAACAAGGGAGTTATGAGTGATGAGAGATGAGAGGTATTTGGGTTGCTAATAGTTTTATATTTACTAATTTAAACACAAGTTTAGCAAATATATTAAACATAAATTACATCCTAACACAATGCATCATGGATTATATTTGTTTTTGTTCTAATACCTCTCTCTCTCATTCCCCTTCCCTTCCACAAACCCAGCTTGTGTTTTCCCTCTCTCTTGCTCCCACTTTACCTGCTGGTTGGGGTCCCCAGGTTGGGGAGAGGGGGATGCAGAGGAGGAGGGAATGCCTGTTGTTTCCTCATAATAATAGGGGTATTCATGGTCATCCTGCTCCTCATCAAAGTACTGAGAGAAATAGAGGGATGGAAGGATTGAAAGATGGGAAGGAGGAAAAGAAGGATGGATTGGCAGGAGGCAGATGTGTATGTGAAAGCAAGATGAATGCATAAAGAGGGGAAGAAGAGATCTCCATGGGAGAGAAGGAGGGGTTGCAGAGACCACAGAGAAATGATAAAAGTAAAAGAGCAAAAAAAAAAAACCATGTCGACAGACTGCAAGAGACAGCAAAGAGGATAATGACAAAATGCAAAGCTTTCATTTCTCAATTCATCAGAGTGTGTGTGCGTTGTTATAAGCTGCTGATATTAAAAATAGTTTAATGGGTAACCCTGATGAATGAGAAAATAAAAAGAAAATACAGCAATGATGGAAGAAAATGAATAAAATCACACCGATTTATATTCATTCCAGAAGCAGTCATCTCAACAGCATCAACATGGCAGGGTTTGGGACACACAGTGTAGGAGCTCTGTGCAGTAACTGATTTATGCTGATCAGGCATGCAGACTTACAAAATAAAGATCATGTACTTTGGATGGATGAATGCAGATGAAAATTATTCACTATTATGACTCTGTAATGCAGTTGGTGTCAGGAAAATGTCAGATCCCAACTTTCTATATAGTATAAGTGTGTGTTTGGGAGAAAAAAAGAATGAATGACAGCTTACAAAGCCTATGATGCGTGTATGGTGCACAACCAGTCTCAGTAAGCAAAGAGGCTCCACCTTAAGCCATCTTCATGCCAAATTCTTATATGTTGTAATTTAACCAGAAAACCAATCAGAATTTCATGTTTTGTATATATTCAACAAATCCTCTTTCTTTCAATTCATAAAAAAATAAAAATCAAGAAAAGACACTGACGTGTGCTTGTATCATCCTCTTTCCCCGGCCTATCTGTGTTCCATTGCAGGACAAAACAGTGAAAGCTAGTCCACTGCTGCAGCAGTTCAAGTGCACAGCATAATAAATATGTGTCCATGTTTACAAGAGTAATATGATGTAGGAGGGTACGATATGTCGCTGTCCCTGCTTTTCTTTATTTACCTCGGGGACACAGACAGTGGAGGTGAGGAGGAAAGCGGATGGATACAAACTGTTGGTGATGACGAGGATGCGTGAGGATGACAGAAAGGAAGAGCAGCACTTTGATGACATTATTAGATGACCCAAACTGACCTGAGGACTTCATTTTCAGGGGACTGATGTATCTATTGTTTGTTGTTATTATTAGACCATATTTTCTTATGTGGTACCTTTCCAACTAAATATCATGTATTTATTGGTTTAATTGTTAAATCATAAGGTGATTTTAAAACCCCATGTGAGAAAAAACTGTGCACTTCAGGAACAGAGCATGTGAAGGAACTTCTTTTCAAAGAGCAACAGCAATTACCCACTGGGATAAAATCCACAATTAATATATGGATATTAAGCGATGACCATGACAAAAATTAGATTAATTCTAATATTCTGGTGACATTCCTAATATTTCTCACTCTTATCTTTACCTGATCTCAATGTAAAATTCCATAGCTGTTCAGCTTATGGAAAAAAAAAATAAATAAAAAAATAAACCTTGACTATAAAAAACCCGATTAATAGTTTATCTGCTTTCTTTCTTTAGAAGATACATTTTTGAAAAGAGCTCAAAAAAGGAAAACAAAGTCCACAGATTCTGAATGGGTCAGCTATACTGGAGCTACAGATGAGCCTATAACTTTAATAAGAGATGTTAGCATACGGTAGCTGTGCCTGAATGAGGTTATTTACTCTGTAACTGATGCTACTCATAAATCTAGCTGGTTTTAACACAATCTCTGTGTAGCTGTAATGATCTTTTGAGCTGGTTATTGTACGCTGCTGGTACTTGAATATGTGTGAGCTTGTATTGTTGTGTTACTCACGTATGTGTTGGGGTCCTGAGCCTGGGTCTTGGGCAGAGGGGAGTCACAGTCAGGGCTGTAGTGTTCACAGAAGTCATAGGCAGCCTGGGGGTTGGAGGCGATGAGCAGCTGCTGGATGTCTCCCTGGGAACAAACATGGAAATAGCTAAAACTTCCATGAAAAGCCTTTTAAGTCATATGATTTGCTTGTTGAAACTTTATGGGATGAGGCTGCAGCAGCAGAGGTTACTACCAATCAGTTACTTGCCCAGAACCTGCATAATTTGAAGGATTGTGGTTTTCAGAGTCCTTACCTGGAAAACCTCCTCATCAAGCAGGCGAGCACCAAACACTGTGATGCCATTGGTGTCAACCTCAGCGTTATTACCACGAGGTAAAGGACGGGTCATCTTCTTCTTGCAGTCCAGCAGCAGTGTCACATTCTTCTTGGAAACAGAGAAGGCAACGCGGTGCCACCTAGAGGCGAAAGATAGGGAACACAGGCGAAAACACATTTAATGTGGCTACAGCACAAAGCACAAAGTTAACAACCCATTGTCTAAAATCATACTTTCTTTCCAACCAACATGCACACAAATGCTATTTCCAACCATCCACATGGCCCCAATCATGTAATCCCAACCAGTTACAAACTGGTNCAACCATCCACATGGCCCCAATCATGTAAATAGACATAAATAGACATTTATGTTGCTGGTTACTGACTTGCCATCAGCCAGATTGACGCCTCTGAAGAGTGGGTAGTCCTCGGGGGCTGGCTTGCCGTTCTGGTCCTCATACAAGAAAACAGGTGAGCGTCCAAATTCAATGCCTAGCTGCTGGATGCCCTGCTCGCTGTAGATGGATAGGAGGAAGGCCTGAAGACCAGCATGGGCCTTGACCAGAGCCATGATGGAGAAGTTCTCCGGGAAATGGCCTGTAGAAAAGGAAGGAAAGGCAAGGGAAAAAGAGAAGGAAATGGCTTATAAACAGGTGTCACTAGCTCAATATCTTGTCAGTGTTTTAAGAAAAGAAAAAAAATAATAAAATGAATGAGGAATTGAATCAGATACTAAACNAAAAAAAAAAAAAATAAAATGAATGAGGAACTGAGTCAGATACCAAATATATTGAAGGAGGAATTAAATCAAACCAATACAATTAAATCTCTTTCTGGAGAAAGAGGGATGTTGTGCAGATTTACNTAAATCTCTTTCTGCAGAAAGAGATTTAAAGGATGGTGTGCAGATTTAACAAATTCTTGCAGCAGAACATTTGTTTACAGAAGAAAAGAAGTTATGCATGATAAAAAAAGATTAATTAAATGAAGAAAAGGTGAAAAACAGATTTCAAATATGACACATGAAAAAGAAAAGTACAAGAATTGAGAAGTAGTGTAGAATAACATTAATCAGGACCTTAAAGTGACTGGATTTATATCCCACATGCAGTTAGAATTCAGTGCAGCGCATAATAACAGGTGTGCACATCTTAACAAGAAAGGCTACACAGAAAATGAGCTGAAACTTTTGAGGATTTCTCCATAAACACATAACTACTACTTTAATTTTTCACACCTTAGAGTCAGACTATACTCTAAAGTTAATGTATTGTGCTTCTTAAACACAGCTTCTGCAGAACATATAATTATACGTTGAGCAATATAACAGAGGGCACAAAAGCCTCACTTAAGTCTAGCAAGCTTAGTTTTAAATATATTTAAGCTTAAATAAACAAGCTGTAAATATAACAAGACGTTTCATGCTGGAATTCAGCACAAATATGAAATACAGAGTTGTTAGCACCAGTTTTGGATCATACATTTATGTTAATTATTTCACAGCAGTTTTACCATT
>CM047991.1:28468094-28487193 GCA_026261665.1 Melanotaenia duboulayi | reverse complement strand
GTTTGTTATAAAAGTTCAAATTCACAGGTGCACCATGTGGAAACAAGAAATGAGAACATAAAGTTTGTAAGGTATGACCGGCTCATCTTAGTACAGGTTGTACATATATTGTCTAGACGGGTGGCTGGTTGTCCAGAATGGGACTGAGGTGGGGGGGTAATGACCAGTCTGACAGCCTGAGAAGAAGCTCATGTCCTGGCTGTTGTACAGTGAATGCTTGTGCATCCTCTCCCTGAAGGCAGTAGGTAGAAGATGTGATGGGACGGGCGATGTGGATCCTTAATGATGTAGGTAACATTTCTGATGCGGTGCTGCTGGTACATTATCATCACTTAGTAACTGGAACTGCACCATGGTTTGATTGTAGTAAGTCAAACAGTACAACAGATCCTCTTTATCTTATCCATCATCACAGAGAACCTGTTTTACAACTTGCTGTTCTTAAATTTCCCACCTCAGGGTGTTACCATAGCAACTATTGAAATCTTTAGAGTTTTCTACACGTTTAACTCTTGCTTCACTCGAGGCTCCCCAACTGGGTCCAACAACATTTGATATAAAAATGCACCATTACAGATTTTTAAAGGTTCCCAAGCCTGACCACCTGAACTGCCTCACTTCATAATACAATCTGAAGTCAGATCTATTAAGTACAAATATATTAAAGTCGTCCCCTTTTTTATTTTCTAACTTACCCCCTGGAGTGCCCAAGGGGTACACGTACCCTCATTTGGGAAACACTGTTATAGAGCAAAATCAGTTACCTGAAAATAAAGAGAAAAAAGAACAGATGATGTGTTTAAAGCAGCAGGACTACTTGTGACTTTAGATCATGACAAACCCTCCACATGTTCTATAAAATCTGAATTTCATCACAGCTTATAAGTTTAGCTCTTTCGAAGTTTCACATGCACTTTTTATGAGTCAGCATCCCCAGTTACAAGTTGCATAAACACACAGTCTACCTCTGATTCTTCGTCTGTCTGCCATGTTGATTACAAAAACCAATCTTCAGAGGCAGAATTATACATTTTGTGTTTCCCCCACATTTAGCTCTGCTCAGACAGCACTCTCAATCATTTAAATGTAGACTGGCTCAGATTTGGTCTGTGTATACCCAAAAACCTAGCATATGATTACAGCTGAAAGAACATGGGGACAGTGGCTGACCAGTAATTTGGCTTTCCTAAATGCTGCCACCAGTCATTCCAAGGTTTCTTCCCATCCCACCAATCTGGACCTTCGTAATGCAACGAGCTGAAAAAAGTCCCTAAATGTTTGCTTTTCTACGGCATAAAAAGAGGCAACAAATAAAGACACAAGCATAAAAAATATATACTTCATAGACTGTATAGTGTTACCAACAGACATAAAATTGTTTTACAAGTAAATGTGATAATTTTATCATTTAATTTTATTACAGTAAACACTACAGGCTGTAAACAGAGGGCAGTGTTAATCTACAGCTTAAACTCTTACCATAGATATTTTAAAACTTCTTGCACTTTTTAATCCGCTTCTGTATTTTGGTCAAATTTTGACTATTAACTATTAGAAGTCATAGTAATTATTCATACAGCAGCCTATTCTTGCTGTTTGAACGTTGCAAATGTGGCATAGAAATGCATAAAAAAAAAACAAATTATGCTGCAAATGTGTAAAAGCTTGACCTCATGTGTTCAGAGGAGGATTTTATGTGTTTTACTGTGTGGGGTACTAAACAGAACAGAAAGTTACAGTGGCCAGAAAACACACCTGATATCTCGTCCTGTCTGAAGAACACACAGCATCAGTTAGGTTCAGTCTTATGCAGGTGTGTGTATGTACACAGTGTGCATTGGAGTGTGTGGGGTACCTCGACAACACAGGATCCACCAAACCACTGCTGGCAAGTGACTTCAAACACGGCTCGTTTATTCAGTGCACAGCAATAACATTCACCTGGTGAAAAGTGACATTTCTGAAACAGAAATTAAGAGGAATTTGACCCCTGGTATAAAGGTGTCTTTCTGCAGGGCTCAGCCCCACATACCACGATGGAGGGAGGGAATACAGGGAGGAAAGGAGAGGAAGAATTATAACCAGGAGACTGGGAGAGAGAGAGAGGAGGGCAGGAAAGTTGGTGAAGATGTTGAAAATTTGACAAAATGCAGCGTGTTAAATGGTAGAAAGGAAGATAGAAAGTTTAGGAAAGAGAAATCAAGATAAAGATGTGATTAGAAAGGGGGAGAAACAGAGTAAATGCCAAACTTAGAAGATGCCAAGGGTTATGTGAAAGGTTAAGAGGCCAGACAAAATACAGTTAAAGGCACTCAGACCGCTGAGAGTTTAAGACACAAAGTGACCGAATACAATAAATAATTATATTAAGGAACATTACGAAATACTAAAGATGCTGTAAAATCTAATCATGTTCTCAATGTTAAAGAGAAAACTATTTAAACGCTACAACTTAAAGTAAAAACTGTTTCTTTCACCTCATGGAAATCTTGTTTTTGAATCTTACACTTTTAAACATCTGAACATGAATCAATGAGCATCCCAATAAAAAAAATTTGCATTTAAGTTGCTAATCTGAGAGGTTTATAGGTTCTTCTCTAATTGTGGTGCTGCTGCTGACTTGGCTTTACTGCCTTCAGGTCCTCAACAGAGAGCTCATTGTGTCAGCTCCCTCTGGTGGCAGCTGCTGGTACTACACTAGCCACTTCCACAGTGGCACACTTTGCCCAGATATCTGTAACATGTTAAGTTATGGTATTCTTTGCACATAATTAGCATTAGCACATTAGCTGCATATCTATCACTACTCCGTGAGAACAACTATTAGAACTAGTAAGTTTTCTATGTAAAACATACACATACATGAGGCCTGTGGAGATTGTTATAGCAAGCATCTCAACCAAACCGGAGAAACATAACCGGTAAAGCAGTTTAAAAGTCATGTGGAGGATGGAATTATTAGGATTCAATGCCAGTTATGAGGGAGGGGATAAAAAGGTAGGAGGAGAGATGCAGAAAGAGTTAAAAAAAAACATCTCTAAAGTGCATGGATAAAATGTCACACCCTTAATTTGCAGCAGAGGAAACAAAGCCACTAATGTAGGGTGAACTAATTAGAAAGAATGCTCTGATCTCAGCTCTGTTGCTTCTTATTAGTCAAGGTGTTAAATTGGTGAGGAAGCAAGACTGGGCAATTTCACCACCAGCAGCTCTAATCAAGGAAGGAGGTGGAGCAACAGCAGACCATGGCTGGACAAAAGGTCAGTGCTCCCTCTAGAGGATGAAAGATGGGAGTGCAGTGTCAGTGGTCAGCTGGGACCCTGGGGTCCTGCTGGACTGAGGAGCCGATCATTTCTTCATGATACAGCGAAGCTAAACTAGGACACGTCGTACCATCCATGGTCAGGTGGATCCTTAAATAAGTGCACTCTGGTTCTGTTTTCATGGCACATTGCAGAATATATTTGTTTAGATCTCTATATGTTTGCAACGTTCTCTTTATTAATAAAACGTTTTGCAGTGTTTAAATTGATAATAAATGAAAAACACTCCAGATGCAGTATTAAAACTTTTACTCGGACATGATACAACAAACAGAAACAAGGTTTTGAATTAATGACTGAAAAAAAATATATATTTTTTTTCCTTTCAATCCCCAAAGCACACAAAAGTCAATCAGCTCCACATTTACAATGGAGTAGAATACAAACAGGACAAAGGACAGACACAAGCGAAAGAGACAAATTAAACATAAAAGTGACAGATTCCATTCTGATTTCAGTTCTTGCATTTGTTTAATACTTTGTAATAAAGAAACGGTGAATAGCATAGTTGTAAAACAGGTAACAAGACAGTCTGAAAGTTTTTAAGGTGAAGAGTAAACAATTAAGGAAGGTCCTAAATCTACTGGAAAATAGTATTTTCTGTTTATACCCTCAATCAACAACTGAACACCTGATCCAAGTTTCTTTAAACCCGACCCCCTCTTTCCGACCTGCCCTTCCAAAATGAAAAGCCAGCTCCTCTTAAAAGAGAGCAGTCTTCCTCAGCTGATCCTTTCTGGCCACTTCTTTCACTGTAGCCAGATCTTGTTCAGAAGTGCCCCCTACAAACCAACCAGGGTGGTTAAATCTAGCATTGTTTGCAATGTACAGTCAAAAACTTCGCCCTCATAACCAAAAAGATTCTGAAGGGTTTTTGTTTATTTCATTTCAAGCTACAGCAACAAAAAAGAAATCAACCAAATCCAACTGAAGAAGAGCAGGTCCAGGACCAAGCTTGTCTTGTCAAATCATTTATTTGCATTTCATTCGTCGATGTATGTTAGGTTCTGAGACCCCATAAAAAAGCACCAATGCACAGCTTGAGCACCCAGAGGGGTCCAGACACTGGTCTGCTCCTCTCTCCAGTGACCAGCGCTCTCTACACGAGCTGTCACTCGATTCCTATAGGGCCTCTGTTTCAATGCATTACACAGGCCAAGGTTAGCGCACTCTCTTTTTGTGTGCTGCACAATAATCACAACATACATAACAGACGAGCACTGGTGACTGAGTGGCCGTGCATTTAAGATGGCTGCAAACAGCTTGGCAGTGATTAAAAGAAGGAAAACACAAAGAAGAGTGAGGGTGGTGGTTTCAAGGCTGCATAGAACACACTGAACCTCACTGATTATAACAGGATCGGCTTCCAGGGAACGTGTAACGACGCCGCCCTCGTGTCTAATCTACACAATGATCAAGTCTTCAGTCGTAGCTTCCTATCCATTAAAAAAAAAAAAAAAAAAAAAAAAGCATATCGTCTTCAAAACGCGAAAAGTTTCATAATGTAATAAAGATGGCGACAACAATACTGCTACACAGTCAGAAGGTCACAGCATGCGTCTGCCTTGAGTGCACACCGTTGCATGACAAAACAATTTGTGGGCGGTGCGATTCAGCGGTCTCCCGTGGCGACCGCAGATCGTCGCAGCTCTGCCGTCAAGTAAAGTAAGCAAAGAGGGACACGTGGCACTGAATCCCTTCTCTACAGTTCTCCAACGCTTGTCCCATGAAAAACTTCACATCCTCACAGTCCAAGAATCAAAGGTTCATTTTACAAGTCCACTGCAAAGCCCAGCCATTTCCAGCTCACGTGGGCGACTGAACGAGCCGTTAAGTTTTAAGTAAAGCAATGGACATGGGGCAAAACAGGGAAAGGAAAGGGGCAGGTTGTGTCGATAAAGCATCAAGTCAACATACCAATAGATACCCCCCCTCCTTCCTCTGCACCCTTTTATGATTTCACTCAACCAATTTATTCAAAAGCGCTCAGCAAGTCACAGCCAAAGTTACAGTTTCTGCCAGTAAAAAGGCAAAGCTGCAGATTCCATGCACATGTGCATAAAAACATACACATGGCCACAAGTACTAAATGTTAAAAAAACTAAAATACCCAACCATCCGCTTCTGCTAACATAATCTGCCTGCTCAGCAAAGCTAGATGTGGTTTAGCTACAGAACCTGCACTCGCTGTATAGCTTTTTAAATGCTAGGCTCGTAGTGAAATGTCAAAAACAGACTCATAGAGAAATTTGAAAACATCACTAATGCACAGAGGGATGGGAACTGTAAATGATGCTACTGCCAATTAATGTCATGTAACAGACTAAGATTTATTTTCCAGCTGCAGGAAACATAACTGAAAAGCTCAAAAAGTGACTGTTTAACCATTTTACTTAAGAAATGAATTTCAAAGCCAGCTCTGTGTGACTGGTATTGGAAGTTAGCTGGTCAGCCTTCCAGCTTTTGATGGTCTACGATAGTTCCCATCCCCAAATATAAACGTGCAGTTGCAGCAGGCTGAAAAATAGAAGCAACAAAATTAAAATCCTGCAAAGTTTCTGAGATGTCAACCAACCAGAGATCATCAGACTTTATCTACACCCCAAAGTTTTAGTGCTGCAGAACTCCTAATAATGTAGATCCAAAGGCTCGTTGGACACAGAGTCACTGAACCAACTCAAGTCGCTAAAGCACAGACGATACTAAGCCTATACAGTAAAACAATGCTGGCAGCCGTTGGTGCGTCTCATCTACGCTGGCCACCAGCTTGCTTTACTTTACCAACGAACAACAAAACAAGTCAACAATGTTGCATAAGGGCCGGGGCTGACTTTTATGGAGACAGCGTGGTTGAGTTGGCTGAATATATGCAAAGATGGAATAAAAATTAAACAGCACCAAACTCTAAGGTTACACACAAAAATAATAAATCTAAACCTGTCTTACAGGTCAACTGCCAGCCTCTGTGTCCACATCACATGGGGGAGGCCGAGGATTCTCTCTGAGAAGTGTTTGGACTATCGGCTGGGCAGGATGCTCATCGCTCCATCTGGTCAAAGGAGAAGTCGGACCTAACATCCAACAGCTGCTTTTATCATTTTCACCAGCGTAACGTCTTTCTGAAATATAAAAAAGGTTGGCTCCGCCTGATAGGGTACAAAGTCTTATCAACTGCAGCCAAAATTCTCAAGAACTTAGCTGGTAATTATTTTTCATTACTCAAAAGATGACAAATGTGAGGGGGGATTATAATAAAATATTTTATCAGGAGGTTAATCTACACTATAAGTATGAAGAATGGCTGATTTGTCTGTACTTGCATACTGAGTTTGCATTGATGTAAATGTGCAAGTCTTCAACTAAGAGACCACATAAATGATTTAGCACCTGGTAGAGGACTGTCGTACCTCTTCCCTGTAGAATGACAACAAAATGTTTTTTTATCTATTAAATGTGGTGAGTAAGGTGGTGTAAAATACTTCAAATGTGAACACTTTCTTTAAAACTTTACTAACAGACATGGAAGTAAATATTTGTGTACCCGGTACTGCTCACCTTTGAGCTGGTGTACAGTTAGATTCATAGTTTGTCATTTTCCTGATCATGTGGTAGCTGCATTTGACTTTTCGCTGCAATGCTCAGATTCAGTTGCTCACAAATTTCAATCACAGTAAATATCAAGTGCCATTGGCAACAAAATCCAGCCAATCATTAACCGAGAACAACAGGAACCATTGGCAGAAATTGGTGCAAAAGCTGTGTGAGGTGTGGTTTGGCCCTGGGCTCAAGCACAGTTTTCATGGTGATGAAATTACATGGGACACGACTCCAATGTTGATTTAACAGCACAAAATAGAAATTTGTTTGTTGGAGCCACATATTTCACTTTCACTTGTTTTTTTTTTTTTTTGGTATTATTTACATCTACTATACAAAAGTCTCAAGTTTGAGCCAATACACACGCAAAGTTTCCAAAGCTGCAGGTATTAGGTGTAGGATTTCCATTCTGCTGTGTCTCTTTAAAGGATTTCATTACAGCAACAATTCACACACGATGTCCTTCGTAATTAAAACGGTTTACAAATCCACATCCGCAACCAGTAAAACCATCCATGAGCTGTGGGCTGCAAAATTATTGCAAACTTGTTACCAACTACCAAACGAACCTGCGTCTTTTCGTTTCCAGTTCCCACCTCATTTCGTGGTGCACAAAAACAGCTTTTTACCACTTTTGTTTTACAAAGAAAACAGCATCTCAAGCATACGGTCCGAAGACAATTCAACGACTACTGGGTAAAAAACACGTCAGATACATTTACTCACTCAACAGACTCACCAACCAGTCGGCCACACAACACGGACACAAGCCGTCCAGTCACAGACGGGATTGTTCGGAGAGCACGGATGATTATTTTTCTCAGTTGTTAGAAACTGTGCTGATGTAACTGCTGCCAGTCCCAATATTCAAGCACAGCTCGTGTGGTTAATATTAATTCCCAAATTGATTATAACTCACAAGGGAAGAAACCAATCCTTTAGCAAACTGAACAAAAACACTTAAAGGGGCAATAAGCAGAAATTCATCATTTCTAGATTGAAGGAATTAAAAAATGTCTATGTGAAGAACTAGAAGTGTAATTTCGTCTAGAGTCTAGCATGACATCACATCGTCTCTCTGTGTTGACCTCAGCTGTGTTTACCAGCTGGTCTGGCCACACGGTCATGCCTCTTCCCTATAAAAGGTACGAACAAGCGAGCAACAGCAGCTCGAATTTTTAAATAAAATGGTGGCGAGTGGAACGAAACCTTCACCTGCAGACGACTAGAATCCGACATTACTTCTAAAAAAAACAGAAAAAATTAGATGTTAGCAAATAAGTTGTCGGATAGAGAAAGGGACATAACCTGGATTTACGCCGGCTTTGTATTTCCACAGTGGAGAACACCGCGAGAGCTAAAGAGGCTACAACTTGGCTCGGAGCTAGCGCTTCTCCTGGACAGTAACAACATACGTTATAAGTTATTTCAACGTTCCACAAAATGGTGATATCGTTTTGCTCAGTGTGTTCGCACTTTGCACATTCGTTCGCAGACGAGGCGAGTTGGGGGAGGGGGGGAAGAGGTAGCGGGAGGTGTGGCTCATGGCACTGTTTTGGTCTACAGGCAGTGCACAACAGCAAACCCTGCGGTGAAAAGATTTAGCTTTTTGCCCCTTTAAGATTGAAATGAGAAAACCCTACACTTAGTACCTTCAAGTTCATCTTAGGCGTCTGAGAGAAGATGGTCATTTCTAGGAAACAAGAACATTTACACAGTTACAACTCACAAAAGTGCATTAATGACCACCAGAAGAGGGAAGATTCAGGGGAGCAGGAGCTAAAAGTCAAACAAATACTATTTTTTTCTTGCATGAAGTTTTTCTTCCTGTGATCTTCATGCTGTTTAAAATGCCAAACATCTGCCAAAGTAGAGAAAAGAATAAAATCTTAATTAAAAAAAATTCAAGTCATTCTTCTTGTCTTACAAAGCCCGCTGTGCGCATCAGGGTGGGAGGGACTAAGTTTGTCTGTTTAACAAAGTGCTCCCAGCCCGCTTTTCCTGGATTTCATTGCCTAAGAAAAAGCTCTCATTTCATGAGTACAGTACTTCAAAAATAGAAACTCAAACAAGTTTCAGCATGACTATATATATATATATATGTATATATAAAAGAAACAAAAATATTTGAATGTTTACCAGATTTGATGAAATATTTAGGAGAGTGTTTCTGCATCTTTATAGGACATCTCCTGACAATGAGAAGTGAATTTGTTTGATGGTGGACAGTCGACTCAAATGCTACGCACCTGATTGCAAGCTAAAAATCATACACGAGAGAACTAACCAGCTAGTAATGGATATAATATACAGAGGTGCAGCTAGCAGTAACTGTAAGTAACCCAAGTTAAAAACAAGAAAAAAAACAGTTATGCAGAAGCAAAACCCTCCTGTGAGATGAAGGTGTGAAAACCGAAGCTTAAATTAAAATTAAGACATTTACTGTATATGTGGGATAAAGAGGGAATCAGTCATTATCCCTGTTGTTGGAAACTGAGAGAAAAAATGGTGAAAACTCATGCGTGTGTGAAGTCTTAATCTTATTGTTCGTTCCAAGCAATTTTGTCTGTGTATTAGTTAATTGTTTGCAATTTTATGGAAAGTTGTGTGTGTATGTGTGTGAGGAGACAAGTAACCACGGTGGCAGGGATAAGGTGTGTTTTCGNCTGTTCGTTCCAAGCAATTTTGTGTGTATTAGTTAACTGTTTGCAATTTTATGGAAAGTCATGTGTGGATGTGTGTGAGGAGACAAGTAATCACGGTGGCAGGGATAAGGTGTGTTTTCGTGTGTGTGTGTGAAAGCTGGTTTGTTAAAACCAGCAGGTTGCTGCAGTTAAACGAGGCTCGACGAGACGAGCCGACGGCCAAACACAGGAGGCCGTGATGTGATCCTGATGTGCATCGGATCCTGATGGGACTGAACGTGGCTCCTCTAGGTGATCTGGTGAGGCGCCTCGAGCATCTCCATCAGGAAGGTGTCAATGGGCGTGTCACCGATCAGTTTAAAGAAGAACAAATGCTCCAGGCACTTCAGACCAATGGAGCGCAGTGCTGGGAGTCGCAGGAGGAGCTTTGCAAACCTGGATGATGAAGACAAGAGGAAGAGTATGGAGAGAAATTAACAAAAATCTGAATAATTCTGAAGTTATTACCAGAGGAAGACAGAAAATAGAGCCCACTACAGTGGAATTAATGCTGCAGATTGTGGAAAAGTGCACCATTCGAACATAATACATCTTTGTTTATTGTCAAGGTTTCCACACAATGTTGTTACTTTTAAGTATTAACACTCATTTTATACAATTTTAAGTAGTGAAATTTACAAAAGAACTATGTAAAGCACTTTGATTCAACACCTTGGCCCCACCTCACACACAGATGGTGCATCAGGTCCTTCCTGCATCATGCCCATGCCAGACCAGTACAGGAGGAAGACCCACAGTTTCCAACAATAGTAGGAAAGCTTTATATTTTATTCATTCAACATTATCATTACCATGATTAATTAATCTATTTTTAAAAGCACTTAGGAAAAAAAACTTTGATGCTGTTGCTGTGCTTAAAGCATAGAAATGAGAGTGTGTATCACTGCGTTAGCAACAAGAAACAGACCTAAATGTAGAGCTACTTCACCATAATCTGTTCAGTGATGAACAAGGATGACATGACAGCAACAAGCTTTTTGTTGTTGCAAAATTAAACAACAATAAAGTAAAATATTAATCAGCAAAAGTTGTATGGTACTGTTAGAAATCAAAGCCCCCCCATTTGAGCAAGCGCACCATCATACCATCAAACCATATCTCATTCTGTGGGAAACACTGGTTGTTAGTCTCAAAAGTTCTCAATTGATTAAGAATGTCACATTGAATAGCCCATTTTAATCCGTGAGTAAATCTGGCCAAAAGAGCGTTTTCTCCATGACTGACCTGTCAGATCAATTGCTCAGTCACATTTTGTTTCAGCCTTTCATGCAGCTATGGTTTTATAAATTTTAACAAGCATGCAACAGCTGTGGCTAAGTCTTCAAACAGAATGTGGAAAAATATGTCCAAGTTACTGAACGACTAACAAAAACGATCTAAAAGCACAGTGAGCTGCTCTGTGCTTTAGCAGCATCTAAAATCTGCTGAGCTGAACATTTTGCAACAGTAAAGACAGGTCAAGGCAGTACGCATCGAAACCACTGGCCTCACATTACTCGTCTGTTAACCGGTGTGTTATACCTTACCTGCCCTGCTGATCNGACCTCACATTACTCGTCTGTTAACCTGTGTTATACCTTACCTGCCCTGCTGATCGGGGTATTTCTGTTTGCAGTAAGATTCAAGAGATGCGTACACTCTCTCTCTCAGAAGCTCCACCTCACTGGAGTTGGACAAACCCTTGGCATCTTCAGGAGAAAACAGAGAACATTTACCTTATCGCTACAAGGGACTGAAACACACTTGGCATGCTTCCCATTTCAACATTCCTTCGGTTTTCCACATTCATTTGTCAATCTTATATTCATGTGCTAATGATATTTTCACATGCATTTCAGCATTCCTCCAGGCTGCATACCTGGGTTGAAGAGGATGATTGCACGAAGGCAGCCCAGCTCTGTCTTGTCCATTTGCATGTCTCTCATTTTGCTTACAAGCTCTGTCAAAACCCTGAAGAGAAAAGAGAAGAGATGCAGTAGGAAGTTCCATATGGAAACAACACGGTGATGCCACATTATGGAAGAGAAAAGAAACGGGAGAGAGTGCAAGAACAAGAGAAGCAGATAAGAAGACAAGGATGGCAAATCAATAAAAACACAAAGTAGAAAGAGAAGGAAAGAAGAGTTAAGAATAATCATATTTAGCAGAAGTCATGAATAACCCTGTATAACTTTAGTACATAACTAATAATGGCTGAACTGCTGGTTCTGCAGGAGGAAACAGAAATTAGAAATTAGAGTTTATTCCCACCCCACTCACTCAAAGTTTCATTTCCTTTGATGTAATTATAACTAGATGTAAAGGTAATTGTATTAAGGTTGTTAAAATGGCTGCAAAATGCTGAAGTCGACCATGGCTGGAGAGAAATATGGCAGTAGTACGACACTCCGTGTTCAGGACAAACTTTTTAGTAGATTGGTTTAAAACTCAGGGGTAAAGCTCCTACCGTACCCCGCTACATATTCATATTCAATATGCCGTATTGAATAAGGTTAATAACATCTTGCCTTCTTAATTAAAAGAATGAAAGTTTGCTCTGCTGACCCCAGAATCTTGTGACCTGTAGTGTAAAACTACTTTTTATTAACTGCTTCTTTAACCTCGTCTTCACCAGAGCACCATGAGATCCATGCAGCATCCTAATAAGCACCATTCTTAACATGCAGCAAACCAAAATCACGACGCAAAGCGACTATTCAAGCATCCAAACGAAACAATTCGAAGTGTACGCGGTTATATGGAAATGTGAGAAAAACATGAGAACAGCGCCGTTTACTTTACAGCTTCTGTTCATTTCTCCACTTGAAGCAAACCACACAGCCAAGGTGTCATATGAAAGCAGCCTGCTGACTACAAAAGCTTCTTGTCTTTTCACTATGGGACAAAAACTAGCAGCTAAAATCAGAACTAATGTGTTACTTTTGCTGGTTTGTGGTCAAAAGGTTTTTTTTTTTCACCTAAAAACAAACTGTATTAACGTGTTCTGCTATGAGTCTGCCTCCTTTTGAAATGAATCATGAAGGTCCTGGTGGTTTCCATGGAGATGATGGGGGTTTTATAATGACGTATTTACTCTTCCTATAATTTACTGTCTTAGGGTTCACCTCTTTCTGGATCCATAATCATTTAACAACAATGTAAGACTTATGACCAAAACAAACACTTATCTGTGGATCATCGCAATGTTCTTGTTGCAGGATAATCATGTATAAATATTTAGATTATAGTGCATGAAGTATTATGTATAAATATATAGGGTTCCTGCCTGGAGTGTGACTTGAGGAAAGAAGAAAATAATACAGGTTATTGTGCTGAGAATTAGAGGGCGCTTGCTTGCTGCTCTGCTCTTCATAATCAGAGAAGCTAATTTGATTTTAATAATGTGGATTTTCACAGGAACCACAAAAACCTGTCAAGTTTGAATACACACAAGCACAGTCCATTTAACTGTGATTGTCAAAGGGGAGAAAGGTTTGAGTAATTTTTGGTACAAACCCCAAGTGTGTGTTGTTTATGCCATAAAACAGGTATTTCCTGTCATGGAGGGGTTAACTAATGAACACCAACAAAGCTTTATTAAGGAATTTAAAAACTGAGCATTGGGGCAATACACACCCACATACCTCACCGTGCCACTGATGTCCTGGAAAAGCACAAAGCCAATAAATGTTTAATCTGCTCTTTATGGCATGACAACATTAAACAATCATTTGCCATCGATGAATCCTTTTCCCACAAAATCCATAGAGGCCATGTTGTGCAGTTAAAGCTTCAAAGAAAAAATAGTAACATACCTATACTTCAGTAAATTAAAGGGTCAAATAATCTTCCATGTTCATTGTTTAGACTTAAATTTTGCAGCAATGGCAGGTGTTACCGAACTCAAGAAAAGCCCTGAAGCATCAATCTGTGAGCGTCTGTTCTGTTTATTTTCCTGCTGCCTGAAAGAGGAGGGGTTCGTGAAAAGTGTTTGTGTAGTGGCGTAATTACCTGTCAAATATGGCCCCAACCTCAGCATTGTGCGCCCTGTGTATTCAATCACAATGTATGTATTATTACAACGTCATTGCACAGTTACATTGCTATTACAGTATTCAGACTGCATACGAGAACCACTTCTCATGGCTGAACTATGTAATCGTTGGCGTTTTTAATGTCTGGGCTTTTCTTTGTGTTACATCTGCACCCAAACACTGTTACAGATTTTGTTCTGTTGCATATTGATAAATCTGGACCGCTTCTTAAATGCGAAACTGGGATTTTACAAAAGACATGACCATTTGCCGTGTATTTACTCAGGCAAAACGAGCTTATAATAGAATATATATATTTTTTTAGCCAAATTCAGAAGAGCAGAAAATCGGAGGCAAACATGGAAAGGTGAGTGGAAAAAACTATCAGGTAAATGTTATGAAAGGTTGTTAAATGTGTTTAATTAGCCCAGAACCATTTCACTGATATGTGGCTAAAGTGCTGCATGAAAGGTGTAAGTTCAAGTACAAAGTACAACATACAAGAAAATAAGTTTATGTTACAAAGAAACAGCACATTTCAGAAAACACAAACTGAAGTTTTCACATTCTTGTAGTTGATAAAAGAAATTATAGCTACAGACATTTTCCTCTGCGGGTCTACCATAACTTGTCAAAAAGTGGGAACCATCGAGATTTGAACATAAAGTCAAAACTAATGTAGCAAAGCATCAGTCCCTCTAATGACCACTTGGGGCTGCATGAAAAAATTGAGCAAATCAATAGTGTTCCACATTAACACAGAAATTAATATGTTTAAAGACATGAATATAAAATGTCTTAATTGCCAATTTGTTAATCTATGACCATTTTAAAAGGTGGTGAATTTGTATGTGAACAACTACAACATTTAGTTAATGTGAAGCATATAATTATGTAATATTGTGGGTGGGACAGTTTAGATTGACGGGAAATTACCCAAAACCCAATTCCTTTTGGTTATATATTCACCTGTATGTTACTTTTTCCTACTGCAGTGTAAGCCTTCTCTCTTCTCTGGTGCATTTTAGGAATTGACATTTCCTTTAAAATACTGAACTTTCTGGGTCACAGTTAGGAAGATGCCAGAGAGAAGAGACGAAGAGACGAAGAGGCTGAAATTGGAAAAATAAGCTCAACCCATACAGACTAAGGTTTGCAAATTTCCTCTGGGCACTTAAAGTCCAACCACAACCTTTACCTGAGAATGACATAAGCAGTAGGCATCTATCTAAGTGTTGTTTAGTTTTCTGATGTTTTGTGGTAAAGAGATAGTTTTGTCTTTTACACTTCGGAACCTGAATACGCTTTTTTTTGTTTGTTTTTATGTGAATCCTTAATGAAGTAAAGAGCTGAAAGACGCCTGCCGCCAGAGGAGAGCAGAGTTTTGAGGAAATTATCAGAGGGAAAAATTACTGAGCCATGTTAGTTTGATAAAAACCTGGTTGGATTCAAAACTGACCCAGCAAACGCACAAGGTCTGGACTGAGAGCACACCTGTGGCCAGAAATAATAAATCATCTTTAAACACGAACCACAGTCCTGAAATTATCCAGACATGTTCTGCAAGGAAACAAACGCACAAATGTGCACAGAGTTCGTGTGAACGAAGATCTTAAGCCAGCTATCTTGCTGGCTGGCTGAACGGACGGACGAATGANACACAAATGTGCACAGAGTTCATGTTTACGAAGATCTTAAAGCCAGCTATCTGGCTGGCTGGCTGGCTGAACGGACGGACGAATGAATGAATGAATCTGCTCTGAGTGCATGCTGGTGAAAGTTTCTGCTTCATACTCCTCTGCTGACCTGTATCTTGCGTTCTGCTCATAAAAAAATTATTTTAACACCAAACATCTGCCATTCTCAACATACTGTAAACAAAACACACCCATTCCCACAGTGAGCCTTTTGCATCATGTCCTGGAGCTTTGATGATATTTTCCTACACTTGGACAAAACCGTCTTTTCTTTCTCCTGAATTATCCCGGGTGAAAAACGCAGCACAGCAGTTATAATAATTTTATGAAACTAGATTAAACAGAGACTTGTAGTGCTTGTCTTAATCATTTAAATAACTAATGATCATCAACATCTTGTGAATTTGGATCTAATACTGAGTGTGGGTGCGCATGCATGTTTATGGGTAAGCATTAATCACCAGCCTCCCTGGCATGCACCGACATCTTACAGGCAGTACGACAGCAGCAAAATCTCTCACCCAATTACAGCCAAGGCAGAAAACAGCAGTTGCAGCCAACCAAAGATGAAAGAGACACCACCCTAAATTCTCAGCCCAGTCACTAATCAGGCTAAACCTGAGGAAAATGTCAGTCTGGATTACTGTATAAAAACAGGGAGCATGAAAACACAAGGGACAAAGAAATTTATGTTGATAAAACACTTCTTTTCTCTTCTCATGTTAATTTACCATGAAATGAGTTTTACTCATTTTCCTGATTAGTTTATTAAAGGCTAACAGTAAGTTATCCTAGTACTGAATAGAAGCAGAATCTTTGTAGTTTAGATTTTAAAATGAAGCACAAAGGCCTCCAAATGGGTTTTGTGTAAATGTGTATTGAATGACAGGGAAAATTCAGTTATTCTGTATGAAGGCATCTCTATATTACCTGTCGAAGATGGCTCCAACACCTGCACTGTGGGCACTGTTCCTGTGGACATGGAGGCCGGTGGCCAGTAAAATCCCGTCCTTCACAGAGATGGAGCGATGGGAGAATGATGCAATCAGGAGCTCGTTCCAGCCTGTTAAGAAAAAGTGTCTCAGTATCTGAAATCAGCTGAAAGGTCTACAGTTTCTAAGAATTAGCTGCTTGCTGTTTATTAATGTTCCAGCTCTAACTCAGCTTATTAAGAAGATCTGGCATCCCTGCTTGTGACACAGCTGTGTTTTCAGCTTTCTACAGCTAACGTAACAGTGAGTGATGGCGTTAATGTAGCACCAATTTTCCATGCTAGACAAAGCTTTTGCAGATTAAACAGAATAAACTGGCTCAGTCTGGGAATTCTGTTAACAAACCCCCAAACCGAACCAGTTCTTGCTTTTTGACCACTAAAACACTGGCTTCTTGTCAGGAAACCAGAGCCACAGCAACACTAATGTTTCGCTGGTTCAGACCAAAGATACTAAAGCCTGTTACATTCTCTGTGAGAAGCAAGAACTTTGTTCTTGNTATACTAAAGCCTGTTACATCCTCTGTGATAAGCAAGAACTTTGTTCTTGTTCTCGAAGCCACAAGAACAAAATGACGTGATTTTGTTCCTGTGGTCCTGGTTTGAGAGTTTCTACAGCTTGTTCTCAGCACATCAGCCGAGCAGAACTGTCTTTTTGTGGGGCTCCGGGAAGCGTTTGAGGTAGGCGTTGTTCCGAAAGGTTCAACGAGGTTGACCGGATCGTTTTAATGAACAGTTAATCGAGGCGGTTGTCAGTTAATGTGTCTGGCACATTAACAACCCTGGCCTGTCACGGACGAAATTTCTCATTGAGCATAAAGTCACAGGCTATTTGTTCATTGCATATAAAAACACGTGCTTCACGATCTGTTTTAAACTGCCTGTTAACAAGGAACTTTAATGTCACAAGCTTTCATTTCTGAACCAAGTGTTTATAAACCCCAGCCAGCATCTGGAAATGACAACTGCTATGTGGAACGCTGGTGACATGAAGACACCGGTTGCAGGGAAACAAAGATAAAACTGATGCAATGACAAGGATCTGCAGTAGATCTAGTTCGAGTTGGTGAAAAAGAGCCAGAGATATTTTAAATATCTTAAAATATATATAAGACATATCTTAAAACAACGCAGTTTAAAAGCATTATTTCATCATGTATAAAAACAGGAAAATAAAACGTGACAGCAAAATCACCAAGTAATTAAAAAACGTTTTCAAGTCAGACAGACACACCTGCACGCAGCAAAATGACCTGATCATCCAGAGGCAACTCGGAGAAGTGAGGGATCCTCTTAGCCCACTCCACCAGCGTGAAGAGCTGCTTGTCTGCTGCCTGGCAGATATTGGTGACAGGGTCGTTGGGCTGAAATGAACAGAGATGGATGGTTATCAGTGAGTAATTTCATCATAACGTGATGAATGCATCCATCTTTACTGTTTAATATGTTTAATTATAACCCAGACTACTCACAGAGCTCCCGCCTGAACTTCCATCTGCATGAAGCTCAGTCTTTTGCTCTACAGCCATCTCAGCTTCCAAAATCTTCTCTACTGGCATCTCCTCATTCACTGCACTGGTAGACTCCACCTCGCCCTCTCGCTCCTTGTTCCTCTGTCGCTCCTCTTGAACAGCTGCAGGATGGGGGATAAAAAGGGAACGGAGGAACACAGGATAAACAATAAAGGAGGAGAAAAAGATGGATTGGAGAAGGAGTTGGAAGAGTGAAATGGAAGTAATGAAGAAGGTGAATATTTATTATGTAAACGTTAAAGAATGGAGGGGGAGGAGGAGAGCACGACAAAATAAATGGAAAGTAAAGGTTAGCATGCAGTGGAGAACAGAATAATAAACAGGGTGGATGAAAGAAAAGAGAAAGTAGAGTTTAAGATGACATGTATGAACAATGATGAGGAAAAGCAAGAGCAATATATCAGAAGAACGTGGTTGGCATTCAAAAAGAGAAGCAAGGAAACAAAGTGTTGAATGGAAAATAAGCAAAAGCTAGTGAAAAGTTCATATTTCTCTTATTTCTAGCCAAAAACTAAAGAAATAAGAACAATGTGGAACACAAATTATTAAAATGACAAACTATAAATGACTAAAATAAGAAATAAAGTACAATGAAATGTAATTTTGGCATTTTGAGAGGAGGATTTTATCTTAGAGTAGCGTGCAGTAACAAGATTTAACTGCATTTTTGTACCCACATATACAATAAGTAACCTTGCATTTTTACTTCACAAAGTTCAAGAAATCTGGTTACTGCTGAAAGAAAACATGTGCACACTAAAGCAATGACTACACTTCCTGCAATCACTGAGTATTTTCTGTTTTGTTCTGTTGATTACTGTGTATAAATTTACATGAACATTTAGTGGAACAACTAAATACAAATATTTTAAAAGTTAATTCAAAGCCAAACCAATACTGAGTTGCAAATCATTTGCAGTCCTGACAGTTTTTGTCAAATATTTACCTTTCTAGTAAATCCTCTGACACAAACTGAGATAATCTGACAGTTTGGGCTTAAACCTTACTTTGAATTTTTTCAAACAATTTGGTCTTCTTACAAAACATCAAAGGCATGGATTTAATACCTGATCACCAACCAGGCAGAATGATTAACAATTCAACAAAAAAATTACTACTATTAAACCTTAAAAGGTGCTTAAAGTTTTAACCCTGTTCACTTAAGCAAAGCATGATTTTAGAAAGAAAACTCATATTAACCAACAATCTACATCAAGTCCGGTCCTCGAGATCTACCATCC
>CM047991.1:28265450-28278792 GCA_026261665.1 Melanotaenia duboulayi | reverse complement strand
GTCACTTACCTGCCACCAGCGTCACCTTAAGAATTAAGATTATTCTGCCATGTAATGCATTTATAAGCTGTGATACTAGCTTATAAATGTGATGCTTCACTTTTGAGAAAAAAGAACATGTTGAAACGCTAAGACGTCTGTAGCCTTGATGAAATATTATTAAAATGTTTCTTTTTAAATGTATGCATTTTGAAAATGAGGGAGCTGTTAAAGCTGCAATCCAGAACTTTTGCAGATTTTCTCTGTTGCCCCTATTGATGGCTAATTCGACATCTATCCTACCTGTACTGTGAGCTCTCTCCAGCCAGTGAAAGAATCTTTCTTACTTTTTCTTTCTTCATCCATAGTCTTTTTCTGTTTCTTTGCTGAATTAGTAACAGTGTGTGTTTAAAACATCCAGTGTGTTTATATCCGCTTGCTAGCTTGTGACATGCTGGGTTGTACCCCTGCTAAAATGTCACACAGCAAAGAAAAAGTTGTAAAGTGCAATTTTTCATCCTCGGGACGTTACTGAGTAGCATCGGTTCCAGAAATTCACATATTAATGTCACTGTGTAATCAATCGAGCCAGAAACGTGGAGTTTTAAGGTTTGAAAGTTACATAAAGCATCTTTAAAATTGATAAATAAATTAACAGACATTTAGACAGATTAAATTTAATTCAGCTTAATTTGCATGTCAATTCACAAAAAGTCATCTCAAGGCATTTTTAGAGACACAGTCCAAAGTAGTACAATTTATCGCAGTCCAGTTGCACAAGAAGGTGCAGAATGTTTACATGCTGCAGCATAATGTTCACTGTGTTTAGTCCCAAAGCAGCAGGCCAATCTAACAGGAAAAAAGTTGTATTTATGAATGTGGCAAATGTTCAATTTTCCTCCTGGAAAACAAAATTATTTTTTAATTCCCATTATTGTCAATAATTGTTTCATGTTGTCCTCAAGTGTGAGTAAAAGTATTCAAACTCTCAGAAATCTTTTTAGCATCCATCCATTTTTTATCCCACTTATTCCAGTTCAGAGTCATGGGAGAACTGGAGCCTATCCCAGCAGTTACTAAGCGAGAGGCAAGGTACACCCTGGCCAGATCACCTGTCTAAAACAGAGACAAACCACTCACACTCACTCCTAGGGAGAATTTAGAGAGACCCCTTAACCTAACATGCATGTCCTCCCACTGTAGAAGGAAGCTAAAGTACTTGGAAGAAACACAAAGTGAACACAAAGTGAACAAGCAAACTCTATACAGAAATTTAGGGTAGAGGCCCAGGATTGCCATCACCAAGTAGGCGGTATGGCACAGAACACATGACACAACAACACAGAATGACACCATACTGCAAGCCCCATCTGGAGGACGGCAACGCAGAGCCCCAGCCAGAGCCCCCCGTGATCATGGGGTACAGGCCCCAGTGGGCCAAGATCTGCAGCTGCCGGCCCCGCCAGGCACCGGCCATCCAGGCCATTAGGGTCCAGGGCTCCAGGAGCCCAGAGGCAGACGCCCCTCTGGATGTTGAGCCTCTGGTGGCATTAGGCACCCAGGAGGTCCCCCAGGGCAAGACAGGCCAGGAGAGGCCGCCCCCCACGACCGGGTCATACAGGGACTGCAGCCAATGAGCTTGAGCTTTGTGCTCTTCTTTTTGCAGACTGTCTTGTTTCTTTCTTTCTTCTTGGTTGTGTATTAGGGAAAGCCCTTTTGGCTTCTCCATCTGTTATATTTAATATAGTTAAAAGTAGAATGTGCTGGGCTAGACAATTGTAGGTTTGTAATTGTATATGGTTCACTTCTCCTTCACTTTCTGTTTATAGCATAGATTAGTAGGCCAGTTTTTCTTTTGCCCATTTATTTATTCTTGGTTCTGCTTTTCTGTAGCGGCTGGTTTTGAGTTAGAATAAAGCTGTTGTATTGTTTTCTTTGCTTTAAGCAGCTTTGCTAACCCCAACACTTGTAATTCACCACCAATTGTATTGTTCCTCCTTACTACTTGTGACAATAAATTTTAATAGCTCCCACCTGTCCACAGTTCTCTTTGTTACACCTCAAATCTCCTAGCAGAGACAGGTCATAACAAGGACCAAACTATATTTCAGATCTTCTGGTTCCCTCAGACCCTAGATCAGGGATTCCCAACCCTGGTTCTCAAGGCACACTATCCTGCAGGCCTTAGACATCTCCCTGGTGCAACACACCTGATTCAAGTTAATGGATCATTAACAGACTTGTGTAGAGCTTTGTAGATCCATTTAATTTGAATCTGGTTTGAATCAGACATTAATCAGTTGCTAATTTTTCATTAGAGCTTCTTATTAAAATATAATGGCCACAATCATTAGCAAAATAAAAATAAATATTCATATAAACAATAAAAAAAAACATATTACAATGGCTGGGCGGAGGTCTGTCCTCACTGAGTGCTTCTAGTATGTTCTCTGTTTTCATTTCTCTTATGATGTGTATTGTCAAATTAATAAGAAAAAGAAAAAAGAAAAAGGAAAGTTGTTTGAAGGTCTGTTTAATATGCTGATCTTGTTAAAGAAACTAACTTTACTCAAGTTGTTTCCTGGTGTCTTGGTTCCATCATTAGGTAAGCTGTCTATTTTAAGACCTCTGTTATCTTTGTGGTTTGGTTTAAAGTCACCTTACTTGTTTCTAGATGTTTCCTTCTTTAGATCTTCAACACATGCACCGAAACACCACATGCATTTTTATGATTTTTTCTTTTTTCTTTTTTATTATCTGCATCAGCATAGTAGCTTGTTTCTCTTCCTTGTGCTTAACATAGTCTCAAACTTGCTTAACTCGAAATTGGATTTTGTTTGATGAACTGAACTTTGAACATCTTCACTTTGTGACAAACACTTTCAGTTGTGGTTATAAACACACTTTAAAATAGAACTTTACAACATTTGAACATGTCAGTGATTCTGTGTATTCTGGTAATGGACCAAGCTGAGTGGTAGACATTACCAAGAGACTCAAAGTTCAACAACTAACGATTCAAACACAATGTCAGATCTTTTTTATTTATTTATTAAGTTTAATGAGTATTTTGTGGGTCTTGATTCAAACTGTAATTTATAATCTGTGACTAACTGAAGGAACAGAAAGTTAGCTAGTATACAGCATATTACATTATGACATTAAAATATTTCTTCATAATGTATTAGTCCATATTCTATATTCTGCATGCAAGTTTTTCTTTGTTCAACCAGCAGTATCAGCAATGGTTTTAGGTGGAAGGTGGCATTCAAAGACCCGCATGTTAGATAAACAGGGCTCTCTTGTAAATGAGACTGTGTCTAACAAAATTTGTTTGCACCCTGCTCAAATGACCACTATAGTCCATCAAAGTAGCTTAACAAGAACTTGAAGTTCAAGGTGAGTTCCACAACTTTAAGGGAAATACCGTCTATAATAAGTAACATCAAACCTCTCTTCAAAAACATACATTTATTGTTGTTTCAATAAACAAAAATACAATATATTACAACTGTGCTACAAAATATGGCCTCTTAAAATTGCACAACCCCATAACTTGTAACTGTAGGTCTATAAAATAAATGTTTTTGCCGTTTATCCATTAAAATTATTCATTAATCCCTTGATCAATTTATCTACCCAATGCTAGTTTATCTGTCTGTATCTGTATAAAATGAAGTTGCCTCTCTGTGCTCAGCTGACTGGACTTTACCTTATGAAACATTATGAAACATTTTTATAAGCTATGGTATTTGCTCAACTTGCTCGTTTAAATTTTGTTTTTAAATGCTTTATTAAAAGTTGATAAACAGCGAGCAGAGAACATCTATTCCAACTTAGTTGGACAATATGTATACGAAAAAAGGAAGAGAATAAAGAGAAAAGAGAATATATAAAATCAAATAATATATAAAAAGTAAATAAAAATAAAAAACTTAGTGTGACAGACTTCATAATATTCCATATAACGACAATAATATTTGTTACAGTTTATTGGTTGAAAACCTCTGATTGAATATCAATAATTGATGTACATTTCTTATTTGGAATCAGTTTTAGAGACTTAAAGTAATAATCAACTCCAATAAAAAACAGTTTAAATGCTGAAGATGAGTTTTGAAATTTACTTTCATGGATTTGAAATTTTCCTAATAAAACATAAATATTGACAATAATGCATTTTTTTCTTCTTTGGATTCAAAATAAGTGATGTGTTACAGTTTTAGGTTCAGTTTTACAAAAGGTAAATTTGTTATTAAATTTATGAAATCTTGAAATATATATGTTAGATGAGTATATGTTATTAAGTATCTTTAAGTGTAAATCTCTGATTTTGTTTGTGATACAAAATCTAAAAAGGAACAAGCAACGCTTTATGCTAATTTATATTCACAAAATCAGCATCCCAAAAAAAAAAAAAATCTCTCTTGGTGTTATTTCCCTGTCATTATAGAAACATTCTCCAAGGAGTTTTTTAGTGCATTTTTTTNAAAAAAAAATCTCTCTTAGTGTTATTTCCCTGTCATTACAGAAACATTCTCCAAGGTGTTTTTTAGTGCATTTTTTTACTTTTACCATTTATATAAAGAGTGTTGACAATTGTATGTTGTACATTGTGTTTCTTATAGCTTTTTTTTAATTCTATCTTTCTGCTGGGAATGGATTTTATTACTGAGCTAAAGTCATTAAATTGGATAGGGAATCCTTTTTCTTCAAGAAAATCCTTGTAGCTGAGTAGTCATTGGAGTTAAATAAATCTTTTAAATAAATTATATTTTTATCAATGTAATTCTGTAAATAAAGTGATTTGTTGCTTTTGGTTAAACACTCGCTGTTCCAAATTATAGATTTATGTGGAGAAAAGTTACGTCAGGGGTCTCCAACTCCGGTCCTCGTGGGCAACTGTCCTTCAGGTTTCAGATGTCTCCTACTACAACACAGCTCTGCACAAGCCTGTTAATGATCCGGNGATCCAGTGATTTGAGTCAGGTGTGTTGCTTTAGGGTAGAATCCATAACATGCAGGACAGTAGCTCACGAGGACCGGAGTTGGAGATCCCTGAGTTACGTGAATAGCATAGTTTCCATGCTAACAATGCTTGTTGATAGAATTCTGACATCCTAACTGGTAACTTTGAGATATTATATTTACATGACCATAAGAATTTGCTCAACTTGCTGAAGATGCTATCGCGGCTACAGATGGCATACGTTCTTAGAAATATCATAACTCATCGTCGCTTTACACCAGGGGTGTCAAACTCCGGTCCTCGAGGGCTGGTATCCGGCAGGTTTTCATTGTTTCCATGATCCAACACACCTGACTGAAATTAATGAGTTATTGTGAAGAAGTTGACAAGAAGCTGTTGGATCGATTTGATTTTATTCAGGTGTGTTAGATCAGGGAAACAATAAAAATCTGCAGGATACCGGCCCTCAAGGACTGGAATTTGACACATGTGCCTTACATAATCAATGTAACTGAAATGGATTCTTAAGTTTGAGGAGCACAGCTTTGCGCTGGTATACTGTACATTACGGTACTGGTATACCAGCATCTTCATTAAAAACTAAAAGAAGCTCATTTTGGACAAAGTGTCCCCCTGGGATTTCTGCCTATGTCTCAATGTAAAGCAAACATGAACCACATTTCTCTGTGAATCTGCACACCACTGCAAATAGCTTTTGCTCATCTTCCACCAGTCATTCAAAACTGAAGAAACTTTAATCTAGAACTAAGAAATTTCTTGAGCTTTATCAGGAACCAAGAAAAGAAATCCAGTTTCTTTCTTCAAGACGTTTTTTTGTGAGTTCAATAGGACATCAGTGTTGAATGTTGTGTTTTGATCTGGTCCCTCAGAGAGAGATGGTGTCAGAAGCTGTTAGGATCCAAGATACAATGTTAGTCCACTAATTCTGGGTGAAAATGAAGACAATATTTGCTAAATGAACTTCAGAAAAAAGAGGGGGTCGTTTAAGTACTTACATGGTGTAGAGGATCTTTCTAAAGCCAATCTCTCTAAAAAAAAAATATTGCAGAGAATTTCAGTTTTATTCACTCAATCCACATGAAATCAAAAAGAAAATATTAATTCCTTTATGATTTCCTTTAATTCTTTCTTTAGTATGTTCAAGTTCAGATACAGTATATCCTGAACTTCCTCTGTTGGATCTTTAAGGTTTTAGTATTAATTCAGTTTGACTGAATAATATGAGCTCATTGAGTGTCTTACCGTTCCTCTTCTTGACCGTTGTTAATCCAAAAGCAGTGAGGATAATGATAATAACAACAGCAACGGTAGCAATGGTGGCGATGCTGACCACAGAGAGGCTCTCTGTTCAGGAAAAAATGTGTGGACAGAAAGGGTTAGAACAATTACTTACATTGTTTAGCTTTGATCCAAATATATTTTACAAATCCCGTATCAGTGACATGTAACTACAGTATAATCTATACTGTATGTGACGGTATGTGTCTGAGTACATCTGTGTGTGTACAACAATAAATACTGTATATTATTTCAACAAAGATCCAATAATATTATATTTTTATTATTTGTTTTAATATTTACTTGTTTTATTTTTTATTGATTTTTAGTTTTTACAGTTCTAATTTGTTAACACAGTGGTTCCCAAACTGGGAAGCCAGAGCAAGAGGGGGCCCAGCTTGGCTAGATAAATTATATAGTTTTTGCACTTCTAGAAAAACGTGGACAAATTTATGAAGCACTAATAGACAAACGATATGAATCAACAACAGACATTTCAACAACCCCTAATTGGTTGCATGTTGGGAAAAGCGGGATTAAATGTTTTAGTATGGAAAGTTTTCAACACATCAGAACGTGTCTGTTTGTTTCTGCTCTGTCTCCGAGGATGTTAATATATAATGTAAAATATAAAAAAGAGAATAAACAGACAAAACAAGGACAACTACATGTATTTTTCTTACCTTCTATGTTTGAGTTTGATCTGATAGCTCCTTTTCTCAGTTTGGTGACGATGACATTTTGGACTCCAGAGAGCTGAAAAAAACAGTCGTACCTTATCCACTCTTCAGGCGCAATTGACGAAACCTCCAGATCAACATTCATCTGGAAGGATCCATCGTGGTTGGGGAGGATGTCTCCATGGTCCACRCCTTCATGGRTCTCCTCTCCATYTTTCCTCCAGAACATCAAGGCTTTCTCRGGGTAGAAACCTGTTGCGTGGCAGCTGACTGGAGAAGAGGGAGACTTCTGTAGGAGAGACACTGAMGGAAGRTCTGGAAAGACAGTTTGTATCATCAGCGTAATAAAGAACAAGCAAGAAAAATAGTGTAGAATATTAAAAATACTGTAGATATTTCTTCTGCGTTTTTATTTCAATAAATTAACAATGGTGCCATATTTTCCTGTGGAATTAGTAGCTCTTATGAATATATAAAAAAGTCTATAAGAAAGTCATGCATCACTAAGCCATTCATGTTAATTAGTGAAAAGGTGAGAGAAAAAGTAAAAACAGTTAATAATTAAATGTGAAGCAGAAATATCAAAACATATTCCACATGTAGATAAATGAGAAATTAATGTTAACAAAGGAAATAAAATAATAATAATAATAATAATAATAATAATTACTTGACTTCACCTTTTCTCATCAGGTAGCTCTTTCCATAACTCAAAACTAAATTTAACCAAAAAGGGCAAAATGTGAGGATGTCGTTCTGTACGATAGCATTGTCGGCTTCATTTTTATCCCACTCCTGTTTAATGGCTTCGGCCTTAGCATCTGAGGTGACCCATTTGCCTGTATTTACGTCAAAAGCAATGAAGTCTTCTCCATTATTGCCATATGTTAAATAACCACCAATCTCTTTAGTCTCATTATCCAATTCACAGCCAACAATCTCCTGGATAACAGGAATATCTGAAACTGAAATAAAAAGTTCAGTCACTTTTATGAAGGTAAACTTCTGTCAAATATGGAAAAAATAAAAAAAATACAAACAGAAAAAAACCTAACTAAAACAACAAAAAATAAAAATAAAGCTTTTTCAATTAACATACCTGCTATTGGTATTGAGAGATTATTAAAACTGTCAGTCTCAGCTTTGAAGACCTGCTCGTAAGCAAGGCAATCCTGAACAAAGCCTTCCCATTGCTGCTTATTTTCCATTACCATTTTCTTCATCCAGTCGTGTGTGACTTTTGCTATTACTTTGCTGTCGTAGTAAGCCACCAAGACTCCCTCAATTACTAGTGACACCCCATATTCTGGGACATTCGGGACTCCAACATACAGGAAATGATTGAACTCCGCGAAGTATTTCTCTGTTGGACAAACAGAGTATGAAAAAGAGAATCAGACAGAGCAAGAATAAAACTGTTGAGCAACTAAAATCTTGGATTCAGCTAAAACAGATTCCTCTGGAAAAACAGAAACAATTTTGATCATCAGTCCCCAAAAGGTGAATGATGTAACATAGTGGTTGAAAAGTTTAAAAAATTAACAAATTTAAGATTTTATTGGATTTTTAAAAACTTAACTGGTTTGTAATGTAACTCAGTTTCTTTAACTTTCAACAACAATAAAGATATAACTTGACTAACAATGAACACTGTCTTTAGCCTTATAACCATGGCTTGATCTGAGAGCTCACAAATTTCTATTAAGTAATAAAATAATTGGATTAATTGTGAAAAAAAAAATACTTTATAAAAAATTAAGTAATAAATTAAGTAGTAATATTGACATATCAGAAGGTAAGATACTTCTTACCTGCAGATGTAACATGGCAGAGGAGGAGGAAGGTGATAATCTTCTGCATTTTGTTCAGACAGCCGGAGTGAAGCTTAAGAAGAAAACCTGAAGAGTTGCTGAATTCAGACGTGTTTCCTGGTTCTTGTGTTTATACTCTTAGAGGTATGTGGAGGCGTAAGGCGTGATCAGATAGATGTAAGTCACACCCAAGAGGTGGAAAGAGCTTAAATTTGATGTGTTTTTTAAAATGAGGAAGCCATTTCTCATTTACATCTACAATGATTATATTTTGTGTTATCAGAGTTTATTATTGGTATATTTAACAGACATGTGATAGTATGTTTTAAGTTGTTTATATACTGTATATTTGTAGTTTAACTAGGTTGTGCCCTTTTCCACACAATGTTACATTTGTTTGTCTGCTGCAAAATTACAAGAAAAAACTGGCCATGTAACATAGTATTTGACTTACTCTACTACTAAAGAATGGTTAAAGTAATAAAACTTGAAAAGGGTGTGCAGCTGGAACATCAAGGTGGGTACTTTCTGCTTGCCTTTTTGCTTCTTTTTGCCGTCTTCCTCCTTTATCTGTCCCCTCTGGTCTATTCCAGCAAGATTACATAAATTCCATAATTCAAAGTAAATAAATAACAGTAAGTAAGTAAGTAAGTGGTTAAANGTGAGTGAGTGAGTGAGTGAGTAAATAAAAAAATAAATAAATCAAATTATTAAGAGGAGCTTTATACCTTTCTTTGGCAAAGCAAATTTGTTCAGCACAACGCAGCAACCAGACCATTATTCTACTTGCTACAATGCTGGAAAGGACAAGTTAAAAGAAAAAAAAAAAGTAATAAAACTTAATTTAAAATATAATTTAGAAAATGTCCATTCAGCAGTCTAAAAAGGCCGTTTTGCAGTAAAAGTCTTCAGTGCTGCAGCAGTTTGCCTGATAGTGAAACTATTTTAATATACTCTTTGGAATCCCGGCATCTCAGGGACTTTCCAGGTCTGTAATGTGGCTGTAGACTGAATGAGGAAAGGTGTGTGGTAAAGTTAAATCATAACCACAAACAAACAAACCTACTTGACATGCTTTTGTTTGTTTTTACCCACATTCCCAAGAGGTTTCCAGTGATAACAATGTTGGCATCAAATTAAAATATGACTTCCTTGTAACTCTGGGAGCTCAAGATTTTAAAAAAATTGCACCCTATGAATAAAGTTTCTTTGATTATTGCACAACTGAGTAATGCGTTATAATAGCATTGTAATAGCATTGTAATATTAAAGTCTAAATAATAAATATATAAAGTCTTTATGTAGAAGAATCTCCAGCCTAAACTAATAATTAAAATTCCATCTATCCATTATATTTGCTAGTGTGTAGGGTGATTCTGACCCTTCACAACTGGCATTGGGAAAATGGCAAAGCACACATATTACCATGGATTGAAATACGATGAGTTTTCTTTCTCTTGGTGTCTTTTTTTTTCGTATTTGTTTTTACTAGAATAAAAATCTTTGATAATTACAAATAACTTTTGGACTGTGGGAAGGAGGCCAGAGAGCCTATGCATACATGGGGAGAACATCATAAATCCTGTTTTACATTCAATGTTAGGAAAAGACTTGTTGCTTCGACCTTTTATTTGCCTCACCTTGACTATAGAGACATACATGAACNTATTTGCCTCACCTTGACTATAGAGACATCATCTACATGAATGCCTCTGCCAGCTCATTGCAGCTGAGACGCTGTTGTTCATGAAGCACTAAGATTCATACAGTAACAGACTGAGCCTCTCATTCATCATTGCACGTATGTGGTCGATCAGTCATCACTATCTTACACTAGGATATCTTAATTATACTTTCTCTCTACTTTCTTAATTCTCCTTTACCTTAGTTCATACCAAGCTTGGCAAAAGCTCATTTTTTCTCTGCTCCTTCAGCTTAGAACAGGACTCAGCAGGATCCAATGCTGACCACCTTAATCACATTGGAGGAATTTAAAGATATTTTGAGGAGACTGACGGTAGCATCTTTGAACTGCTCTTGTTTTACTGTTGTTTCAGTATATCACCTGCTTTTTGCTTTTACATTAATTCAAATTTATATTTAGTACTTTTAGAGCTGTTCACAACTAACTAAATTTGTTTTGTTTTGTTGTTTGTCTAGAATATGCCTGTTTTGTAAATGTGACTGTGTCTTGAGGGGTTTATCTGTAAAAAGTAAAGGTTAAATAAAAAATACAAACATACAAGGAACAATATGAATCATACTTCCTAAACTGCAGCTACTTTAACATTCTTAGTTTTACCTGGATGGTGCTGACACAACAAAATATAAAACCCTGTCTTTCGTCATCTGTTTGGATAGATGGTCATGGTAGGAGAAAACTCGTTGTCATTCACTTTTGGTCTTGTCACCTTAAGGGAAGAGTCTGTGGTACATTATCTCACTGAAGCACAAGTTTAATTTCACTCCACAGTCTGATATATCAGATTTTCTTTTTTTTTTAATGTCAAATCAGTTTACCAAGTGTGGAAAAAGAGCAATCCTCTGTTTATTTGAGTGCCTGTTGTCAGAAGTCACATGGGGTTTAGATCTACTGCAGATAAAAAAAAGAAACATGACATTCATTTATAGATATTTAAATATATTGTAAAACAAAGTTTTAATGACTGTTTATGAGAATTAATGTAACAGTTTCTCTCGACATCCTGTGCTATATTTAGCAAATTAAATGTGGAAGCTGTTTCCTAATTTAAAAATAACAGTGTGGCACTGAAGTAGAAATTCAGTCTGAACATAAGCTAATGACAATGAACTGCTGGCCTGCAGTTTACTGAGATTGTTCAGTTCCCAGTGGAGCTGCTTTACTGAACAGACTGCTTAACCACATGCTACCCTCAGAACCCCAACTTCCTTGTTGTCTTCCCTCTCCCCCACACATCATCTCATAAGCATGTAACATCAGATATCAGTAAATTACATCCCCCTTTTCCTTAGAATTAAAGTTCACTCTGACATACATTCCTTAGGAATCTTCCTGCTTTGCTTCCTGCTTTTGCTCTCCCTTCTGCTGCATTCTTCCTTTTTTTTACTTTTTATATTGATTTGTACACTTATTTTTTCCCTTTTTACCTACAAACCCACTCGCAGTAGTGTTTTGATACCTATAAGTTGCTGGGACTAAAGAATTTTTACCAGAAACCGTAACATTTTTCATAACTCTTTCATCTGCAGTGCTCCGTGTGTGTGGCCTACACACGGCTGAAGCCTGCACGTAGCACGCAGCTAAAGTTAAGTAGCTTGGAAAGGTGGTAACGCTAGGCTAACAAGCAGCAAGATGCCTTCCATCTCCACAGACGACTACCAAGACCTATTTCAGAAGATAACAGTGCTGGAGGCAAAAGTTTGCCACCAGTAAATGGACTATATGGAAATTAAACAACCTTGTCATTGACCCACAACAGCGGAAGTGAGCAAGCTAACAGATGGCTAAAAAGCACAGATAACACTACTAAAAAAGAAGCAGCCTCTGTGAATTAGAATAAATCATCAGGTAAAAATCCTCCCTGGGACTGTTTTGGTGCAAAGCCAAAAAGTAAATCATGCCTTCCGGAAAAGAGAGGACAACGTATCACAGGCCGGGCGCATCCAGCTGATGATGAGACTGACTGGCCTCCGATCTCGACAAAACAAAGGTCCACTTTTACCCCTCTACATGGTAGGAAACAGGACTTGACAACCCAGACTGGAAAGGTTAACAACAAACCTCCAAAGCGCCTGAATGTGGAACTACAGAACAGATTTGTTCTGCTATCAGATGACTCGGGATCTTCATTGGACGGCCATCTATCCCAGGACTGCGAGGTGAGGACTAAAACCGGTCAGAAAGGAAAAGGCCCAGGGAAAGCTAAAGGCTGGGCCTGAAACTCTGATTATTGGTGATTCTACTGTAAATGATGTTCAGTKGATGTGTGGAAAGAAMACCAAAGTYCTCTRCTTTCCTAAAGATATGATCAGTGWCACGCAGGAGAGAATTCTGAAAGCCGTGGCTGATTACCCAGATGTGTGAAACACCGTTCTACATACAGGGTCAAATGATGTGTCCAAGCAAAAATATGAGGTTCTGAAGTAGGACTTTACTGGACTAATAAACACAGTGGGCTCTCAGAAAGCAGCTGTTTTTATCAGTGGACCTGTGCCCCCATCAGAAGAGGAGAGGAAAAATTCAGTAGATTACTGGCATTAAATAATTGGCTTATTTCGGCATGTGATTACAAACTGCATTTTATTAATAATTTTTACATCTTTGGGGAACGCAGACATCTTTTTAAGGCAAATGGATTAAATCTGAACAAGTCAGGGGTGAAACGTTTCACCTCCAACCTTTTCCACTTCCGGCGTCATCCCTCTGTATTCGGTGCCAAGACTGGGATACAAGAGGAGTTATCTCATAAGATAGACAAAACAAAACCTAGTGGAAATCAAGAGGAGGCGCTGCATTCGCCTCCACTCTGCCTTGAAAAACAGAGACATCAGCAGAGGCAAGAGGATGGATCTTTATTTGCCCCCAATCGTCTCAACAAGGCAAGGCAAGGCAGTTTATTTGT
>CM047991.1:28190776-28205631 GCA_026261665.1 Melanotaenia duboulayi | reverse complement strand
AAAAAAACTTTTGACTTCAAGTCTGAATACTTGGAATTGTGACTGTAGTAAGAAACAAAAAGAAAGAAACCACTTGACAGTTTTAACCATTCACTAAACCCGCCCCTTTTAGTGATTGTCCAATCAGTTTGTAGATTTTTAAACATCACAAAATTCAAAACACAATGGCAAAGGCAATGCAAGGTCTAATTCAGATATATTTCTGAGGACATGCCCAAAGGAAGGGTTTTTTTTTATTATTATTTTTATCTAAGTTTCTACTAATTGGTGTTGTCTTAGCAAAATCAGACAGAAGCTTTGAGTTCAGTCATAATTTGTCTACTGTAGGTCTGGATTATCTACTCCATCTGCTCCAGTGAGATGACAGGCATTGTGACTTGAAACAGCTTCTCTGATTAAAAATTAAGGTCCAACGAGTGCCGCAGGAACAATAACAGCTAGACCATTAGCAACATAGGTGGGACTAGCATGATTGTCAAGCTGTTGTTAAGCTTTTTCAAACAGTGCACATCAGTAGGAATATCTTAATTTAGCAGCAATGGCTCTGTTTGTTTTCTCCTACCTAACACCTCAAAGATATGGCAACAGATAAATAACTCTCTTGTAACTGGTTAGGGAAAAAATGATGCTGTACTCTGCAGAAATCTGGAAGGCTGGAGGCAGTGCTAGGCTAAAGCTGGAAACAGTGTAATGAGCCTCATGTAAGGCAAGGAAAATAACTACATCTCCCACAGGTAATGAAATATTGAATTTCAAAAGGTAAAACTGATGCTGTTGCCATGTTAACTGTATGCTTGGAGTAATAGTGTATAAACAGGCTGTGTGACATAACCCACTGGTTTATGAAGCCTCCACTTGGGTGTTTAACCATCAATTTGTGGGCTATCTGGTGCCAGAAGTGACCATATAAAGAACAGGGTGGCAAGGATGTATTTTTGAGTATAAAATATCTACAAAACACATATCTAAGTAACATAAACTGGTGCATTGATCAGAGGGATTGAGTCGAACTTGATTTGTCTTAAGAAAGAGAAAAGAAAGAGAATTTGATGCTTTTTAAATGGGAGCCTGTCAGAGCCAGAGATGTTTTGAAGGCAGCACCTAGCAGCCATCAGTGGTGTTGCACTTTAAGGCACTTCCATGTCAGCCTTGTGTCGGGCGGGATGACTATGTGCATTCTTTCTGCAGAGCTAAACATGCTTCTCAAAGTCAAGGATGTTTCCTGCTAGAATGGCATTTTTTTCAAGTTGGATATTTCCTCAGAAAACACATGTTGAAACAGTCCTAACCAAAGGTCCCAGCATAATTTAGACTCTGCACGCAGCAGCTAAAAATCTGGCATCGCGGTTAAATAGCTGGTAGCTGGTAACAGGCTGTCCTTTGATATTAAATATTAAAATGTCACCAATTTTAAAGGTAATGTGTGTAAGTATTTCTGACAACTAAAGAGACAGAAAACATTTCAAATGTCAGATACAGTTGTGTACGGTGGCTGTTAGTGGCCAAAATTCTTCCAGACATGAACATATTTTTATCTGCGGTTGGATCCATTGGGCTCAGATTTAACGTTGTGGGGTTCAAGAAATGCCTCCGTGAAAGGTCCTTCTTTGACTTTGAGAAGCGGCTTATGCATGAAGTTTTGGAGTGCAGAGCTTGAAAAGCTTAGCAACAGTGACCAAAGGGGGCGGAGCTTAGCAAGTCAGCTGGTCTGCGGAGAGCATTTTGTGTCCCCTGCTGGTGAGTCAGTAAAAAACCGGTTAAAACTAAATCATTACAACAAAGCAGGAAATGTAAAAACCAAAACGTCCATCTAACAAAATAAATCAGATCAAACCACAAATTTTGGAACTGGATCAAAGTTTTTTTTGTTTTTTTGTGCATGTATTTTTTTTTATTAATATGCATATTTAATACCTCAGACAAAAACACCTGAGAGAAAACTGACAAAATAATTTCAGCGGGTTTTTCAGGAATATATTCAATTATGTATGTTACAACTATAATCACATATTTCAAGCATATATCATTTACACATATATATATATATAATATATGTATATATATATATATATATATCTAGTGAGAGAATACTTTAATATTCAATAGTACAGTTGTATGGTACAGTAGCAGTAGGGTGCATTTCTCTTTCTCACTGTGGGTAAAGTTTGAAGGAGAGGTATAGACAAGTGTTTGTGTGTAAATCTATTTATAATTCATCAATACAATATGCAACAAAAGAAAGAAAAATAAACTAAAAAAGGAATAAAAGACAAAGAAATGGTATAGGCAGTTCAGTATTGTGTTTGAGGTGAAAGTTTGCATGTGTGTGAGTTTGATTTTTTGTCTTCTTGTTTGCGAGTTTGAGTGTCAGGTGGAGGATCAGATCAGATCAGCACCATAAAAGTCCATAACAACATCAACAACAACAATAAGGGTTAAAACCATGGAGAGGACTGTGCGTGTCTGTGTTTGTGTCTGCTTGCTGAAGGTTTCAGTCACTGTTCGATCTCAGCATATCAACTCTAAAGCCAGTTAGTGTCACAGTTTTGCACGTCCTGGAACAGATCGAGGAGTAAGTAGAGAGTATGTGTGAGCAGGACACACTCGCCAAATCGAATCCAAACCTTCCAGCGAATGCTGCTGCTTTCCTTTTTGCTTTGTAATTCTCAAACGTCTGCTCATACCCAGCTGTTCTGATGGCTAATTACTTCCTGTTTTTCTGTTTTTCCCCTTCACCTTCATAAAACAAAAACTCTACTAATAGTTAAAGTTGGACAAGGAATCAAATAGAAGATAAGAACTGAAGTGTTTAAACAAGCTCACAAGGAAAGCAAACAAAAAAAAAATTCTTAAAACTATACAGTTTTTGTTTCTTCTTTCTAGCGCACCTTCGCTCCCTTCGAAACAGAAAACAATCGTTACTAAGATACCTCGCCTTGCCTCGCACTGTGTGAAATACCTGATTCAACCGTGATACATTCTCTGTTACACCCCAGCTCCAACTAACCAGCTCTGTAACATTGAAAATAGATTGTTTTTTAGCATTAACAGCTAAGAGAAAAAGCGCTTTATCATGTGGCCCCGTGACTGTCCAGCTAACAACCCATCCCTAACCCCTTATATAAAATATACAAAAGATTATCTCCAAAATCCTCCTCCTAAATATATTTGCTAATAGAAAAATATACAATAATCCTTTGTCAAAATCTCTTTGCAATATGGATGAAAACCTACTTCCTCCTCCTTCTCCTCCTCTTTGCTGGACTAGTCTTGCCTTCCTGCCAAGTTCAAAAATATACATGTTTTTTTGTCCTATTCATAGAAAAAAAATCACATATCTGACCTCTCCTGGCTTGTGTCCGTGCCTTGAGCTTAAAAAGTGAGATTTCACTGGTATATTGTGAATTCAACACCCTGTTTAAACTGGCTAGAGCAGCGGCCGGAACGCACTACCTGCAAAAAACGCCGTGCGACATTGGGCGTAAGCACAGCACCGAGGGTGACGGAAGCTGCCGAGGTGTCGCAAGGTGATGATACAGTACGTCGTGTGGATTCAGCAAAGCAGCAGGTACAAAGAGAGTCAAACTAGGAAAAAAAGATGGCGCCACTGTGCTTTCCTGTCATGACATCCTGAAGCACAGCGCACGCACTAAAACACTCTGAACACACTTGTGCTTGCGCCCGGTGTCACACAGTGCTTACTGCAGATCTACACCAGCCTTCTCCCTCACCACTTCAACTAAAGTGCTGCTGTTGATGGGTTGCCTTGTACCCTTCTCTAATCTCCTCTTCCCCTCCCGCCCCTTTCTTCCTTCATCTTCTTCCGTCTCTTTCCGCCTCACAAGTCTCCGTGCCGGCTCTCGTACTTGTTGATGATGTTCCTGCAACGGCCCAGCTCTTTCCTCATGTCGGCCACCTCCTGGCGAAGGGCGGCGTTCTCCCGCTCCAGAAAGGCGGCGCGAACCGAGATCTGGTTCTCCTTCAGCCGCCGGGCGTCCCGCGAGCGCTTCGCCGCCTCGTTGTTCTTCACACGCCGACTCCAGTATTTTTCATCCTGTCATCAGCGGCGGTGTAGTATGTTGGGGTGTGTGGAGGAGAAGGTGAGGGGAGGAGAGAAAATAGAGAAAAAGAGGAGAGAATGGGATGAGATGGGTCAGTTATGTGATGAGAGAAAGGATGGTGAGACAAAAGCAACAACAGCTTAATAGTTGCAAACACAGAACACAAAAACACAAATTGACAGCCACAGAACACAAATACCAAGTCCACTACTTCATGATTGGCTAGCAGGAGTCTTAAACTTTGATTTGTTACTAGGGCAGAATATCTGACTACCTGTCATGTTGGCAGAACTTGAAAACTGCTTGTATTCAACTTTTGGAGGCTCACTTACCTCCAGCAAATGAGGTGGTGGTCAAATAAACCAAAATAGCTAATATTGTGCGAGAAAGATCCAAGTATTTTAAGGGTGCATTAAATCTGCACCTTCCTTTGGTTTGGTTATCTTTCACAGTAAACTCAAGCCAGCCAAACTGCCCGAACATCACGTAGTTACGGCAACTGCTCACTAGGGGACGATTTTCCATGAAACAGCAGGAAGAAGAAGAAAAAGCCAGCTCATCAATTGGCCAGGATTGAAAACAGTTTGTTTACCACAAGTAAACAATGGAACAAGAAGTTTTTGCAGTCATGAGGTTCCTGTTTGGTGCTCAAACCCAGTACGGTTTAACAAGACTCTGTCCAGCATGAGCAGCAGGAGAGGCAGCGAGCTATCCAGCATGTTGCTTTATGACAAGCGCCACGTCACTTCCTCTCTTTGGTTCACTGGATGGTCTGTTTGCTTTCACACTGTAATCGAACTGCACCAGTGTTCACTTGAAAACCAGAGACCCCTGGTTTTTAAGCCTGACCAGAATTTACTTCTTCGTTCCACACCCATGAGTGTCACACTGCTCCAAACGAACTGTACTAACCGTAGAAGTAAGCCAAGGTTTGTTTCAAGTCGACCAAACAGCAACAGCACCTTAAGTTTAGATGCTATTTAAAACACTAGATTCCTTAATAAAATTAAACCGTACCACAGCAGAGATTTGCATTCATTACAGGAAAAATCCCTGTTTCTTCAGTTCACTGATAACTCAAACTATCTGCTTCTTCAGACAAACTTCTAAGCAGACAAAAGCTTGGGATCTTATAACTTATTTTCTCCTTTATGACAAATCCTGCAGTGCGTATTTAGCTGTTTTTATAGCATTGTTGCTACGTGTATTTGATGTAAACAAACCATGGCATGGATTTCTTCAAAAGAACCCAATCCATGTCATCTTCATCATAAATTTAAGCCATCCTGATAAACGAAGCAAAAGCATTAGCTAAAGTTAAAATTAGCTCACTTTACATGTTGTCGGCTTTTTTGATCAGCAATCGCAATCTTGACGATAAAGCAAGGAAACGACTATGACTTCTAACAGTGATCATTGCAAACTGTTGCCCCTTTTGATCCTAACAAAAGGTTTTCAAGCCACCTTTTTCTCCCTCGCTGTCCCTTATTTAAAACTTCACAAGGAGCCCTGAAGTACCCTCAAACAGTTTCACAATTTAAACAACTGGAACATCCATACAACAAAAAACGTAAGACATTTGACTGTGATCTAGAACACGTTCACCACACACTCTACAGTGAGCTATGCTGACCACCACTTCACATTAAGCAGAACCAGTGAAGCGCATTTGATGCTACATGAATACAAGCAACAGCTTGTTCAAGCATGTTGTATTTGTAATGATTAGTTGAAATAAGCTCAAATTAATTGAGACCACCTTGCTTAGAGGGAAGATTCACCCNACAGTGAGCTATGCTGACCACCACTTCACGTTAAGCAGAACCAGTGAAGCACATGTGATGCTACATGAATACAAGCAACAGTATGAAATTCATACTTAATGACCCCTGAGATATCTGAGAAGTCATAAAAGTAAATCGTACTTGATTATCGGTGCTAAAAAGGGTTTAAAACCACTAAAAAACTATATTTTATAGAACTACCATACAGCTAAAAGCTTGCCCTCTCTTGGGAGACTCTGCTCTTGAGAAGGTGGGCATGTAGATTATCCTTACCGGTCAGAGCTAAATACTTGATCAGACGACTTTCTTTTAAGTGGGGATTACTTATAATGCACTGCCAGCTGTAGTTACTTTCTAGCCGTTTGCTAATGTTCAATGCAAATTCTGTGATTAAATGACAGGGAAGCCATTGCAGCCTTCATAAAGCCCTATTTTATAAGGTTCTTGTTATGTCCAATATTATATAAAAGCAGCACTGGCTGCAGCAGCACATAGCACGAGTGTTTGCTAATACTGAGATATTTTGACTCTTTATAAAACCTAAGGAAAGTAAGCTTTAACAGAAATTTGACTGAAAAAAATGTTTTAAGCTGGTTTTCAAAACCTAGACAAGTTCCTTTCTATGCTCATTTGGGACTACTTTATGGGATGCTGCTTCTTATATCTTTTCATGCCATGATCGGCCATTCTAAAATAGTTTTGTTTACTAGTATCCTTCATTCTTGTAGCAAGCTACATTAGGTACTGATTAATCAGTAATGGAGAAAGAAGGTTAAATTGATACTGATATTTATAAATCATGTGCTGGATTAAAAGAAAAACTGAAAAGTCTGTTATGCATATAGAATTTCTTTTTTATAAGATGGTAGAGTAGCATGGCTTGAATGTGATGTCCTGTAAGCATGCATTTATTAGCCTAACCGTTTGTTTTAAAAGCATTTACCCCGACCAACCATGACTAACTGGTATGACTGACATATATATATATATATATATATAGCTATCTCACCTTGTGCCTTCCAACACAAATACTATTGAAGAGAGACTAAACCAGTATATTTATATATATATACTGTATATATAAGGGATAATGCCCAATGAGGTGTCCATTATTAGAAATTAATAACCGTCCAATTTATTATTATTAGTCTTATTTTGTTTTGTGTTATAGTTATTAAATATAACTTTGTGCCCATTTTGAATTTTGAATATATGTATGTAGACTAATTTGGGTGAAAAGGTTCATTTTGGGGGCCAGAAAGTTAAGTGTTTATTGTAAAACTGATTAAAGTTTTCAAGCTGTACAGTGGATTACTGTTTAAGTTAGAACAAATGTGCACTTCTTACAGTAAAAGCCATCAGAAATAGAATAAGAGGAAGGATAAGACAAAAAGTCACTCAGCAATGCTTTTTGGGGATCAAATGGTGCATGGATACAAAAGTCCCACACATCAGTGAAATGTGAGTATTATATAGTAATATTTATCTCAACTGTAGAAAAGGAAGCTGTAAAATGGAAAACAATAAGAGAAGCTCTTCTCTCATCCAGCTGTACAGTCGTGGCCTGCTGAGCTGCTGGAGGAGGTCTTTGGTCTCTGGCTGCTCTTTTTTTATGTAAAAATAATGATCTGATTTATGTTGTGAAGCTTGAATAGCTTTTGTCTTCTAATCAGAGCCAGATTTTGCTCAGCTTCAGTGCAGTGTTGCTGTTCTGCATATCAGAACCTACAAGCTAGTTTGTGAGGATCTGATGAGCAGATCTGAACTTTATCTTTGCTTTGGCCAGAGATAATTTTTCCAAAGCTGCGTACAAATTATTTATAGAACCAACAATGGCTGAACACAGCAAGATGAGCACCTTCATCGCTCCATAAATTATAAACACCTCAGGAGCTGCAGCTGCTCTGTGAAGGCATGAGCCATGGATCACAGCCTTTCCTATTGTGCAATGAGCTGAGTACAAAATATTTTAGGACTCTCGTAAGGGTGCATCAATACCAGCGGGCGTCATGCTCCTTAAGTTTTTGTTCCACATCGGTACAGGGGCTGTGAGAGAGCTGTGGTCTTTCTAATGATTAAACTCAAGGCTAAGAGCTAAAGAGTGCTGCTGCAGCCTCTGTCTGAACTGGACCCTAAAGGAAGATGTGACCTTTGCTGAGCTGTTTGTTTAGATTTTATCTTTAGAAGCATTTTAAAAATATGAGTAAGTGCTGACTTTCATCAGTGCTTACTTTATGTTTAAGCAAAGTTTTTTTTCTACTTTCTTTCTCATTTTGAAATTAATTCACAAAATATCATTTTCATGAGCTATGAGAATATTTCAAACTTCCTAGAATTCAGATAATTCTTCAGATTAATTCAATTCAATTCAATTATGCTCCTTTTCTTTCTGCTGCTGTGAGTAAATGTTCATTTGGAGATGTATTACACATTAACCGGACCCCATAAGAAGGAGATTTTAACCCAGAAAAGGTTTCTAAAAAANTGTTCATTTGGAGATGTATTACACATTAAACTGACCCCATAAGAATTGTCAGTGACTTTTCATATTTTTGAAAAACATAAAAAGTCACCAACTTTCTCAAAGCAGCTTAGACAAAAGTTGCTGTTCTGCAGTGAAGAAGCAGGCTGAGACGTGAACGAGAAGTAGAAATGGATTGTGGGAGATGTAGTACCTTCTGCTCATTCGGCACCAGCATCTTGCGAGCCTTCTTGATCATCGGCTGAGGTTTCAGCTCCTCATCTGTGAAGCAATGCCGCCGTGGATCAAATGCTTCCTGTCCCGGCACGCTGGACAACGCCAGGTCTGCTGGATCAGGATCAAAGTTCACCATGACGTCGCTATTGCCGTTGGCGACCGCAGGTTGTCCAGGGGGCCCTGGAGGGCAGGTGGAGGAAGGTAATGGGTCCTGAGGCACTGCCTGTCCACCTGACAGGGAGGAAGAGACAGAAAATATGTTCATTTTGTTTTATAGTCAGATTTCAAGTTTAAAAAAATAATTAATTAATCGTCTTTATTCCCCCCATTCAAGTATAATCTGCTTTACACCACATTCAGATGAAATAAACACAGAATCAGCAGCTTAATTACTCGTTTGGCCGTCAGGTCATCATCATCTAGTTTTAGTTTATCTGCAGATTAGAGCCCATCTGCCTTCACTGAGGACAGGCACATGTCAGAGAACAGCAACAAACTGAGGAAACCGTCCCAGCAGAGGACAGATCATGTCCGACAGCACGAGACGAGCTCAGGACATGAACAAAACATTAATACTGTGCATTGTTCAGGATATTTATTTCATTTTTTTTATCTTTTCTATGAGCCTGTTAAAGAACCGCTGTGAAACAGCAGTTTGCTACTTTTAAATGAATTTATTTTGTTATTGTGCTTTCATAAAATAATGTAGTCCTGCCTTGAATTTAAAATATGTCCCAACATCCTAAGTTTTTTTTTTATTCTTCATATTTTTGCAGACAAATTACATAAGTGGTCTTAACGTAAACAACCTATTTCAATGCTCATTGTTTCAGCATTATAAAAAAAATCAATTTTACTATTTTATTATCAATAATAATAATAAAAATATTTTATTATCAATAATAACAATAATAATAATTTAAAAACTTATTAGACTTTTTTTTTATTTGTTTAAATGAATGTCTAAAGGAAAAAGCCCTCTTAAAATTCTTACAAATTTGGTCTGGTTTTGGTCTCACGTGTTATGCTAAATGTATGTTTTACATCGAGTGCCTTAAAACTACCAAACAACTAGAGGATCCTTTCATCTATACCTGGACAAATGGCAGGAATAGCTGTTCCTCTTACTATTTCATTACAAGAAAAGAATCAGACTGAGCCCTGGGGAAGGGGTTAATATGGCGTTTCAATCCCTCACAGGTGAAAGCCTTTAGCTTCAGCAACTGCAGCTGAAGCTGTGCAGTCACATGTGCTGTTCTCGCTCTCTCTCTCTCTCTCTCTCTCTCTCTCTCTCTCACGGTTAAACCAGGAAGCACTGAGCCAAGAATGAGGCCCACTGAGATGAGTTGGGCATAAAGAGGATTACCCTATAGGCATACCCATGGACAATATGTTCATATTTAATTCTTAATGGACTGGAGGGGAAATACTGGGTGTTCTCTCTTTTTTGAATCATTACTTTCACCCACTTCTGTTTTCTTTCCCTTTTTATACAGGCTTAGTCCTTTATATTTTTCTTCAATTTTTTTTCTGTCTGTATTCTGCTATTTTTTCCTTCTTCATCTTTTCTGCAGCACATGCAGTGACACAGTTTCGCCACCATGTGTCAGTATTGAGCTAGAGACACTTGGCAGAGCAGCAGAGTTCATGCTGGATTTACAAGCAGGAAAGATGAGCTTTTTCATTAACCCTTTGTGGTAAACGATATAATAAAAAAATGTTTTATTACTGAGTACATATGGAGAATATTTTATCATATAAAAATGCTCTTTTTCATGGTATAAAAAGACTTTATTAATGCTATTATTTCATTTTTTTGTAAATCAGAAAAAAATATGTAGACATCAATGTTTGGGGTTGAAATAATACAATGTGAAAATGAAATTATTGCAAAAATTAGAGGACTGAGAAAAGCAAAACCCCAGCCTGGATATTGACAGTAACATTCAATGCCAGTGAAATTCTTCCATGAAGGTTTTACCCTGCAGCTATTCTGCATTAGCACTGCTTGGCTTTTTTTTTTTCAGTGGAACATGATGGATGCAAAAATAGAAAGTCCTTTCTCAGCCAAATCCCTGCACCGGCTGGTTAGACCTTTTCTGTCTTTTTTCCCCCATGGAATAGCGAAATCAAAATGTTAGTTGAGCAATCATCCAGTAACAGTAAGACATGTATTGTGGCAGCATTTGTAAGACACTTCAGAGCTCTAGGCTCTGTGCCACAGATTATAAATAGCTGCAAAGCTGGTGAAAAATATCAACAAAAGCAGTTCAGGAAAGATCTCTGGTGCTTTAAATTCAACAGAAAGAGCCATCTTTCCTGAAAATATTTTTGCCTTTTAAATGATAGTTTAACAGCAGACAGTAGAATCCATTCTAACTGAATTTTCATAAATATATTCCATATTAATGACAGAATCTAAAGACTTTAGATGCTTTAATCTTGTACTTTGTCAAGTAAAATAAGGACTTTTTTCCTTTGTCAAATCCTAAACAAAGTCAGACATCAGGGTCTTTGTGCATCTGAGGCATTTTTCAAACCTCGAAATGTCAGTCGGAGCAGGACAGTTGACATTGATTTGTTACTCGCCCGCTGCTGTGCGCTGTCAATCATTTTATTATGCACATCGACCACAAAACCACAACCAAAATCCTACACAGACTCAGAAAATCAGGCTGACACTGCATGGCAGGCAGGGGGTGGGACGATTGAGGTGAAGCAAGCAGTCGAAATCCAGCTGAAAACACTTTACTCCCTGAGTGGATATGTAAACTTCGTAAAAGATGGTGGTTTTCATATTTAAACTCTGAGATAAAATCTGGTGACTGCATTCAATTTGGCTCTTAAGCAGCAAAGGAAACTGACATCTGCCTGGACTTTTACATAGGATATTATGCCCACTGTTACATGTCCCTTGTCTACAGTTATTCTGTTTTATAGCTGGTTCAATTTGCTCTAAACTTCAGTGGAAAAGTTGACTCTAACTGTACGTGGTTATTGTGCCCTGCCGGTGCCCAGTTGCAATCAGGCTAGGGCTTGTAAGCAAAAGTCACATGGACCCACAGATACTCTGGCATGTTTGCTCAACAGAGTTTTGATGACCTGTCAGCATGTGGAGTTTGACATTTGAGCACAGAGGACAAAACCTGATTAAAATGTATCTTATCTTGGAAAAAAAAGGCATCCCAGCTTTGCCATGTGGTGCCACCATTGCTGCATGCTAACGAAACAAAAATAAGTACTCACCTGTGCAAGCAACAAATAAATGTATCTAATGGTGGCTGTAAAGTTCTTAAAGACAAAAACTGTTCTTAAAAAGTTACTGCAAACAAGTGGTTACTGATTTAAAATGTTAAACCTGCTTTACTACCATAGTTAAAAGTTGCAGATCATTTCCTTTAAGAAGACAGTTTCTTAGTTTCAGCTCTTTCTCCACTCTGATCAAAGCCAAAAGTCAAAGTCAGCTTTATTGTCAATTCTGCAGCATGAACAGGACAAACAAAGAATTGAAATTACGGCTCTCTCAGGTCCATGAAATACGAGAATGTAAGCCAATAAACAAAACAAACCAAACAAGTACTATCACTGAGTAAATAAAGCACGACAATAAACAGGCAAGTGCAATATATGTTTATGATTAGAGTGCAAAACAAACATCACCTTGCAGGGTGGATGCACGAACTTACTCATATTGCAAATATCTGAGAATCTGCTTGAAACTTCTAGAAAGCTGAGTATGCAACTATTTGTTACCATCTGGAAGCTGACTTGACCAAATGAGCAATGCAGTTAGGTAGGTGGAGTACTAGAAAACAGTTCCCAGAACACAATATGAAGCAAAACTCTTCCCACCACGATTCCTCAAACAACTGAACGGCCCGCTAACCAGGCAGCAGANAAAACTCTTCCCACCACGATTCCTCAAACGACTGAACGGCCCGCTAGGCAGCAGTGGAAGGACAGCCTTTCCTTTAGAAGGCTGTGGTAACCTGAAACATACACAACCATCCAAAGATTTGCAATAACAATAGATTGGCTTAACTTTAACCAGTTTGCATGTATTGATTCATTGATTGCTGTTAGGTTTTTGTATTCATATGCATCGCCAAGCATGCATACTAACCATCCTCTTTTACGAAGCCTGCTACAATAAACAAAACCCATGCCAAGCTTTTTATTTGTCCTTCAGTCAAACCCAACACAGACAGAAGTTTCTAATCTCCAGCTCTTCTACCACATGTGCTTATGTCACTGTGCATACTTGCACATTTAGACATACATAAACATACCATCGTTACTAGTCAGATATGTTGAGTTTTTTGCTTTTATTGTCTTTTTAATGAACTTACTGAACTTATCGAGGCTAATTCAGCATCCATCTTCATCCTGTCTCTTCTCTGAGCTCTCTCCAGCCAGTAAGAGTCGGCCTGATGTTGACTCTTATCTCTTACTCTGTCACTTTTTCTCTCTTTTATTCACATCAGTAATGAATGTCGGTGTGAAAACAAGTCAGAAGTAAAAGGTTTTAAGGTTGGAAACAAGGCTGCTTCAACAAGTGAATGCTACTTTTTAAACTGTTAACATGGTCATTTCTTTGCTTTTAGTATTTTATTGTCAATCAAGTTCCCTCGTTATTGTCTAGTATGGAAATAAATAAATCTAGATTACAATTAACCAAAGGATTGCAATTATTTAATAAATGTCCAAATAATCAATCTATTAATTTATCCATTTATTTAAGACATATTTGTTATTCAGACCTAAAGTTTAAGTATCATAAATGATTAAAATTTTCAGTTACTTAAGTGATTGAATAAGTAAAAATATATTCAAGTTAAATACAATTTCACTGGTAATTGTAACCTTATTCTCTGCTCCTATGCACATCACTTCTAGTAGTTGTTTTATTTAATATAAAAAAAAAAGAAATAAAGTCACAAACTTAAGGGTCTGATTCTTCTCCATCATTTTTCATTTATATAAATAATCAGAACAAAGCATCAATAAGGAGAAATAGCACCAATATCTGATCATAATCATGAATTTAATCCTCATTTTTTGATGTATAATCCGTGGATGTTCCACAGTCATCGGCTTTATTGATGGGTCATTATAAATTGACCAAAGGTCCTTTTCTTTATCCATTCATGCATCATGTGGTCCATTTGCGATGCCATCAGATCAAATGCTTCTGATCCGATAGTGTCTGGATGGGGCTGATCCTGAATAAGTCAACCCGAAGCTCCATCCTAATAACAGCCATTTTGGGCCAAAAGTTGAAACTGATCCAAGAACATGGCTTCCGCTGCTAACGGGTAAACAGCTGCCAAGCGCGGCCTCGTCTGGCTTCATTTCCTGTCTGAGAGCAGGAGACATTTGGAGTAAGCAGCCGCTGATTCTCTCCCTGCCTTCATTAATTTAGCTGAGATTATGTGGTTTTCTCCTCCTGCTTGTCAAGCTGCCTGTCAAGCTCTCCGTCGTTCTCAGCATTTCCATGAATATAAACTCAGCTGAAAGATAAAAACTTACTGATGTCTGATTTAAACCCATTTCAATAAAACCAAATCCCCATTTTTTTCACCAGATCTGAAACACCGCACTGACTCTGACATGCTTGAGACTTTTTACAGGCTTGTTTGGTGAATTAAAGGTCTAGAATTAGGGCTTTCATTTCTTATTTACCTTTCTGTCAAGTAAAGAGATCTTTATTAAATTCTTCATCCTAAATCAACCACTGTAGCATCTATTAAGTATTGATTCCTCAACGCAGCGTCCGGACACATTTAGATGACTGTGAGTGATGGATTGGAACTTTAAAAACATTAAAAAATATTTATTAGCCTTTATTTGTTTCTGTCAGAAATCGGATCCCATCTTTTTCTCTTGAGCTGACATTTAGCTCTGATCTTCACCAGTCACAGAGAGAAATCATCTGTCGTGGGCAGAGACGCCCACAGCAGCAGAAAACAGGCAGGTTGAGGTTTGAGAGTCAGGTGAGCAACTCTTCCTCTTGACTAATCTCTTGTTTGATCTAACTATAGTCTCACATGATCCACCTACACGTCAAGCTGGATGTAACAAACGCACAGCTGCTCTAGCGGGGTTGCAGATAACGCACGTTAGAAAGAAAACTGAAGTGGGAGTCGGTGGAGCAGGTAAGAAGAGATTTTACAGCACATCATCTATTTAAATATAGTGCTGGGGAAAAGTCTTGAGTCGGCCTTTCTTCGTATACAGCTGCCAATCAGCCAGACTTTCTTGTGAAGGTTAAAAGTGGTCTTCAGCAATAATTCTCCAGACTTTCTGGTGGTT
>CM047991.1:28152675-28167340 GCA_026261665.1 Melanotaenia duboulayi | reverse complement strand
AAATGCAAGAGTTCAAGTCCTCAGAAAGGAAAAAATAACAGCATTTAGCAGGCTTAAAGCGTCTTCCATGGCCTGATGTTCTTTATTTCTTTCCAGATTAAACCTGCACTACATTTGCCTACTTAAGATAGAAGGATAGTAATCTACACTGGAAAAGCTAGCAGAGGAATTTGGACCAAGAGAAGAGGACTATGAGAATGTACATTATCATGATCTTCTCCATCATGGCCNGGAAAAGCTAGCAGAGGAATTTGGACCAACAGAAGAGGACCATGAGTCCCTTGACTTGGGTTTATAATCACTATTCTCTACCTCATGAACAATGTTGTGTATCAATCCGACAAGCTGTTTGTTGAGTGCTGTTAAGGCTGATTGTGAACCTCTGGATTTCTGCAACCTCTTGACTCAGCATTAGTGGTGTGTTTGAAAAACCGATAAACTGGAAGGAGAAGTGTTTAAACTAGTCCATCTCTACAAGACTCCACCCTTCAGAACCAAAAAGTTAAAGTTATGGCAAATGTTTAAAAAAAAGATATGTACTTTGTGTATTACCGGTACATTTTTTTGCTATGTTTGTTATTGCCTGGAACTGACATATGAACTCGGAGATGAGCTCTGAACTCCACACTGCCCTTTGGTGGATGTACTGCTAACAACCACGCCAACATACAGCAAGGGACACATGAAAGCAGAAAGGCAGTGATGTTTAAAATTTATGTATATAATTATGTACATAAAGGGAGCATAAATGAGCCTTAATACTGTTCTCCTGGTTACCATTAACTCATAATATATTGGAAGCTCTATACAAACACTGTGGGTTTTTTTTTTATCTGCAGCAAAGACTGAGGGGGGAGCAGGAATCCATTCGCATAGAATTTGCATTAAGAACCTATAAAGTGGTCCCAAGAGGTTTTGATTAGTAAATGTTTTGTTGGCACACAAGTGCCAAAACACAGTTTATTGCATGCTTCAAACACCTCCATGAGTAACTGCAGGGGTCTGCTGCAGACAAACAGAGTTGCAGCAATTCTAGAGCATAAATTTACAAAGAAAAGTGACAAGATTACTTACAAACAACAGTATATGAAGATTATTCACAAGAGCAGCAAGAGGAGATCATGAAAAGAGTAATGAGGAAGATTGATTAGTAGGTATACACTGACACTGATGCAGCTTAATTTAAGCGATTGCGACACTTTCGACTAAAGTGGACAACTAATTAAACTGTGACAGATTGTGAATTGAACACTGCACAGCAGAAAAAAAAGAGGAAATGTTGCTGAGAGAGGAGACTGGGAATAAAGATGGTCCATGCAACTTTGAGACGCAGGGATGTAAGAAAAGAAAGAAATAATGAAGCTTTGGAGAAGGAAGCCTGAGAGATGACAGTGTACAGTAGAAGACTGAGAACAGAGAGGCAAAACCCTTAGAAAATGTAAATGAGCAGAGGGACTGTGGCAGAGTGATCTGACAAGAAGAGAGTAGACAGAAAAGTGTGAGAGGAAAAACTCAAAGATGTGTGAGAGAAAGATGTGCTAGATGGAGTGGGTGTTTGCGAAGGCGTCAAACAAAGCTAGCCAGGGGAAGAAAAAAATATAAAGCAGGAGAGTGAGGGAGAAGCATCCACTCTGAAAGGAAACAGGCAAGGAGAACCAGAGGCAACCCCACCCCCCAAAACAAACAAACAAAAAAAACACAAATATAATCATACAAACATCTTGTCCTTCACCTGAACGCATCATCTATCTGTAGTAAAATGCTGCATGTGCTGACAATGAAACTAGTCGACACCTTTGAGATGATTTCTGATTCCATGGAGAGCCTGTCAGCTGCTCTCATCATCATCTCCTTCCCCACCTCATGCAAAGGACAAAAAAAGTCTCAACGAAGGGGCTGCAGTTGCACTGAGAAACCACAAGGGGTCGCCAACCAGCAGGGAGCAACTGGACAGTCCACTGCTTTTGTTTTTCTCTGTGAATGTGTTCGTTTTGAATTTGTCTAACTTTGTGGTAACTGGTTCTTGACAGACTACTCATCTTATGAGGGCCTTTATTTTAGCCACAGGCTGTTTATAATTTAAATAAAATCTAGACTTAACATCTTTACAGAAGAAACAAAAGAGATCTGCAAGGGAATCAATGCAAATCAATGCAGTGTCCTCATGATCTCACCAGAACTGAAGAGTGCGTGTATGTGTGTAAAAACAGCTGACAAGGAGTTATGACATCCCCACAGCCAGAGAGGAAGGAGAAGCAGCCTGGTTAATATTTGTCATGGCAGCTGGTGGATGGGAAACAATTCAACCCCACTCAGTAACCTTTATTGGAACAGTCCAAAGAATCAGATTCAACATAAACAACTGCTGCTGCTGCTTTGGCTGATTCTGATGGCATCCAAGCCAGCTCGTGTGTGTCTTTTCTAGAAAAAAAAAAAAACAGACGAAGAAAAAAGAAAACACTCTCTCCATCTCTCCTCCTCTACCTGAATTATTTCATTTCACCACCAAATCACCACATACAAAAAGGAAGTGTTAAATATAATAATCCAACGTGCAGGAGAGGGGGAGGACTGAGGTGAAAACACTGTGCATGTGAGTGTGTTGGGTAAGCAGCTTCTCTGTATTTTACAATCACACATACCCACTCAGTCACATGCACACACACATACACCATGAATAATCCCTGTAATATTCCTGTGAGAGACACATGGCTCTGTAATGATTACTGCTTGTTTGTCTTTCAGATAAGGGCTGAAACTGTTGATTGCTCTGGTAATCCGGGTCTTTACACTGTTTTAAATCTTTAAATTTTAATGAGAAGTATCCATTAAAGCCCCAGAATAACCCAGGTGATGCAACCAGATCCCATTTTGTGCTCTGTTAATGTTTGATTTTTAGAAAGAAAACTTTTCAAGACAAAAAGGGGCGAGAATAAACTTTTGTTTACCTTTATTTCTGCAGGGCTTTAAAAATATGCCCACAGTTCATAATATAATTACAGTTTCTATTAACCTGCACGTGAATGCTTGTAATGTGGTGTGTTTGTGATGCAGTGTCAAAACATTCAAAGTATTTCTTCCTGAGATACAAGCAGTAACTCCCTGAGGTGTTTCCCTTTAAGAAGTTTCATGCCTATAGGATCCCCCCACTCTCTCAAACACACACGCATGCACACGTGCACACACTCACCCTTCATCTCGCAACAGTCCTTGGGGCTTCTCTGGTCGGCCTTGATTGGCAGTTGTAGCAGAGACTTCAAGTTGGTCATAGAGGTCAAATGTCCACTTTGGGGACCAGTTCCAGCTGGGTTGCTGGCCCCAAATTGCGGGCTAGTGGCCCCGGCAGGGAGATCCGGCGGCAGGAGCTGGGTGAGAGGCCTTGACATAACTTCTAGGGAGGAGGAAAGAGGGGGGGTGAGGGGGGCGGAGTAGAGCAACCTGCAGAGTGTAAGTTCAAGATCAAAATAATCCACTTAGTGATAGTATCAGACAGGCCCGCCGTCAAAAGGTGCGCGGACAGGTGACGCCTGTGTGCGGTCAAGATGTCCACCTGATGGTCCGCTTTCCGCTTGTCCCATGCAGGAAAATGTGCAAAAAATTTAAACCAAAAGAAAAAAAAGAAAGAAAGAAAAAGGCTGGGGGGTTTATCTCCGAAATGTCAGCATCCAGACGGGTTCTAATTCATCCTTTCAGACAGTCTGAGCCTTCAGGAGTTGTTGTCACTGCTTCTCTTTTTAAACAAACTCAACTCTGCACTTAATAAACACGAACAGGAGGACAATTAAGAGCTGAATCAATCGCTTGAGATCGTGGGAATGAAACGGCGGTTCACCGATGGGTCAAGTCCGGCGGTCGGTTGTCAGGCGAGAATGTCACCAGAGAGGGAGCAACTAACAAAATCAATGACAGTCAAAGCAGAAATAAAGGCGACTGTCAGTTTGAAAAAAAAAACGAGGAAAGGGGATTAGAAAGAGCAGAACAGAGTCGAAACGCGGCGGTGGGAAGTCACCAAGACCAAAGAAATACAGGTTAAATATGAGCGAAATAATGGCAGATGAAAGGAAAAAAGAGATCCCCCTCAAAAAAATAATAAAATCCAGTAGTATGAGAGTCAGATAGATAATGGCTCTTATTTTCCTCCCTCTCTCGCGCTCCCTCCCTCTCTCGCTCCTTCACACACACGCGCGCACGCGCACACTCACACACTGCTCTCTATTTTCGTCGCTCTCTGGTTCTCTCTCCCCGCCTGTCAGCTGGAACCAACACGGGCCGCTCGTGTGACGTCACCACTCACGGGGGAAAGGCTCTTGGGGGCGTGAATATTTGCATAGAAGGCTACGCCCACTATCCTTAACACCACGCCCCTTCAGGCTCGTATCCACGTTGCTGCTTTCAAGTTAGATAGAAAAGGTGGTAAATATGAGCTTTCATCCTGGCAGGACAATAAATCTCAGTTAAATTTTTTTCTAAATTTAACCTTCATTTCAGACGATTTCATTTGTTTTTTTTTCTTTCTTTTCTTTTTGTTAAACAATTTGTGGAAATATTAAACAAGTGTGAGGAGGCCTCCATCATTGAGGACTGGTTGGACCACTAGCTCTCTATGTCTGAATATACAGAGGTTTCATGTTATTGACAAAAATATCATTCACCACATCACTAATCTGCCTAGTTCCAGTTTTTCAGTATTTTTCATTTTCTGGTTGATTTATTATACCATGAAAAAAAAATTCCATTTTTTTTTTTTTTTTACTAGTTTGTTCATCTTAGTTTAAAATAATTTCCACACAAGCAAAATCTTGCAAAAAGGACAAAGCTCTAAAGACAGATAAGTGAAAAACAAACTAATATATACAAATATTTTAAGATCTAAGACATTCACTCATATCACGATTTAATCTTTTGTCAAGCCTAATTACACTGCACTTTAAAAGAATGGTATCTAAAACAGTATTTTGTACTATTTTAACTACAAAAGAGCAGTCTTGCACGAAACAATATATTTTCCCCGTTTTCATGAACGTAGCGTTATTAACATAAGAAACCACGCCTCCTAGCAGTTTTAGCCAATAGCAAGTGAATGCTGGGGCGTTTGAGCACCAAATCAGGGTCTTCAAATCTAATCTCCTTCCTAGATGGACCTCGAACACACCCCACCCATCGTCGTCTCTCACGCTGTCATGTAAACATTAAAAGACCAGAGGAGAGGCAAAGACCACGACTGAGAATAAATTAATACAACGGTACTTATCCGGATATCACCAATTGCTTTTCCTACCCTCACTGATCAGGGATAAAAGGAAATTTGAACATTTTTATCCACAAGGAAGAGTCAAACAAGGGATTAGACAAAGCAAACAGACTTCAAGGGCTCACATGGCTACATACAGTCGCTCCGCACCGACCACCATGGCAACTGTGATAAACTGGAAAACTGAAGCTGTTCTTTGCACAACATATTTTTACTTATACACAGACTGTGTGCTGTAAATCTTTATAAGAACGTCACAGAAAGTGTTTTAATTGTGTTTAATCCCACAAAAGCTGCTGGAGCAGCCGCAGTTCGCCTTAAACTGTCCCTACTTGCCTCTCGCGCTCTCAACTCTAGCGGCACGTGTTCGCTGCACGCGTCGAACGTTGCCTACCGGCAACTGAGCCGCGCTGCGATTGGCTCAAAATAGGTCACTCGCTGTAGTTCTCGGCCTCTTATTGGAGAGAAATAGGTCGGAGTCTCCGCCCACAGGCTTCCCCATGCTACGGCCGCGTGACAGACGCACGCGGAGGCTTGTTTAGTGTTTTGACTTCTGAAGATTTGATTCAAGATCGTGCTTACTTACTAGTTGTAAATACAGCGGTATGTTAACTATATATGGGTAGAAATTATGTAGTTATGGTATTACACTCCAATTTTTGTACTTATTTTTTGTTTTTCTGATTAAACTAATGTTAATATTTACTTTTACAAGGCATCCAAATAATTATTTCTTGTGTAGCACATACTATTAATATTTCCCTTTCTCACACTGCATCATTTTATTCTTCTGCCATGTTTCTATGTTTATCAAGGCACAATGCCATATTTTATTTCTCTGCTTGCTTACAGCTGACATATTGTGTAGTTTTACATGATCACTCATTATGTCCGATATGTAGAAGGACTAGCCAGGTTCAACCTGAAATGGTGTAATTTAGTTTTAATAAAAAGTAGTTTTCGACTTTTATGTGGGCTAAAATAACAGACCTAACTTCCCAATTCAACAGCTCGTTAAAGAACTAAAGGAGCAAAGCACCCATTAAATACCACACCTTGTTTTTACTGGATATTAATTTGATAGACCCATAAATCAGATTAAGTAGCAGCACATTGGGAGTTCACTGAGAGACCTACAATAAATGCCTGTGCTGTAACATAGTATGTAAAGAAAGAGTAAAAAGCACAAAATAGCAGTATGCATACACTGATAGTGAAGTGTGTAACATTTTGAAGGCATTATTGTTTAATTTAATTTTTTTTTGCAACGCTTATATTCTAATGTCCCCTTGTCCTTTCCTTTAGACTTTTTGACACCATGTTCTTCGATTATACATAAATCGCACCATCTAGTGGCCGTTTGCGAGCATTGCAAGATTTCTGTGGCACTCAAAACACACTTCTTGCATCAGTTTAAATCATTTGACAAAAAAGCAGATGTGTTGAATGATGGCAAACATTTGTTACTGGAAAAATAAAACATTTTTTTTTTTATCAATTCCTAACATCATCAATAATTTAAGCAAGACTCAGTTTGTCATTCAATGTTTGGAAATGATCTTATCCATACTAGGACACCTCACAATATATGTGAAAGGTTTGACCTTTAGATGTAATTATTATCCTTACTGACACTATGTTAATATTTATTTTTTAAACTGTTTTCTTACCCTGGCTATCTATCCGTCAATATAAATATACTTAGAGGAAACTTTTCTATGCAAGGACCCTGGTAAATGCTGAGAAAATTAACTTTAAATATCTGTACACGCTGCCTGCTACTGTCTAACTCATGACAATGGCACATGGATAAATAACTTTGAAAGAGTCTTAAAAATTAATTTCAATGTGTACATTTTAGAAACTGGGTTTCAAAGTTACCAACCCTCCCCACGGGATGCCTTCACTGCTCCTCCCAGGATTGGAACTGAAATAATTTGAAATATTTCAGAGACAAAGGAAGCATGGTCTTCCTCCCCAAACTGTTCCATGTTTTCAATAGTTGTCCAAATGCATCCGCTTCCAAGACAGACTGTCATTTGGTATTTATTACAGATATAAATGTGTTTGACAGACTTTAATTGCTAATTGTTTGAATTAGTCCATGGGCTGCCTAATAGGAGAAATTTAAGTTTCCCACAATGTAAAAATAAATAAAATAGCAATTTTTCTCCTTAATTAGAACAACAGCCTCTTAAGGAAATGATTCAATCGATCAATCAGTTCTATTGTTCCTCACAACCACAGAGGAGCATCTGCAAAGAAAATCTGATGCATTCATCTAAATGAAAATTTAAGCCAAAACTGAATGTAAATTTTCTTTTTTTCTTTTTTTTATTTGAGGTTTTTCAACAACTCACTTTTAGGCAAAGAAGAGGGATAGTATTTTAGTAATATTATTACATGTCTTAGTTTAACAGAAAAAATGCACATCTGGGCAGGACTTAGGTAATGAACTATGTGTACACGCTTTTAATACAAAAATGGGGCATAATTGTGGAACTGAGGGAACAGGTAAACTGGGCTCTAAAAAGAGGGGAAAATATCACATCGATACATTTACTCATCCCGCTGTTTTACAAAGATAGTCCCAACTCGTTCCCTCCCACCCGTACAATACCAATAATGATAAAAGAAATCATACTTGGAGTAAAAAACTGAATATATAATAAAATATAATACTAATTGTACAGTACACGTTATTTCTGCCGTCCTTTTCAACACATTAACAGCTTGAGTCGTGTTTTCTCTCCATTCACACCTTAAAAAAAAAAAAAAAAAAGTAGTGTACATAAAAAAAAGTCACCAACACTTCTTCATCCTAACTCCTTTTTTAGCGCATAAATTAGCCTGGTATTCTGGTACAATAAACCCTTTGCTATGCTAAGAGTTTGTCTCAGTTAAGGATTTCCTTTTTTCCTAGAAGATTTAATTTATTTCAAGGGGAATCTTAGTATAAAAGTGAGTTTGTCATCTCTGGGAACAAATGACAAGAACTAAACTGGGAAAAAAAAACAAAACTCAATAAGTATTTAATTCTTACGGATGATCCGACACTTAATGAGAACTTTGAACAGAAAAAAAAGATGGTGGATTGGAACCTGGATGCATTTATTCTGAAAACAGCTGCTACCAAAATCGTGTGGTTGTGGGTGTCTTCACCTTTGGGGAAAAGGAGACAGACGCTGAGGGTGGTTTTGATTCAGGGTCTTTTTAAGTCCTCCTTAATTTATCAACCACCTCTGCTGCGGTACAGGAGATCTATGCAGGTTTCTGCAGATCGGTTCACATGGATAGACTGAATCCTCCCCCATTCTCCCACTTTTTTTTTTTTAATTTTTAAAATCTTTTGTTAAAAACTTGCTAGCTCTCGCTTTCTTCTTGGATTATTTAATAAAAATAAACATCAAAAACAATCTAGTCTAGAAAACTGCTTACTGACTGTACTCAGTCAGAACTGTTGATCTCTCAGGCTGGACTAGAACTGGAACAGTCAGCTGGACTGGTGAAAGGTCACCATCTGAATGGTCTTGAGACGATGAAGACGACGATCTACTCTTCATCAGTCCCCAGTTTCCCACCCCCCGACAGGAGAACTTGTGCCGGGCCAGGAGCCAGGGATTCCAGAAACGGTGTCGGCATTTGTGGCATTGGAATGCAGCTTGTTTAAGATGCTGGCCTCTGTGTTTCAAGGCTTTGTGTAACGAGGTGGTGCGTCTCCCACACACCTGGCACCACAGGCGGGCGAGGCGGCCTGAGTTTCTCGGTGGGTGCCTGATGGCGTGGTGGACCAGCAGAGAGCCCTGTTTGGCATAAGTGGTACTGGGGCAGATGGGGCAGGGGAAGCGCTTGAGAGGGATTTCCATAGAGGTGAGGCCGATGACTCTGACGGCTCCCCCACACCACGACTTCACTTTCAGACCACCACCCTTTACCTTCAGCTGGGCCAGGAGCTTTTTCCTGTTGAGCTGTGCCTGCAGTTTTCCCCTCTTTTTCCTCAGAATCATCAACTTCCTGCGCGTATCTTCGCTCAGAGGTACGCCCACCAGCCTCCCGTCTCTCATGATGCTGTGGATCACCACACGCCTTTTTTTCTTTCTATGCTTTCTTGTCTGTCCATGCCGCTTTTGGAAGTTTTTTGCGTTGTAGTGAAAAGGGTGCTGAAGCTGTTGTTGTTGTTGCTGCTGCTGCTGCTGCTGTTGTAGTTGTTGTGGCTGCTGCTGCTGGGGATGTTGCTGCTGCTGCTGCTCAGTAACCCCCTGCTGCATGTGGGATGATCCAGCGTAGTTGGAACCTGATCCAGAATCGTAAAAGAGTGGCGAGTATCCGGACGGTTGAGACTGGTTGATGCGCTGGCCATTGCGGTCGATGCCGTGCTGAGACAATTTGTGCCGCACTAAGCTGTTGGAGTAGGCGAAGGCTTTGCCACAAACTTCACAACGAAAGGACTTCTCCAGCCCCACTCCTCCACCATGGATAGTCTGCTGATGTGCTGTGAGGTGGAAATAGTGGCGGAAGGATTTCCAGCAGACTGTGCAGGTGTAAAGCCTTTGAGAGGGGGTGCCAGACGTTGGGGACTTTTCTTCTTGGGAGCACGATGAGAAGTAGTCAGAGTTCCCAGAGTTGGGGACCTGACTGATAGCAGCAGCAGCTCCTTTTATCCTCCTTCCCTGGTTGTCGATTTCACCTTTTCTGTGCAGCTTTCCGTGTCTTACTAGACTCTGTGCATAGGCAAACATCTTCCCGCAAAGATTGCATTTGTAGTTTTTCTGACCGGAGTGCACAGTGAGATGTTTAGTGAGGTGAAAAGGCTCGCGGAACATTTTACCGCACACTTCGCAGGCGTGAGGCTTCTCCCCTGTATGAACGCGGTTGTGGCGCCGTAGAGTCTCGGCCCTTCTGAAACGTTTGCCACATATCTGGCACCCATACGGCCGATCCGAGCCGTCCCCCGGTGGCGCCGGGCTCCTCCTCCTCCTTACGATGGTGCTCGGGTCCCTTTTCTCTCTAGGTTTCCGTGGCCTCCTGGGCTTTGTGTGTGGCTGGCTGGGATGGGTCAAAGGAATGGTGGAACCATTGAGGGTAGACGTGGATGATGGTCCACCCATGTTACTAAACCCCAACCCCCCCAGCAGGCCTCCGATGATGTCCCTCCTCTCTCCTTCTCGACTCTCTGTGCTTATATCGCAAGAAGCTGCAGCTGCTGCAGCAATGGCCGACATTGCGCTGCTAGTGACCTCATCCTCTGAATCGTCCAACAGGGAAGACAGGGGGAGGTGGGGCTGCTGCTGTGGTTGTGGTCTGTGTTGATGATGATGATGCTGCTGCTGCTGCTGTTGTTGTTGCTGCTGCTGACTTTGTGGATGAGGATGAAGAGTTGGGGCTAAAGGGGCCTTACGAAGAGTTTGGCTGGTCATTTCATTGGCTAAAGTTGTCTCTGGGGAGTACAGAGATGAAGGTTGTGATCGTCTGTAATCTTCAACAGCACTGTTATAGGGCGCCTGGTTCTGGTAGCGATTTCTGGAATAATCTGTTGCATACTTGTCATTTCCCAAACCAGCCCCATCATTTGAAATTCCCACCCCATCAGTGCTGCTTCCCATTTTACTGCTGCTCGGGCCAGATGATGCGGTGGCTCCACTGCTGGTCCTGCTTTTTGAACTGCGGGGAGGTTTGCCGCAAGCACCCGATGCAGCATGGTTGAGAAGAGAGGTGCTCTCCCGGAAGCAACGGCCACATGCCGGACAGCGGAAAGGCTTCTCGTCGTGGATCTTCTCATGTCTTGTAAGTGACTCTCTGCGGTTAAAGGACTTTTGGCAGATGCTGCAGACGAAAGGCCGGTTTTCTGAGTGAGTGACGCTGTGTTGAATGAGGTGACCCCTCTTTTTGAATCTCTTCCCACATTCGCCGCAGCAGAATATCCTCTCCGGGCTGGGAGAGTTGCAGTCCGACTTCCTGCTTTGGCTTTCTGGCGTCAAGCCGTGGCTGCGGAGATGCCTTCGAAGGCTGGAGAGGTGAGTGAAGGTCTTACCACATTCACCGCAGTGGTAAAGAGGCTCTGGTTCTGGCTGCCCAGACGAGCCATTGTTGTGACTTTCTTGTGTTTTTGACAGCTGTTGGTCGCCGTTGGCTACAAGCACTGAAGTGGAATTTGAGGAAGTGGGGGCAGATGTAGATGAGGAGACAGTGGAGGATGACTGCTGCTGTGAGGAAGATGAGAGAAGGGAAGAGTGCTGTGGCTCACTTCCGATGCCACTTAGCCCAACACCCCCAGATCCTCCTCCCACGAGGCCAGATGAAGAGCTCTGACTCTGCCCACTCGAGCTGCTGTTGTGGCAGTTGGTAACGCTGCTGCTGCTGCTATGGCTGCTGTGGCCGCTACTGTCTGTTTTCCTCTGAGGCAGGTAGCCCGCCATCGCTTTCTTCCTCCTGCTCCCCCCACTTGAAACTGACGCCGACGTGCTGTCTCCTGACTTTGCACTATCATCTTTTGATAGCGACAGGTGCAGAGGCAGGGGGAGGGGAAGGCCGGCTTCTTGTTGCATTAATGATGCTATCTGGTTAGAGGAAAGCACTGGAATGCCTTGAAAATCAAAGCCCCCCAGTGGGGCAGGCTGAGGGGCTGGGTGGAGAGGGTGTGGGTGGTGAGCGTGGCTGTGTGGATGAGATAAGGCATGAGGGGTTAGCTGCTGCTGTTGCTGCTGAGGCTGTGGAGCTGTGTGGCTGTGGCTGTGGGAGGAGTGCAGGGCAGGAGGAGGGGCCAGGGCTGAGTTTGACTCTGTGGCCCCCTGGCTGAGGCCCAAGCCTAAGTGGTTGTGAGTGCCTTGCTGGACCAGGAACTGCTCCAGACTGCTGTTGGTGGGTACGCCAGACAGGAAGTACTGGTTAGCAGCGAGCATGCAGCTGAATTGCTGGTGAAGGCTGCGGGGGTCAGACTGGCCGACTAAGGGGACGGCAGTGCTGCCGGAGGGGTTGTTGGAGACTGAAGCAGAGGTGGAGGGAGAAGGTGAGGAGGTGGAAGGACCGGGAGAGGGCTGGGGGACGGAGAGACCTGGATGCAACGGTGGAGGTGGAGGTGCAGATGTGACCCCAATCACCCCAGCGCTCCCTCCACTGCTGCTTCCACCAAAGTCAAAACGTCCCATCCCGGAGTGCAGCTGCTCCTGAGCGAGCGCAGCCTCGGCTGGATGAAAAGGCCGCAGAAACTGGTATCCCGACGACGAGCTCCCACTGGTGCTGCTACCGCTCATCTTACTGGACTTCCTGGAGCTGTGGGATGATGAGGATGACTGGCTCTGGTGGGAGATGGATGGGGGGGGTGCGCTCATTTTGGCGAATAATGACGAGGAGTCGGCAAAGGCATTGCTCCTGGAAGTCTGGAGGGATCCCAGTCCAAGGCCGGACAGGAGGCTCCCAGAGGTGTCAGCAGAGGGCTGGTGCTGCTGCTGGAGCTGCTGCTGATGCTGCAGTTGGACTTGTTGTTGGTGACTAAGCTGTCGCTCTAATCCAAGGCCTTTGAACTGGTGGGCTTGGTGTCCACTTAGCATCTCTAAAATGTCCATGGGGTACTTGCTGAATTGAAACATCTTCCAATACAGCTGTGGCAAAGTGTCCAGGGGTTGGAACTACCCCGTGCACTAAGTGTGTAGTAATAAGAAATGGCAAAGAGCCCTTATTAAACTAAGGCCTGGTTTTCAGTGACAGTCCTACAAGCCACTGTAGCTCATCAAAAAGTCCATGCTTGATTTTTTTTTTCCACATTAATGTATTACTAATGCATCTACTCTTCATTCAAGAGTGAAGCCTTTAAGTGCTTCTGTGGGATCATACAAAATGGATCATAAATAAGAAATTTACTAAATTATATTTGCAAAAACAGAGTCTGTAGTGTTTCTTTAAAGTGTCTCATATTCCTAAGCAGTCCCACGATGTGGAGCGTGTCCGTTATTTCGGTGGAGGAGAAAACATTGCTTCACCGGCCTTCTTTTCTGTCATGGAGTCCTTTGGGGAGCCTGAGAGAAAGAAAAACAATGGAGAGCAACAATAATGTCAGTGATTCCGTGACTTGATATGGATCAAATAATCTAAAACAGAAACCAATAGATACGAGGGTCCCATTGGATAATTACTACATGGATGATGTTTTAGCCGGCAACAGGTTATTTAACTCTGATGCCGTGAGCAGCTTCTCACTTGATAAACAAACATGTTGGAAGACATCCTGTGGTCTTACCTTACCTTAATCTGTTTGAGAAGGATCAAATTATTGGCATCAAGGAAAGAAAACATCTACGGAGATGCTGAAACTACTCAAACTGGGTTAAGAACTGTCCAAAGTATTATTAAAAACAGGAAGGATAGTAGGGAACCGTCGTATTTCAGGCAGAAATATGTTTGTAAAACAGTTTTGACTAATAGTGATTAGCAATCACTTAAACGTTTTGGTGAAATCAAATTGAATAAAAACAACAGCAGAAATCTGGGCTATGTTTAATAGTGAAATTAAGAAGTTCCCTTCACACGCACAATGTGAAGGGAACTTAAGGGATTGGGACAAAACAGCTGTGTAGCCTTAAGAAAACCACTAATCAGTGAGGATAATCAGAAAAAAAGGCTTTAGTTTGCACAAAGATTGAACTCTGGAGCCATGGAAGAAGGTCATGTGGTCTGATGAGTCCAGATTTACTCTGTTCCAGAGTGATGGAGCATCAGGGTAAGAAGAGAGGCAGATAAATTGATGCAGCCATCACAGCTAGTGCCTACTGTACAAGCCTGGGGGGGCAGTCTATGATCTGGGGTTGTTTACTACATGAATGTACTGAATTGACCAGGTTTTCCCCATCAGTGGATGTTTTTTTTCTTCCCTTATTGCAAGGACATATTCCAAGATGAAAAGGCCAGGATTCATCAGGCTCAAAGGGTTAGTTCGAGGACGGGAAAAGTTGGTACACGCGTGCCGCTGCCCTGCAGGTTTTGGAGGTTTCTTGCTGCTGCAAACCTGATTCAGGATAATTGGGGTAATTGAGGAGAGTCATTTAATTTGAATCAGGTGTGGGGTAGCATCTAAAACCTGCAGGACTGCAGCCCTCAAGGACTGGCTTTGCCAATCCCTAAAGCAGCAAAAACAACAGATTATAAACAAGTCATTAATCATTTCAGTCCAAAAATCTTCAATGAGGCTGCATTTTGCACCAATTCTCATATTAATAAAAACACAGGCAGATAGTGCTGGGCGGTATACCGGTTTGCACCGAAAACCGGTTTTTATTTTTGATATGATATGAATTTTTCATATACCGGCAACACCGGTTTAAATAGCCTAAATATGTACGGAACGCCGCGCGGTGGTACATTGTTTCGANTTTAAATAGCCTAAATATGTCCGGAACGCCGCGCGGTGGTACATTGTTTTGA
>CM047991.1:28122189-28133145 GCA_026261665.1 Melanotaenia duboulayi | reverse complement strand
ATTATTATTATTATTATTGCATAACTCCACTATTGTGATAAAATTTTGTAAGCTTATAGATTATATAAACATTGTACATATTATCATTATTATATTGCTATTGCTATTATTATTACTCTAGATATTGTTATTGTTGGTGGAGGTCATGTATTCTGCAGCATTGATTTGTCTGTCTGTTAGCAACATAACACAAAAAGTTATGAATAGATTTTAATTAAATTTTCGGGAAATCTCAGAAATGGAATAAGGAACAAGGGATTAGATCTCGGGGTTGGGAAGGTGGGGATAATTTTGCCATTAGAGTCAATAAGTCAATAATAATGTCCACAATCAATGGGAAAACAAGTTACCATGGCTTTCCGGAGGTCTGTGACCTCTGAGTGCTCTAGTTGTTATGCAATCATCTATGGACCATCTACTAACACCTCTAACACCCAGCACACCTGACCTGGATGCACCTGAATTTTTGCAATCGTTCTACTTAATTTAAGCTCTAGATCAGCATTTTTCCCAGTATTGAAGCTTTAATTTTTCATCACTTGTAAGTCACTGTGGATAGAAGCATCTGCTAAATGACTCAAATGTAATTTAATGTAACAAGGTCCATTGGATTGATGACAACAAAGTGGGGATGTTTGGCTGCAATGGCGAAAACCAAACATGATGATGTGGGCTTGTTTTGCAGCGACAGGACCTGGACACTTTGCAGCCACTGAGTCAATAATCAACTCTTCTGTTTACCAAAGTATTTTAGCTTCAAATGTGAAGCCATCTGTCTGACAGTTAAAGCTCAGCTAAAACTGAATAATGCAAAAGAACAACGATCCCCACAGCAGCAGCACATCCACAGCAGAGTGGCTGGAAAAGAAAAGGACCGCTGACTTAGAGGAAACAAAGAGTAGTGACAGAAGGCAAGAATGAATGAAGAAAAAGCAGGAGACTTTATAGTGTAAGAAGGTTAAAAGAATAAAAGGTAAAAATAAAAAAAAATATGGAAAAAACCAACAGAGGATAATGAGGCAACATAAGGAAATAGAAAAACAAAGTAGAATAGATGAGGAGGAGATAAACACAGAAAAGTGAGATTCATTAATAGTGAAATACGGTGTTTCTGTGCTTTCTACTCGATAGCCTGAGTCCACTTTAATCTTCAAAGCATTTCCATGGAAGCAGCTCCCCAAGAGCCAATTTAAACCTGACCTTTAACCAGCCACCTCGCTAACTCTTCCTCCCTTCTTGTCTTTTCATTTTTCTGGCTCTCTCAGGTCTGTTCCTCCCCTTCTGTTTGTTCCTTTGTTTCCATTATTATTCTCCATCCTCTTCTCATTTCCCCCTTTTCCACTTGTAACCAGCTCTCGAGTGTTTTTCTCTCTGGTTCACCTTCCTCACCCTCTCCCTCTCTCTGTTTACTCCCCTCCGGTAAGGCCAAATTATCTGGAGGTTTCTCCCTGGCCACTGGCTGCAGACAAAGAAGCCTTTATCAGTGTCCTTTCTGCAGGGAACCCACTTCAAAAGCACCAGGTTTCAAACAATCTCTGTGTCACACAGACAACATTTTAGGCTCACTTTGAAGAGGTGTTCCACCAAAACTGGCATTCACTGGTTTTCCCTGAAAAAGCCGACATTTAAAGGTGCTACTTTAATTCAGTACAGCAGTGGTCCAGCCTGTTTCTAGTTAAGAGAAGCTTTTATCTTTTTACATTGGCTTCATGTGTCTGGGAAATTAGATAATGAAGTACAAAAGGAAATTCTGTTTTATTATGCTTTTTTTCTCATTTTTGTTTTGGAACAAATGCAAGAACAAGAAAGAAAGTGGGTAAACTGTAATCGCAGACGTGTCTAACACGCTTGTTGTCATCACATCAAGTGTGAGGTGTTGCCAAGAGGAGATAAACTGTGCCATGAGGGGAATTACAACCAGGGGCGTTACCACAAAAGTGGAATCCAAAAACCTACAAATCATCAAGTCTAGTAGTACAGCCCCACAACCAGGACAATACCCAGGATCTTAGAAATAGAGAGGTCTACTCTGCAGACAACCTTATCTGGGCCTACGGAAATGATGTGAGCTTATTTCAGGGACATATTTTGACTCCACACTCCAAGCTGACGTCCACCTCACACCTGTCTTCCTCCTCCTCCTCCTCTTCAGATCACTTCATCACCTCTGCTTTTGTGTTGATTGATTCTCAGATGTTTAAGGGGGGTTGTGGTCTTCCCCCACATCAAAATGTGTGTTTATTGCTGCTTGTGGAGCTGAAAAATCTCCTCACATGACAACGCTTTCAGCTACTTGATCACTGATCATCAGTGATTGAGCAGCATGCTGCTTCAATACTACGTTGTGCCTTAGTTCACATACGAGTACAGCAGGTGGAAGAAGTAGTTCCTAACCACCTAGCCTGAAAGGTTACTTAACATAAGAGGAAGATTTTGTTTGAGTTCAAGAATATAAATAGGGTTGGTATGGGAGGAATTGATGTACACATCACTGCTAATTAGTCTTCTCAGATAACCCCATAGCTCAAAATCATTTATTTTATTCATTTTATTACGCACACAGCGGGAAAAGTACCAAGGTCCAGAACTCAGTGTCCTCAATGATGCCCACAACAATAATTCACACAACAAAAAAAAAAAAGAGATTAACTACTTAATGAAAGCCGATCTAAGTATCTTTACATTAACATCTGATACTGAAATTCTTTTTTGTCTTGATTTTTGCCCCCAGTTTGTTTCAACCTCCATGAAGCTGGGGTGGTCGACTGATTTGTGAATTCACTGGGGTACTTTCAGGTAAAATAAGAAAGGCTGCTACTAGCTAACAACTATGACTTGTAGCTTGAGCTGGGCCTCTCTTAAGCAAGTTTGAGGAGAAGATATTAGGTGATCTTTAACTGGTGCTGCTCATATTTCTCTTCATATTTGGGTGTACCTATAATGGATTTGCATGCACTGCCTTCAGGTAACATAAACCCGCCAAGCATTTTTTATTTAATCTAAGCAGAGAGAAGTTTAACAAGTACCAAAAAAGGAAATTCGGTTACATGCAAAAACCCTTAAACAACAAGAAAAGGCTGCTTTCTAGAAAGATGCATGACAGAGGGGAGCAGAGTTAAACCTTTAGAAGAATGAGTAAAGCAGATGCAGAGATTAACATGTAGGTATGCTGCATGTGTTGGACTGTAGTTGCTTAGAAGATGTTAACACAGAACTAGGTTTTACTAAATAGTGGTTGGACTGATTTTCAGTTTAGGAATTTTAGAATAGGTCTAAAATGAGGTTTCTATGATGCAATGAAGTAGACATTGAAGGTGAGCAAAAACCAACCCATCCCTTTATACTGTAATGTTAAACAGGACTACTACACTGGATTAGCCTCTGACGAGCTAGCCATGCTATCCAGCTACATATCTGGCAGCTAGCTACATGTTGTCTTCATAACAGAAATAAATCTTCCCTGGACACCGGAATCCGCTCAACTTGGGCTGCCTACTTAAACTAAGGAGGGATAATGAGAATTGAAGATTAATTTAACTCTGAATTAAAGCAGAAACACAGAACTGCAGATAAAACAGAGACTACAACTAACCCAGAGATAAGAGACACGTTTACAGACTCATACTGCGGTTATTCAGGACTATAAATTCATGAACCGAATAACTTTGTAAAAACCAAGCACTGAAGCATGGAAGCTGATGAGCTGTTTACCATAGTCTCAGTAATAATTATGATTTGAGGGTGCTTGTGGATTGATATTGTGCACAAACAAATTGATAATCAGCAACACCCACCTTGTTTCTCACCTGGTAATTTGACACACTTTTATTGGAGATTTGGGATTTAGTCATTTGCAAACACGCTGCTGCAATTACCAGACCGAATCTCACATCCCACCGCTGGTGTGTTTACTTCACACCAATGCATCTCAGTCAAATCCCAGAACACTACAAGAATGAAAAGCTGTGTGATCTCATGTTAAGTTGAGTTAATGTCGGTTAACGTTGGCATCTTGATTCACAGCAGGTGAACAAAATATATCAGCAGACAGTTTGGTTAGGCTAAAAAGAACTCTGCTGTTTGCCCTGTTAGGCTGATTTAAGCCGATCTGAAATCTGTCAATCCAAATCCAACTGAAGGCAAAAACAAAGAGGTGAATTATGGGAAGAGAATCTGTTTCCATCGGAGCATCTATTAGATGTAAATGCTGTTTATGGATGGGAAGACAAAGGAAGAGTGACAGAGGAGAAGAAACATTTTCTTTTTTGCACAGCAAAGTCTGAGGAAGCGTTTTCTTCTTTTCCTTGAATTGAAATATTCAGTGTTGCTTCCACAGCCACACGGACCATCTCTCCTGTAGTAACCATCCATCACTGGTCTGCAGAGGCGACTCCCCTCCCCCTGCAGTCTTCAGCCATCACAGGGTGAGAGAGGTAAAGACAGACAGAGACTGCCTCTAAAATCTTTTCTTCCTCATCGAAAGCAGCCAGGCCTCTGCAGACCAGCCAGCAAACACCCCTCCCCCACATCGCTCCTTCCTGCAAATCAATCCTTCCTCTTTCCTTCTTCTCCATTTGCTTAGTGACCTCTCTGTTTCTCCATCTTCCTTTATCTCCTTTTCCTTCACATATCTTTATTTACTTTGTCAGCTCCTTTACTTTCTCTCTCCTTCTTCCTTTCTCGTCAGCTAACCTCTTTCTCTGTATTATCACTCAATCATGATTCTGTGCATCTCCTCTTTCACATTTTTCCCCTACGACATCCACATCCTCCTATCTGCCCCTCCCTTCTTCCTCTCTTCCTTCCACATGTCTCTATTTACAATCCTTTTACAATCTTTTACCAGTTACCAGTTTTACAGTTATTTCATATTTAGATTTTTCAGAAACATTTCAGCAGAATCTGGTAAACATGTTGTAGATGGAAAGTTTTAAGTTACATCTTCTCACAGTCGCATATCTTTAATCTTTATTCTGCAGCTTGTTTAATACTTGAATGTCTGTTTATGCATTTAGACTAGAGTGAGACGACGCTGCAGCTGTGAACCATGAATGATAATGTCTATAAAGAAAGGTGTGGTGGGAGAGTGGGCTAGTCTGCCCTAAAAACACTCACTAAAATCAAAACTGCTACCAAACTGTGGAGAAATGGACTCCTTTTGTGTTTTTGTCAGTTTATTGCTCTGCCCCAGATTCAGGTCTCTGTGAAACAGGGCTGATGTCATGGTGTGTGAATACAATTGTGGTGCTTTGCTGGCCAGACTGTGGATGACAGTTTGTTGTTTAATATTTTATATACACTGCCTGGCCTCAAAAAAAGTTGACACCAAAGAGAAAAAAGGCCACACACTAATATTTGGTTGGACCTTCTTGAGCTTTTATCACGGCATCATTCGCTGTGGCGTTGTTTCAGTCAAGCTTCTGCAATGTCACAAGATTGATTTCCATCCAGTGTTGCATTAATTTTTCACCAAGATCTTGTATTGATGATGAGAGTCTGACTATTGCACATCCCAAAGATTCTCAATTGGGTTCAGGTCTGGACTCTGTGGTGACTAATCCACGTGTCAAAATGATGTCTCCTGTTCCCTGAACCACTCTTTCACAATTTTAATCCGATGAATCCTGACATGGTCTTCTTGGATTATGGCCGTGTCATCAGGAAAGGATAAATCCAGTGATGGAATAACCTGCTTGTTCAGTAGATTCATCATGTAGTCGGCTGACCTAGTTCTTTGGGCACATAATGGTGCCGACCCTAGACCTGACCAACTGCAGCAACCCCAGATCATAGACTGCCCCACAGGCTTGTATAGTAGGCATGATGGCTGCATCACGTCATCTGCCTCTCTTCCTACCCTGATGCTGCCATCACTCTAGAACAGGGTAAATCTGGACTCATCAGACCACATGGCCTTCTTCCATTGCTCCAGAGTCCAATCTTTATTCTCTCTAGCAAAATTAAGCCTTTTTCTCCAGTTAGCCCCACTGACTTTCTTATGGCTACACAGCTGTTCAGTAATCCCTTGAGTTCCCTTTGGACTGTGCATGTGGAAATGCTCTTGCTTTCTTGTTAAAAATAGCCCTGAGTTCTACTGGTGTTTTTCTTCAATTTGATTTCCCCAAACATTTAAGTGATTACTGATCATCATCATTCAGCATTTTCTTTCATTTTTTTAACCAAATTCTTTTCTGGAAGACGATGGTTCCCCACTATCCCTCCTGTTTTTAATAATGCATTGGACAGTTCTTAGCCCAATTTGAGTAGTTTCTGGATGTCCTTAGATGTTTCCTCTACTCAATGCAAATGATTTGACCCTTCTTAAACAGACTTGCATCTTTTCCACGACCATGATGTGTCTCGCCACCTGGTTGTTTAAGAATGAAAAGCTCCTCATTGTTGCCAGCTGAAATATAATTACCCATGCAGTAATTATTCAATGGGAGGCTCATACCCATTTGTTTAGTTAAATCCAGGTGGTGTAAAAAGGTTAGAAAAGTAAAATTTTCCACACATGGAAAGGACCAGTATGAATATCAACCCTTTGAGTCCTGTGTCTATGTTTTTAGCCCTTTGCTTGAAAATTGCATACCCGTAATGAAATGAGTATCTTTGCAACTAGAAGGTCTAACTGAATACCCCTGGAGTCATAGTAAGGTAGCACTTGTAAGATTTATGTAAATATCAGTATATTACAGTATACTGACATTTGGTACAGTGTGGCATATAGCACAAATAAAAAAAGTTTCAGCCATGCCTGNACATAGCACAAATAAAAAAAGTTTCAGGCATGCCTAAAAAGAAAAACACTTTTAGGATGAATATGACTATCCAATTGGGATGATGCAGCTATATATCTAAACCTCTATCAAATCATAGTACAATATGTGAACATTATCTCTGCAAGGGTCAACTTTAAAGTGAGTGAGTGAGAGGTTTTAGTAGATGGTTCAGTCGAGGTCTCCAGAATGGCCATTCTGGCACAGTTTGATCATCTTTAAAGCTAAGCCAAGATTATGTGAATGTTTTATAAATGAATAAAAGTGTTTCCTTATGGTTAATTTCATATGTAATTTCTGATTTTCTCAGAGTTTAAAATGATAAATGAGCTGTTTTTGCTGATCCGACATTAAAAGGAAAAATAAACTAAATGCCACTCAGGTTATTTTACAGTTTCAAGCTTGGACTTGACAAAAATACTTAAAATCTTTTTCTAGTGAGTAAAACTACAATAAATTAAACAAAATTACATTCAGTTTCATCACAGGTTTTGTTCCTTTCACATATGAATCTATCATCTGTTCACAAGATTTTTTTTTTTATTTAACGTTGTGTTTATGAACATTTGGACCAGCAGCTGTCCCTACAAGTGGGATAAACAACTGTTTAAATCTATAATATATGCACATTTTTAAAGCCATGGTGAAATTGTAATGCATCTAATCTGACTGCAGCTGGCAGATAAAGAAAAACTATAAATCTGTTTCCAAAAAAAGTTAAAACTGTATAAAATGCTGTGCTACTATGATTTTGTGGACCGACTTGATGTTTGCTGAGTGTTTTTTAAGCACCATGTTCACTTAGCAAACAGAAACAAAGAGCTGATTCCAGTTGTCTTTGTATGAAATGTAATGACTTATTTAAACTCCATATTTAATTAAAATCATACAAGAAAACGTAACAGCAGAAGCTTTAATATTATTTTATTCTATTTAAAAAGAATTTAATGTTAATATTGATTCTGATGCTAATCAAATTTCTTCAAAGCGCTGAGTCTGAGAAAATAAAAAACACCTGGAAATAACTCACCTGCTCAGTGACATAGTAAGAAAACTTCTAATTAAGTGTAAAGTAGCACTATATGACTTTCTGACCTTAAAATAGCCAATTCTGACTGGTTTTGACAGCACTGTGCCATTTTCATGTACATTCCTAGAGCCGTCATTACCCGGCACTTTTACCACAGCATTTGGTTTTACGGCACCATGTCAGACGGCAGCAACTGGATATCAACATGGTGGCCATTTTGAGCCAGGGATGAGACAAGAGTTAACATCGGACTGACTTTGGCTGGAGAGNGACAAGAGTTAACATCGGACTGACTTTTATTGGCTGGAGAAAGCTCAGAGTTGAGGTAGGATGCAAGATGGATGCAGAAAGTTTAATAGTGCTATAAAACTTTCACCTTTTTCTTTTTTTAAAACCTATTTATTAACTTTGTGTAATTGTTGTAGCTACGCCTTGTTTATTGATTGTATCCTGAGTGTGTTGAGCAACAAGCCTCTTTGACCAAGAAAAATTTCTAAATTTCTAAAATTTTTTTTCTAAAGTGACCTTTAACCTTTATATAATTTCCAACTGAATATAGATTTTAAATTGGGACATTAATACATCACATCTTTTCTGGGAAAAAAAAAGTTTTTGGTTGCTGTTTAAATATTTGTGGACAATAACAAACCAGTACATATAATACTGTAGAGCAAAAACTTCATAAAACTTGTGTCACCTGTAAGCTCTCAGTGGTGTATAATATTCAATTACTCCTTTTTCTCTCCCTCAGGCTCTTCACTTTGCCTCCTTTGTTTCCTCCCCTGCCCTCCCACTCTCTCCCTACATCCTTTCCCCTCCCCAGGGCTCACCCAGCTTCTTCAGGGAGCTGTAGCGGTTGATCTCGGGTTTCATGGCCGTCTCGTAGGACGGTGGTAGCTGGGCCAGGTTGTGGAAGGAGTGGGAAAAAGACGGGTGGCTGCTGTTGTGTCTCATGCTTCCTCCCATGATGCTGCTGCCACTGATGCCGGCTACTCCTGGAACTTTACCGCTACTTGAAATCAAGGTGGGGCCAGAGGAGAGCTGGGGGGTGTTGTTCATACGGGGTCCGCGCTCTGGAAGGAGACAGAAAAAAGATGGTAAAGAGAGAGAAAAAAAAGGAGTAGAGGATTAAAAATAAATAATAAGAAAAAAAGGGGGGAAAGAAACAAAACAATGTTTTGCGAGAAAATATGGTGGGGATGAGATGCAGATGAAAAAGAAATGTAAGGAGCAGAGGAGAGGACAAGAAGTATTAGAAGTAATGAAGAAACATNTGTAAGGAGCAGAGGAGAGGACAAGAAGTCTTAGAAGTAATGAAGAAACATAATGAGATATCTAAGATAAGTGGAAATGGAAAAGACGGAGTAAAATGAGTAAAGGACAAAAGGCAAGAAGAAGTGGAATAAAATGAAAAAAAGAAGTTTAACTGTCAGTGAATACAAGCAGTGTCTCTTAGCTCCATGGCGACCTTTAAATACAACTGGTGTCTGTTCGTCTTCGGCTCCAACATCAACACGTCAACCACATTTAAATACATAGAAATACACCGACAGCTTCAGGAAGGATCTGTGCACGCACACACATTTATGCAAAGTGCAAAAGCAGCACATCAGTCGATACACACATAAAAATGATTTTTCTTATGTAAGATCAGCAGGACGGGGGGAGGGCAGGGGTGTCTGTTTCGCAACATGTATACTGGTATCAGTTACATCATAAAGTAGTACATTCATATGTTCCAAACAGCGAACAGACAGCACTCCATATGACCCAACATGTAGGTGAACTCTCCAGTGACCTAACATGTAGGTTCTTTACAAACATGGACAGAAGCCGACATCCAGAGTTACATCTGAACACTGTCCTCTGGAGAGGAATCAGGAATTTATGAGGAGAAACTTAACTCCTGGGTATTTACAGCTAAAGTTAGAATGCAAAAATAGAGCATCTATTAAAGATTGTATAACTCTGGCTATTTGCTATTGTTTCCCCATCTTTCAAGCAGACACTATCAATGTCGAGTCCATTCAGGGTGGTAATGGTTATGGGCTGCAATCTTGTTAAGATAACTGCAGGACATATACTGTTCATTGACCATTGACAGTTAATGGGCAGTAATGGTCAATGATGTCTCTGTTAAGTGCTACCCAGAGAGCACACACCACATTGACTTGTGTACAGTACTTGTTTCACACACATAGAGGGGAAAAAGCAATGCTAGTCCTGGTTTTAATGCAGAAGCTGAGCACAGTGAAGGCTACAGAAAGAAAAACTAGAAAACATCAAATGTTGAAAAACTGCAGCTTTTAAACACTCGTGACGTCAAGATTAAAGATTTTCTTGATGTGATTATTGTCAGAAAAATAATGATTTTATGATTATAAGGATTATTATGCATTATTTAATGTCCCAACACTATAAATGTGTAAAATGACATGAACACTTCTTGTAGGGTTTGAAGTTTGATTTATTTCTTTTTGATGCTTATATAGCTAAATAATACAGCAACACATTGGTGCAACTAAAAAGTTCCATTCCAGCTAAATTCAGTTCAGCTTTTTTTCTGTAGTGCCACTTCACAGCAATGTCATCTCAGAGCACTTTACAGACAAATCAGTTCGAGCCAATTCATAATAAATATTAACCTTGTTAAGGAAAGGAAATCACTCTGCTCTGTAAACAGTTAATAAGTACTACGTATTAACTCTGTTTCTCTCTCTCAGAGAAAACAGATGGAAGGCAACAGGACTGCTACCTGGACTACTTGAAGAGTTTTTTATGTTTTTTTATGTTAAATTCATTACAAAATGTCTTTGGACCTGAAAAGAAGATTTTGGAACACACTGGCTATCTTTTGCGCTCTAGCAGTTCAGCTGCTTCTTGAAACAAAAATAATATTTTGACAGTGAAAATAACAAAGAAACAAGTACCTGAAATTAAATACAAATTTCTTCTATAGGTAACTGCACACCGAAGACAACAAAATAAATAAAATAATCAACTTCACACCAGGTTGATTGTGTTTGAACAGTGATTAATTAATAATAGTATTTAAAACTGCAATTAATACTGACTGATAACATCCCTACGATGTGGCTGACACAGGATTAGCCTCATCTTTCCATGCCTACAAAGCGGTTAATTTTG
>CM047991.1:28101788-28117856 GCA_026261665.1 Melanotaenia duboulayi | reverse complement strand
CTGAACCTAGACCTGAACAACTGCAGCAAACACAGATGATATGAACTTTCCCCACAGGCTTGAACAGCAGGCATTAAACATGACGGCTGCATCACGTNCCACAGGCTTGAACAGCAGGCATTAAACACGATGGCTGCATCACGTCATCATCTGACTCTTTTCTTACCCTGATGCTTCCATCAATCTGGAACAGGGTAAACCTGGACTCATCAGATCACATGACCTTCTATGGCTTCACTAATAAGCCGTTTTCTTAAGGCTACACAGCTGTTCAGTCCCAGAGTGCGTTCCCCTCACATCATGTGTGTGGAAATGTTCTTACTTTCACTATTAAACATAACTCTGAGTTCTACAGTTTATTTATGATTTGATTTTTACTGAATGTTTGAGTGAATCCTGATCACTCAAGATTGTTTTCCACCCTCATTTCATGCTGGAAGATGATGGTTCACCACCATCTTTCCAGTTTCTAATACTGTGTTGGACAGTTCTTAACCTAATTTTAGTAATTGCAGCATCTGCTTAGATGCGTTCTTCGCGTGATGCATGCCAATAATGTGACCCTTCTGAAACAGATGACCACCAAATCGGTCTTCCGACATGTTTATTAGAAATTAGAAGCTACTCACTGCACAATAACTGTGACATTATTTAAGAGATATTTATGCATTGTTCAATATAACAGAAAAAATTAATTACCCTAAAATAAATAAAACCCCAATAAAGAAAACAGTGTGAAGAGATTCTGCCTTGGTACAGGAGCAGCAGCATAACCAGCCAGGAGGAGGAGGAGGCAGCTAATGTGGAGGTCTGGACAGTGAGATTACATTCCAGCATAAAAACCATCAGAAGTCTGCTGCAGTTTGACACTTGATGGTAAAACTGAGGTCCCAGCAGTGCGAGCATCACGGTGCGGCGTTCAGGTCGAGACAAACCAAAGCACAAATAAAGAAGCGGCGATTAGAGACGAGCTGACTGCTGAAAGCAAAATAAGCCGTTTTCAAGTTGAATAGTTAAGCAGATGCACATTTTGAGAGGATTTACTCTCAGTTTCTATAATTCTGTGTCATTTTCCTTCAGCGTAGGTTAAAGCCAACAGCCCTCTGATCCATCACTAATAAAATCCAGAAATTAGGGTGGGTGTACCGCTGGAGATCAGATCAGTGCAGCGCCGAGAATGAAGCTGTTTGTAGGCTTTTATACTTTTGTGGCAAATTGGTGCTTTCTGTGTCTCAAACAACAAATGACTGTTTGTGAGGCATTTAGGGAACATCTGTAATTTCTGGTTATGATCAACAACAGTCCATATTCCTGTCCTCTGGAAGCAGTGCAGTGTAGACTTTCTGCTGGTCTCACCTGGGCATGTTGATGTCTCTGTTGCGAGGTCGACGTGCCACCTTGCTGAAGGCGATCCTGACACCCACAGCCACCACCAGCGTGAAGGAGATCACCCCTCCAATCACATAAGCTGTACTGTTTTCAGAGAAAAATCAGCTTGAGTCAGTCAGAATAGAAACGAGGAAATAAATCTAAACAGGTTTTAGTTACTTTGACGTTGTCCTTGGAGGTTTTGANTAAATCTAAACAGGTTTTAGTTACTTTGATTTGTTTGTTTTGTCATCTGGCTGCTGTAAAGTTTTATGCATTACTTGTCTACTTGTCAATCTTCCCATCTATCTACCCACCTGCATCTATACTGCTTTGACTCTTGATTGGTTTTGTTTATTGGATTGGATGATTGGTATCTAAAGAAACCAGATATATTGGAAACTTTGTTCTTCTTCTCAAGGTGACAAAAACAAGTAAAAAGTTTGTTTTGGACGAGTTATTTCATACCTCACAAGAAATATTGTCTGACCAGCTGTTCCTTAAAAAGCAATCAAAGAATTGATGAGTCTTTTGGATCAGTGGAAATGACCATTTTCTGCTTCAAGCTTTTCCATGTTAACCACTCCCACTTCGAATTTCTGACCAGTCACATAGTTGTTATTGGACACGACATGTGGAAAAAAAGTTCTGCCCAAGATTTCCCAAACTNCACATAGTTGTTATTGGACACGACATGTGAAAAAAAGTTCTGCTGATGTGTCAAGAAAGAGCTGCAAGAATTCCCAAACCGAGGCTGCAGCTTAGAGAACAAGAAAGAACCATACAGAGTCACAACAATATGGTACCTCATCCTCATGCTTGTCACTAGCTTGGTAACACACTACTGTGTGACAGCATCTCATTTTTCAAACAGTATTTGTCTCAGGTGTGACTGTGTTGGTCACTCTGGAACAAAGCACATCCAAAGGATCCCACAAGTGTTCAAGGGGGTGGAGGTCATGACTGCAGACAGGTCAATCCATCCTCTCCACTCTCTGATAAGCTAGTCTCTGATAAAACTCGCTCTGTCGGAGCAAGCGTTATAACCTCTGAGCATGGAGTTTGGTCTTGTTGTGACTTTGTGGTTCTTTTACATGCCGCTGAGGTTCCTGTTCATAAATTAATAAATTGTTAATTTGCCTTTGTTTTATATACAAACTTAAATCATCCAATCAAATAAATCACACGCAACAAAAAACAAGAGTCAACAGCAGACAAGGCTGTTTGACGTTGGCAGAGACGTTTTTCTTGGGTGTAATCCACATACTCTGTTGCTCATCCCACATATGCATCTTCTTTACATGTGTGGCACCATTTAAAAGGGAACATCAGAAGAAGATATTTAACTATCCTCAGATGTTTGAAATAAAAGCCAGCTCAGACCTGCTGCTCTGCTGCTGAAGCGTCTCAAAATCAGGATCGGGTTTATTGCCCGCAGGCACAGTGACGGGGACCTGCGGATCGGCCCAGACTGGGGAAATGTAGTTGTTGCAGGAGTCCTGGTCCAGCCGGTCCCTTTGGTGCTCGCAGCAGAACCGGTAGTGGCAGGTACCGCAGCAGTAGATGTAACTACCCTGGGAGCAGTTGAACGTGCTGTCAAAGTGCCCCATCACATCAAAGTAACCCCTGTGGAGCAAAGATGATAGATTCAGGAAAAAAGAACCGAGCTTTTGATGTTGCTGTTAAGACCATCGCTCTGCTCGGCGTCAAAGAAACACAAAGATACAGTTTCAGGTCACAGATGCATTTTTCTTATTTTTTCTACTACTTGGCTTCACCCACCAAACAAACCACACATCAGAGGACAGTAGTCTCAACCCCTAAAACTAATAAGCCTTTGATTAGCTTTATCAAATTCTTTTCTTGTTTTTGTGGTTTTATTGAAAAAAATTTGAATAAATATGTAACACAACTGCATCCATGCTCTCTCTCCATCTGGATCCTTATCATTCGAGATCCACAGTGGAAAAAATTGTGGAAAAAAATTCCCCCTTCTGCATCTGAGAGAGAGGAGCATTTCTCAGTGAACTTATATGCGCAGCTAAATTCCAGGTATAAGTGACGGCTCACTTTGCTGTTTATCTGTTAGTGCTTTAAGACAAACACCTTTCAGGTGCAAAGAGAGGGCTGAGTCCGCTGCTAACTACGGAAGTCCAAGGAGAGCATTTGCGGTACATATAAAAGAGTAAAAAAAACAAACAAACTGATTTTCATAAAAATAAATAACCATACAAGAAATTGAATGATATGCAGAAATTTATTACACACAGAGTACTGTGTGTAATAAATTTTGTTGGCCTTTATGATATTATGTTTTTATCTATTGATGCATTCATTTTACATCATTTATGTAATCTTACAACTGAGGTTGTCCTTGAAAAAATAACGTCTATATACTGACTGTACTTAAAATGGTTAAGGTTTGACATGCATTTTTACATAAAACAAACATACAACAAAAACAAGCAGATAAAAAATAGTGACAATGGCTTGGAGTTTTAAGGGTTAATGAAATGATGAGGGCCAAATTAAAAAGAAACAAGACTACAGTGATACTTTGGAACTTTTGTAAATCCTTTTTTTTTATGTTTTTTTGTTGCTCTGTTCTGCTTCTGACTGCCTGGATGTAACTGCTGTTAATAGTTGCACAGCGAGGGTTGCCAACAGACAACTGATTTAGAGCTGATTACATGTTTCCTAGCAACAGCAAGATGCCTCTCAGTGCAAAATATAAGCCTTGGTGAGATCAAGATGAGAGCTGCAGGAGAATCATGATGTGACTCGCATTCATGGCATCCAGTGAAATCAATACATCAAATGCACAGAAATGAATCCAAATGCAATAAAAAAAAGCTGCAGCCACTCAGCTGTCACTCACAAAATTGCAAATATGCAGCATTTTGGACTTTTGTTTTGTTTTAATAATCTATATTTTATGTTTTATTTTCCCCCATCAGTCTATTTTAAATGTTAAACATGTATGCTGAAGCAGGGACAGTTCCACAGCTTCATATCTCCTGGATTTAACACAATATTAGAGATAAATTTAAAATTATTCTCATTAATAGACATGTTCCAATATGTTGCAGGACCTTCACTGTGACTCTAGACACAGAAAAAAATAATAACTGATGGTTTCAGAGAAGAACATAACCAAAAATATGAACATAAGTGTACCTGCAAACATCCACATCCACCAGCTGTCTGGGAGGTGGAGCCACCTGGGCCGCACCGAGCGGAGGCTTCAGAGCGTCTGCCGTCATGTTCCTTGGCAACATGGTCTGAGGAAGAGGCTTTGGAGGAAGTTCAGCCATCACAGGATGATCATCCCCGTCCTCCATCTCAGCTGCTTTGGGTGCCGTTTTGGGTCCGCTGGGCGGCGGTGGCTTGTAGCCGGTCAGGAGGAACAGGGTGGTGCTCGCTTTACCAGCCGCTGCAGAGTTACGGCCACCGGTAAGGGTCCTGACATCGCCCTCAACAGCCTGCCGCTCCGTGGTGATGGTTACAGTGGAAACAGTGAGGCCAGAGAAAAGCAGGAAGATGAGGGACGAGGAAAAAATCCTTTTTAAAAGGGCAGGTTTCATTGTTCTGTGGCAAAGTTCTCAAGCCGCCGTCACAAAAAACAAAGTCAGAAGCAGATCCCTGTCTGCTGTCAGCGTCCTCCACCACGATGGCGGCTTCTTGACTTAAAGACCTTTGATAAGAAAAGTTTTTAACTTCAGTCTTATGAATTAATCCCTTCTTGGTTCAGGTTGGAGGGTTTCCCCCAGAGTTCAGCAGCTGTTTCATAAATGTTTGGCATTTCAATCCTTCATCTGAATGTAAACATTTTTCTGTGCACAAATCCCTCCGTAAGCAGCTTGTGTAAACATTGAGGTCTTTCAAAGATTTTAGGCCCTATATGAGCTGCCTGAACAACAGCTATCCATCTGTAATACGTCTAAATGAAATTTCTTACCACTTGCGTACACAGAACAATGTGGGTTTGCTGTATGAAACCTGGTACGGATAAATATTTTGGTCTTTACTGTCCCTTAGCCAAAATTCAGAATCTTGAAAACTGGCAGTTAATACCTTTTTTCACATTTTCCGTGAACAAGAGTAGTTTGAGAAAACTGTAAACAATTAAATATACTGACCAACAGGAAAAAAACTGAACACCGTTCTGGCAGATGTGTTTGGCACAAAAGTTACGATTCACATAAACTGCAATGGAAACTGGTCTGTAAACATTTAGTGTTACATGTAAACTTTACATCTCCTGTTTAATGAGCTTATAACAGATGCTGGATGAATTCTTGGAGTTTGGCACTTCTGTTATCCTGTGTGGGTGTTCGATGTGTAAAAAAAAAAAGAATCAAACATGGAAACTAAATGTTTTTCAGTCAAATAATNTGTTCGATGTGTAAAAAAAAAAAGAATCATACATGGAAACTAAATGTTTTTCAGTGTCACACTCTGTCTGTAAACAGTGCTGGTAGCTTTAAAGATCATAGCTTTGTCTGGCGAACAAGCTGAAGGGAAGTTTTCTTACATTTGTAACGAGCTTTAACTTTAATTTGCATTTCTTTAACATCCTTATAATGAGTCTAATAAACAAGCTCACATCTAGATAATCAGGAAGAGAACTAGTAAAGGTCAAAATGCTTCGCTTTTTGGTTTAAGTAATAGTCTGAAAAATCGGGTGATTCTTAAGCAACATCAGCTCTTATAGAAAATAAGTTTGTCCAGCAGCTTCTAAAGGACAGAGATTCGTTCATTAATTGAGGGTAAAGGCATTCGTCATCAATAGCAAGGAGCTGGCGACCATGTACTGAAAGAAAAGATGTGGATCTATGTGCGCTCGGTACCCTTGTGCGAGTGTCTCTGCTCCGAGTTTAGCTTGGCCCAACAGAAAAGAACGAAGGAGGGCTTGGGCCCGGTTCTAGCAGGGCAGCGAGGTTCTGCCCACAGAACAGACATGAAAATGTCTGGATTCATCCGTCAAGACAGAGGAACACAGGACGAATCTGTTAACTCCACACGGCCTCTATCCAAACTTGACGCAGCAGGCGGTCCGGTCACAGATTCAGTAGAGCGATCTAGAAAGATGCAGGTAGAAAAGTTTCCTCTAAACGTATGAAATGTAGGGTTTTATGTCACTAGCTGTTACCTCATTGATTCCCTGAAAGTGGACGTGCACTGCTGTGACTGAAGATCACTTTGTTGAAGAAATCTAAGACATTGTGATAAATCTGGAACATGTAAAAGGTGTCTGCATGGCTGGTGTTCAGTATGGCTTTAGGCTATGTTGTTTTTTTTTTTGTTTTGTCTTTTTACAAATTTGGTCTCCTTTCAAAAATGCGAGTACAGTGAAAGGTTTTAAATTGCATGTTTTTAGTTGAGTAAGAGGAAGAATGTAAAAAAGGTTGAGGAGGTCACTGGGAGCAGATAAAGGGGGCTTTCACGTTGTTCAGCGTGGCGTAAACAGGAGCCACATATGGAAGAGACAAGACAACGATGACTGAGAGACCTCGCTAATAAGAAGCAACTGGAAGAAGGAGATAGGCAAAGTGTCAACAGTGTTTTCACAGCGCGGATTGAGAGGACGGTATATCTTTAAGCCTTTGAGATAGCAGCAGAAGCAGAAGAGTGGCGGTGGCAGCAGCAGTGCCTCTGTTTATCAGGTTAGACGTGGTTCGTGTTGCCTGTCAATCAAACGCCGTCCTGCTGAAGCGTTAAAATGTTCAGATGGCGTGTGCTAAGCTATCACTGCCTAACACATGCTTCCTCTCTTATCCATAACTACAAGCAAACATCAGCGGTTTATAAAGCACTTTGAACCAATAATGCACTGACCATGGTCTCAGTTTTAGCATCAGGAGCAGCAAACACTGAACAAAGATTACACATAGAAAATTTTAAGGTAGTTGAGATTAAATGTGGGTTTAATGCAGCCTTGGATGTTGTATATTTGTGAGTCGAAGGAGGAAAAAAGTAGCTTGTTAGTTACTAAATTAGGTGCTGAAAGATAGTTAGATAAACTGTCTATGAAATGATTTGGAGATAAGAAATTCCATATAAGATTTTTTGCTTCTTTAAAACACAGTTTCACTTATAGTTTTGGTCTCGCTTGGAACAAAGAAAAAAAAAATCCACAGACGATAAAGGTGGAGAAATTTTGACCCCAGCCTTGGAAAAAAGATGATAGTGGAAAAGTTGGTAAGGAATCACAGCTTTGAAAGCAGGACAGTCTGTTAAGATTCTCCCAGAAAACTCCTCTTGGTATGAAGACGGTCTCGATCAGGACCGTCACTCTTCTTTCACTGGTTTACATCCACTTGTTCATCAGCTCGTACACTGCAAGAGAAGAAAACACACATTTTGTTAAAACAATGTTTTTCCTTTCATATAACAACATTTTAATAAGGATGTCACACTACCAGCAGGCTGCCACAAAAACACTAAAAAGGCAGAATTCTTCCCCATTTCTTTTGTTACACCTATCAAAAAATGCCAAACATAACCCAGTTTTACACATATAAACAGCATTCTGCAGCAATAACATAATTCTGAAATAAATATGAAATCTAAACATGGGATATATCAGCCTGGTGTCAAAAGTAGAAGGCCTAAATAACTACAGTAGATGAACAGAATCAGGAATGATGTCCTAAAGAAAAAGGAAGGAACAGGGGAAAGACCTGACACCAGACCTAAAAGATCCATCTGGACTATTAGTTGGTCTCTGTGGACGGGTGGGTGTCAAGAAACCATTCTTAAGAGAGAAAACAAGGAGAAAAGGCTGAGGCTAAATGACACATGAAGTGGACCAAAAATCTGTGGCAGCAGCTCTAAGGAGAGATGAAGCCTCTCCAGAGCCCGGACCTAAACATTGTTGAAGCAGTGTGGGGTCATCTGAACAGTGCGGAGCAAAAGGCAGAAACAAGCAAAGAATAGATTTGGAAAGTCCAACCTGGAGAACTATTCCTGAAGACTATTTAAAGGAATCAGAAGGGAGCTTGTCTAAGAGGGTTTAAGCTTTGTTAAAGAATAAAAGGTGCTTAGACCAAATATTCACTGTATTTCCACTTATGTTTGCACCTTTCGATATACTGATGCACCTATTTCCTGTTGTCCAGATAATATTCTATATAAAGAAATGCCAGGTGAGTAATAATGCTTAATATTCAAAACTTCTGCTCGGTATTTTCTTTTCATATTTCTCTTTAGATCAATGAATATAAACACATGATATTTGCAAATATGACAATAAAAAGATTTTTTAGTTACAAGCCTTTGAGCTCTTAGAGCTGGTGGCCCTAAGGGGTCAATAAAGCGTGTGTGTGGTTGTTAAGATTAAGGCCATGTTCACACAGATGAGTTTAGGTGCATCCACCTAACTTTTTTTTGTAATCTATACATTAAGTTCACATGGAACTGGTGTTCTGGGAGTCTGAAAACAATAATATTTAAAACCAGGTCCCAAAATGAATAAATGGGGGTCATCAAAATATTTTAAAACATATTTGAATGCACAATGTGAGACCAACTAAATAGCTTTTTCATTTTTGCCTAATCAATGTCTGTCCATGTACTGTGTGGTTTACTGAGGTTAGTAAGTTAATGGAGCTAAAGAAGTGGAGTAGTCCATCTTTATTGTGGTAACCTTGATTTTTCCTGCACTATTTCATTAATAAAACATGTCTAAGAATTGCCACAGTGCAAACTATTGATCCTATATGTTGATTGTTACCGNCTTGATTTTTCCTGCACCATTTCATTAATAAAACATGTTTAAGGATTGCCACAGTGCAGACTATTGATCCTATATGTTGATTGTTACCTTAGCTTCAGATTTATCGAAGGACAGGACAGAGCTACGGCTGCATGATATTAGGACAACATGCAGGACAACTTCTTTTTCCACCTCATAAGAGCTGAACATGAACCTGCATCAGATCCTAATGGTCTTCGGATTCAGAACTTATACTGAATTCTCAGAGCATGTCATGGCTTTTTAATATCTGCATGAAGAGGCAATGAAGGAATTTAGGTTGGAAACCACTGCTGCTATTGTACAGGAATTGGCTGCAATAAATCAAATGCTCCCTCTAATATATAAGAATGCAGTCGTATTCATCAAACAGACAGCAAAAAACAAATATTCAGAAATATTTGGCTTCAATATCTTACAGAAACTTTGTAATATAACACCACTGCACTGTCCACAGCTTATTTATCTCACTGCTGCAGCTGATCTGTGACATTTTGTACCAAGGAGAACATTTTCTTGTTGAGGCTGACTTTCTTAACAGAAAACAGCAATAATTTTCTTGCATCTTTGGCCTTGTTGCTTCCTGTTTAATCAAATCCACAACCAACACACAAAAATTTAATTTAGAGAGAAATATTCCTGCTGGAAGATTTCTATTAGAACACTGTGATATATTGGGTCAGCTTTCCATAATATTCTTGCCCTGAGCAACTTTAAATGCAGCTTCATGAAACAGAAATTCTGCCCAGCTGAGGAGGCTATAGCATATATATTACTTCCACAACACACACACACACACAGCGTTATACATAAAACAGCAGCTGACAGAGGAGATGGGAGCAGCCGTGATCTGACTTTGATAAAGAGAGAGCAGGGGACATGACAGATGCCATATGGACTCATCTGACAGAGGGACAGAGCAAACAGAGGTCACATGTGTGTGTATGTATGTGTATGTTCTGTTTACAGAATGAGGCCTGTGGCGTTGGGAGCGGGAGGGGCTCGAGCATAACACTGCTAGCAAGAAACCCTCATTTTCTTACTGTAAATGAACACCTTCAGTATACTGTAGATCCCAACAAAACTGTATAGAACCAGTCACTTCTAACTGAGTCAAACTCTGGTCTTGGTGGAAGAAAGGGATCCTTTTGGAAATGCATTTTTATTCATATGAAAAAATGAGGCAGCATTATCAAATAAACAAACGTGCTGGTTATGACATTTCCAAAACAGAAAGTGGGATTTTGTGTATGGTCACGTCCCTGATGTCCTCTCTGTAAACTGCTGACTGTACGCTGCCAAATATTGACTGTAACTGAAAAGACATCCCCCGTTTAACCACATGGNTGTAACTGAAAAGACATCCCCCGTTTAACATCACCACATGTCCACCAGTCAACTGCATGCTTTTTTCTGTTTTAATAGAGTGCAAATGTCTCTGAATGAGTCTCACTTCTTATTCATAAGAACAAAACAAAACAAAATTCTTATTCTTAAGGAAATGGGCTCCCAGTTTTGAAAAATTGTGAATAAAAGTCCCTCATGTTAGATTCTGTTTCAGGGCGTCAATGATCATCAACGGTGAAAATCGTATACAGCTTATGTCTCCTTTGATGATATATACAGGTATAGCTCTTGCTTCTTGTTCAAGATCCTTGGATTTTATCCTTAATTTTTAGTTTAGTTTGTTCCCAAGGCAAACAAATTTAGATCACCAGCAGGACAAGTCTCAGTTCCCAGAGCATTAAAACCTACAGCTGACAGAAGTCAGAGCGAAAATATGCCACAAGGCAGCAGAAAGAAAGGAAGTTAGAGAATAAATTATTAATGACAAAATGCAAGTTGAGGAGAAAAATCAGAGAACAGGATGTTCCAGGGTTAGGGTTGGAGCTGATGGGAACTGTATCCTGAATCACAATAACCTAAATAACCCAGTCCTCTCTGCTGGAAAGTTCTGGGCGCTCTGCTGCCCTGACAGATTGGCTTCACATCAGTGTGTCTCGACCCTCCGGGGGCTTTTCCGACCCGCTTCCTCAGATGTCGTAATTAAGAAACCCCCGCTGACAAATAGCTGAACTTCCACCGGCTTTCTAGGCAGTAACTGTATTAATTCAATAAATATTGTGAATATATAAACAGAAGTAAAATAAAATGTGCAAATGTCACGGATTAACACAATGAGGTTAACACTGTGCTGCTCTACAGGAAGTCAAAGTAATGACTTTTTCATTTTATTGTGACTGCGTTAAAGGATTTGCTGCGTATTAGTCTGCTTCCTCTGCCAGCATATTTTTATCTATACGTTCATATGATGGACAGAAAGAGTACTTTCCAAAGCCTGAGGGGGGAACCAAGTTATTTAAGTACAACCATGTGATATGAGAAAATTAAGACTTGTATTGTCTTGTAGTTAATACAGCAATATATCTATCCACCATGTCCTGCCTCTCTACATATGCATGAACGGTTTCTGGTTTACATGCCCATGTGCCTGCATGCAAATCTGTCTGTCTGCACAAACCCCTGCTGGTCTCACTCTGTCTTCCTGCTTATCTTGGCCATTTGTCTTGCTGTGTGTGTGACACACATGTATGGATTTGTCTTTGCATACCTACCTGCTGTGCTGCCTCCCTGCCAACATTATGCATCAGAACAGGGGTGAACCTGTAAAGAAGTGCTTTTCATCTTTAAGTATGCATTCCTTGCAGTAATTATTCAGAAGTCTTTAGTCCCATCTGGATAAACTTTGTTTTTTCTGTTAAATCAACGAACAGTTGGATTTATAGAGAAATGTTTGGGTAAACAACAATTTCTCAAGAAGATTCAGTAACTCTGTGGGGTAAATTTTGATGGACAGCTTACCTTTCAGTAGGAATGCACCAATATCAGTTTTTTTTTTTCAAATCAAGTACAAGTACTTGTATTTGAGCACTTGTCGTGCCGAGTACCGATGTGAGTAAATCCCATTAGAGTTCACTGGTGAGGAATGTGGACCACAAGGCCAGATATAAAGACTGGGTGGTTAATTGTGTGATACGTATATTAAACGGGTCATCCGGCAGCTATGCTTTAAATGTAAAGCTTAAAAACGGTCAGAATCTTAATAAAAAAGGAGAATGAAGTGATTTTTGTGGAACATGNCGGTCAGAATCTTAATAAAAAAGGAGAATAAAGTGATTGTTGTGGAACATGTAACAGCTGTGACAAGGCACCTACTGTATATGCCCAAAATCAACTTCTCCCTCTAAGATAATGCCAAATTCAGATGTTTAATATGACATGATTAAAAACTGTTTATTCTGAAGATTAATCTCTGTGTTACTTTTGACAGTCCTAGTTTTTTCACAGTGGTATCAGGTTCTGTTTTATGAAAACCAAGCACGGAGTACACACACTTGGTACCGGGCCAACACCTGATACTGGTATCGGTGCATCCCTACCCTTTAAGTGATCGGACGGAAGCTTTCCGGGCACTGATATCTCTTCCAAGATGTTTGCAATCCAACCACAAAATGTAGCGTTTATTTAAAGATATGTGAAAAATCCACAATAACTGATCCATGAGCACACCAGGTCCAAGAGAGAGTCTAAGAGACCGCCATTCTGACCCAGAAATTATGATGAAGCCAATTCCAGTTAAAATTCCAACATATTAAAGAGCTTAAATTAACAGTAATGTCATATCAGGAGCAGCCAAAGATAAACAAGTGATCAGAAAGTTCTAAAAAGAACAGAAATAATGGTCCACTGTGGCTGGAATAAAGACATGAAGATGTTTTTGACCCNAATAATGGTCCACTATGGCTGGAATAAAGACATGAAGACGTTTTTGACCCACANNNNACAGAGCTGGTTTTGTGAGGATAGTAAGTAAATAGTAGCAGAAATGAGCTCTAGTTTCTGCTGTTTGTTTTTCAATGCCAATAGTTTTTCTCCTGAAAGCCAAGACTTGAGAGAATGATGTGCAGATGAGGAAAAGCCTTGGTGTNTTGAGAAAATGATGTGCAGATGAGAAAAGACTTGGTGTTGATCTGTGTATTATTTCTACAAAGTTCTGTTAGTAATAAACCAATCAAGTGGTACAAAATTAGCAAAAATACTGGTGTTTATATATTTTTTATTTCATTAATTATTTTCTTTGTATTGTTTATTTTATTTATTTATTTCAAATCTATTTTAATATTTAATTGTGGTTTACTTTTTCCAGTCTTTCTTTCCTTTATCCTTTTTTTTTATTATAATTTTGTTTAATNTACAAAATTAGCAAAAATACTGGTGTTTAAATATATTTTTTTCTTTGTATTTTATTTAATTTGTACATAAATTCAGGCATTAAGGGGTTAAGACTTTCATAATTTAATATTGTTAAAGCTGCTTCCAGAAGTTAATTTTTGCAGCCTTTAGCAGCTGTGGGACAACATCCTCCATTTATAATTAAAGACTACAAAGTGTCAACTCTGAGTACATTTCCATCACCCAGTCTGAACACATTACGTTCCCAGAACAGACTAGGAATTAGTGTGGTATGCAACTGGGATTTAGCATTATTAAATCTGTCTGACCTCCAGCTGAAGAGGCAACCTCTGACAGAGGTGAAACAATCCTGTAGCTACTGATTTAATATTTATATGATCCAATTATGTTTATCAGACTCAAATGATCACATTTAAAACTATTTATTAAAAACAAAAACAAAAGTGTTGCATCTCTACTCATCTACAGCCATTTATCCAAACTGCATTAATCATGAAAGACAATCTGTTTCAAAACGCAGTTATTTTAAGCACCGTGTGTTACAAAACCTAAACGTGTGAGTACTGCTTCCCTCTGTGACTCAAACACTCAGACACGTAATGCTGCTTTGCCGACTAGCTGTGATATTGTGCTTCATTTTCAAGGATCCTGATGACTTGTAGATCTGAACAGACATCTGAAACAGCTGGCCAACCAAAGCTGTGAGCAGATTTAAGACCTGGAAATACTTTCATCTTCACAGGAAAGCAAAAACAATTTTGAGTATATTTTACCATCTATAGTCAATTTTTTTACTTGAATGAATAATATGACTGATAGAAGTTGGTTTTATCTATTTCACATTGAATTGCTATTAAATTAAGTGGATTTTGCAGCTTTTTCACTGGTTTCTAATGTAGACCAAACTTTTTATTCCATAATAAATGACAGATTAATCAATAAGAAAAAGACAATTGATCTGGCTTAAAGCTTTATAACTGTTTTATTATTAGTTTAATGATAGAAGTGCATGCACACATTTTGTATGATGTTTCAACAGTGGAAAAAAATCGTATTAATATATATGATGGAGCGTGAGCTTCTGTTTTCATGTGAGACTGTAGATCTGCCTCACTGCTGTATGCATGCCTGACTTTCACTCGCAGAAACACGGGCTTTAAAGACACAGAAGCTCCCTGACAGGCAATGAGTTAGTGTAGCAACCCCCCCCACCATAACACACACACACACACACTATCTCTCCTCACTCCATCCCTCCATCCATTCACTCCCTCCCTCTGTGGCAGTGCGTGGGCTGAAGTGTCTCTCTGAGAATAGCATTGCTGCATTGAAAAGAAAGAAAGCAAAATTCAAGAAGACAAAAAAACAAAAGACTTTTAAATAACGTTATTATGTGGAGCTTTCATTTAAAATACAATCTTTTCTGCAACATAGCAAACAGTTTTAGTCTGTCGTGCTGGCTTGAGTCCATTTCAACACTGTCAGCCAGCTGTCCCCTCAGTGGTGTGTTTTTTTTTATTAATCTGTTATCAGAGTCAGCTTCTTTCTTTGTCTACTATCGCTGCTATCTTTTTTCCCCACTTTGTCAACATTGTTCTCTGTCCTCTTTCATTTCATCATATCTCTGACCCCACTTCATTAACCCCATCCTCAGCCCTTTTCTGCTTCCTCTCATCTCTACTCACCCCCTCCTACTCACCTCCACACTCTCTGAAGCATGCTGGGAAATGTGCCAGTGCATAAGGGCATGCAGAAGCAGCAGCAACAGCAACAGTATGGCCCCGAATTCTGATATGGACTGAGGCAAAGCTGGCAGTCTTCAGTGTGGTGAACTCTGTCCATAAAGGTCAATGCACTGCCCTTGTGATGCCCACTGATGCAGTGTTGGAATAAAACGGGTTTAAAAATAAAAATCCATTAATGTACCCTAGTTTTCAGACGATAACATGAGGAGCGGAGTATTATAGGAGGTCCATGCCTCCATTAACTCATCAGAGTGACAACATACATCATTGTAACAGTTTTTTTTCTCTTCTTTATCAGAGAGGGTTGAGTAATCTGCTGTTTGGTAGACTGAACCGTCCCCACACAGTTAAAAGCTGACTGACTATACACAAACAAAGCATATTCAGCTCAGTATTTAAGTGAGAGTTTCCATTTTTCATTTATACCTGTCCTACATGTTGCATTAATAAACTGCTCACATTTAATACTATTTAATGCTACAAGCAATCACTTCAAAAAGCAAATAAAATATTTTCAATAAACACAGCATAGAAACCTCAGCCACCTTTTTACTCAAGCACAATGAAAGTAGAAATAATTAGACAGAAACACTTGAAAGCTCATGAGATTGCAGAAAAAAACGCCTTTACTCACATCTTCCAAAACCACAGCATAACATGGCGGCTTTACTTCCCCCCAAAATGTCTAAACCAACACTTTAACAGGAGTTTTCCACATCATACATAAATAGACATCTACAGTTATGTTTTCAACTAGATAAAGACAGCAAAGTGTCTGATGATTTAAAAAATTAGGACAAAAACATTTAGAWGTGCACATTTGTTGGTTGGGAACAAAGTAAAAAACAAACTAAAAAACATGCACACACTTGTAGTGTTTCAGTGTGCTGTACTGTAGTCTAGCGAACAGCCAAAACTCTGGCAACTTTCAATGAAAGGGCTCTG
>CM047991.1:28013317-28060027 GCA_026261665.1 Melanotaenia duboulayi | reverse complement strand
GACAAATTTGTGAAAGTACCAATGGGCAACTGATGATGGATCAACAACAGATTGCAACTACCAGAAAAAATAAATAAATAAATAAAATATGGGGCATATCTTGCCCTAGGCTTGACCAGGTAATGGTCAAATAGTGGTAATGGTCATTGGTGGGTAATGAAGAGAAACCACAGTGTGTTGTGTATATTAGCATCTGACAGTATGAAGCCAAACAAGTTATAACACAACTTGGGAATGTATATACAGCAGAGTTGTTTAACTAAAGCAGCATCTCAATGAAAGCTCACCTGAAGAAGATTGCAGAGTTTCCTGGTTTAAACGCCTCACACTGTAGCAGAGGAACAGATAATTCCTTCTGCCCCTGACAGGGTTTTAACTGTAGTTAACGAAGTAGCAGCCAATAATCTAAAGTACTGTTTTCTTGTACATTTGTTTCGTTGTAAGCATGTGGTAGTGGGATCGAGGGGGTTCTTGACATTATAAAGTTTGGGGACCACTGCCTTAGATTAATATTACAGAAGTTTCTAACCTTAAAACTCCATGTTTCTGGCTTGTTTTGATGTCACACAGACATTCTTGATGCACATTCCTGGAGCCATCATTGCCTTACAATATCCTGAGGAGGACAATCTACACTTAATAAGCTCAGAGCATCATGTCACAGCTGCGTTTCGCTTTATGGGACCATGTCACACACCAGCAGCTGGATGTCAGCACACTGGATGTTTTGAACGCGTACTGTGACAGACTCAGCAAAGAAACCCAAAAGGACATTATCAGATGACGAAAGAAAGAGAAAGATAGAGCAGGAGAAAAGACAAACGTAAACATCGGGCTGATTTTTACTGGCTGGTGATCTCGGGATGCAACACAGATGCTGAATTAGCCTTGGCTATGGGGCGCTTAAACGTGGAGTTAAGTAGTGCTGCCCTAAGTTTTTTCACAGAGGTCAAGGGGAACTGTCTGGAAACTATGTTTGACGTAATACTTCTAAGRTATTTTTAGTCATATGCAGCATAAATATTAACTTAGATTCAGGCTATAAACTGGTCTCATAAGTTAGGAGCCACGAAGCAGACTTGCATCCATAATCCACGTTTGGTTTGATCCTGAATGAGCAACATTGGTCTTGGCGTCCCAACTTCAAATTGTGAGTCTTGTAGACAAATGTGTGTGAAGCAATGAAGAATGTAAATTTTTGCAGTAAAACATTGATGCTGTTTTAGCTTTGCAGCATGTTATCATGTTTAAATCCCTCACAAGATCACAAACCACCACTGGACCAAAGATTTCTGAAAAGTAATTCTTTTATTAATATTTTACAATCCTTTATGCATGGTTATGTCATTATTTACTTTTTCAGCGCCACTTTGCAAGTGTCAGTATTCCATGCTGTCTGACGACAACAAACAGGAGAAAAAAAAAAGGAGAGGTTTGAATGAGTCTATACAACACTTCTGACATGGGACAGAGAGAGAGATTCACATTTGGACTCAACCTCTCCTTCCCGTCCACTTGTCAAAAATAAGTAAACACAAAAAAAGTTAAATGCAGGACTGTCAGTCAAGTGGAAGAGTGTAGAGTTTGTGTGTACGTCTCTGGGTTTTGGCTATAAAAACACTTTTGTAAAGTAGTAAGTGATCTTTAGAAAGAACAGGGGTCCTCGTTCTCCTCTGGGTTTTTTTTTTTTTTAATGATGCCCCTGGTTCTGAAAACAAAAAATATACATATCTACCAAAACAAATACAAAATATAAAGATGGTCTTTTCTGGGTGCTGCTCCAAACATTGGAGGATATTTGTATTTGGGGGGAGAAAAAAAAGAAAGAAATGCTTCAGGTGAAATGAAAAAGACAGCCGCCGGGCCAACGGTTCCTCAATGAGATCGAAATAAAACTTTTTTCTTTAAAGATTACTCGCTTGTTGTGCTGTGGCAACAGGAGCTGCTGGCGGATACATTTCCTCATAAAATGGTCGATCTACACTTCCTGAGAAATAAAGGAAATATCTACCTGGCGTGAAGATAAGAGGAGGCGTGTGGCTGAGAGGAGAGGAAGAGGAGTAAATGAAGATGCTGTTCAGAATTCATGTGTGGAAGGGAAAAAAATTAAAGAAAAAAACGACTTGGGAGGTGTGTGTGTGTTTATTGTGAACCCAGTCGAATCCTTCAGTGTGTAAACGTGGAGCTGGAGGACAGAGGAGGAGTGGGCAGCAGTGCTGGTGTTGTGCTCTTCGGCACAGAAGAGGAGGAGGAGGAGGAGGAAGGACTCGCTAACTGTCCATCCAGCTGATGGCAGCATCCAACACCCACAATCCTCACTCCTGCGGCCTTGTGTGTTTCAGGATCAGTTGATTCTCCTAACCTGACTCTAGCTGCAGGCAGCAGGGCAGAAAGTTTATGGTGACATGCGTCTCTTCATTTTAAACATGCAACAGGAAACAATTAATCTGACTTTTGAGGATAAACTTGTCAAACAGAAAGAAAAACTGTGAAAATGGTGACATAATGCTGCCCAGGTAGAAGACGAGTCACTACCAACACCTCATCGAGCTGTTAGTCACATTCCTGCACCACAGCTCGATGGGAGCAGGCAGGCTTTTTTTTTTTAGAGATCTGATTCATAAAAAAATAAAAAAAGCTTCACTACAACAAAACAGGACCTCTGAAAGACAGTTAAGTGCGACCGAGGCCTGCGGTGCCACCTACAACAAACGTTTGGGTGGTTTATTTTAAGCTGAGATGGAGGCAGCAGCCCCCCCCGAAAAATAAAACAAAAAAAGTCCCGAGTGAACATTTTCACATAAATTTATGCTCTGTAGCTCTTGATTATGCAGGACGTGCAAGTCAGATCAGACCAACCAATGTGTGTTTTGCTGCTTTGCTACCTGTGGTTTAATTTAATCTCCCACTGGTATTTTCCCTGTTATATAATGCAGATAAACTGCTGTATGCATGTTCTAATCACTGGTGCAGAAAACTGGAAAAAAAGAGGCAGAACTGCATGTTTCCAGGTTATGGGAAGCTGCACGTTGCTAAGTTCATAAAGTAAAGAAAAAAAAGAAAACAGCTGGCTGATCCTGAGTCAGTTTGCATCTCCTCGTTCATCTCATTTAATTAGAAAAACTAGAGTCGCATTCTTGGTCTGATTCTTGATCTGATTGCTGCCTTTCTGCGTCACTGCATGCCACAAGTCAGAGAGCTGCTCCAGCACAGACGAAGCTTTTCATGATCATGTTTCTGAAAGGGGGGTGAGCCTGTTCTGTAGGTTGGATTAACCAATTCTCTTTGGTCCTCAAAGGGCTGAAATAAGTTTTAAAGCCAACGTAACGGGGTGGAAAAACTGATAGTCTGGGCACTGTGTGTGATTTTGTGTCTGGTTGTGCAGGTCGATAAAGGATTCAAATAAAGGTGTGATGATGGAGGGATAAAGAGGAAGAAGAGGAGGTAAGAGATGACAGGGTGGGAGGTGTTGTCGCTGCCAGAGTGAGGATGGTAAGGCGGGGTCAGAGGGCCCCCACTCTGGCCCCCTTGTCTCCTCCCCCCCCCAGAAATCTGAGGTCAAATCCAGGAATGTTAGCAGGCGGATCATCCTTCGGCGTTCATTTGTCTGTCCCTCTCTTGCTTTCAGAGCTGTCCGTTCCTCTGTCTGTCAGTGCAGGTCACTGGAGGTCTCGATCTTCTAGGTACCGGTACTCAAACGTGAAGCCCTCCTTCTTCCGCTGGCCCCACTTCTCATAGTCGAAGTAAATGTATGTTCCCTGAAAACAAAAGTACACAAAGGTTAAAAAGTTAGCAAATACGAAGAAACAACAGAAATATCCTGGATAATTACAGCTGTTCTTCTGCATTCTCCAACCTGGTCCGAAGTCTTCTCATCCTTTCTGACCATTTTCCTTCAAGCTTTAATTTGTGTGTTTACGATATTTAGGTCCTTTCCTCTGAGTCAGAAACCGTTAACAAAAACAGGGTCCTCTGAAATCTGTTTCATTTTTTTCCTGAAACCTTGTTTTCCCCCTGAACACCGTGTTTTACTACGTAACCTCAGTTTTTCCAGATAGGACGTCTTCTTCTTAAACATACGATTATTTAGGCTCTAGGAGATTTCCTGGCATAGTTGCTGGACAGGAAAGGGGACCAGAGACACAGTGGGTGACCTGCAGAAATGTCAGGGGAATCGAACGTGCGCCAGCTGCATCAAAGAGCTTTAGTCTCAGTAACCTATATATAAACATCTTTATTTAACCCCTTAACACCAAATTTGCAACAACAGGCAGCTTGGAGTTCATTTTTTTCTGTTATTTTTAACATGCAACGGCCTGTCCTACCAGTAGTTTTGTTGACATCGAATCATAATTTTTTCCTCCAGCTGCAGCTCAAACTTTTGGAGCGAGAGTTTGATAAAAAGCTCATGAGCAAATTCTACAANTCTTAAACATACGATTATTTAGGCTCTAGAAGATTTCCTGACATAGTTGCTGGACAGGAAAGGGGGCCAGAGACAGAGGGTGACCTGCAGAAATGTCAGGGGCAGCTCAAACTTTGAGCGAGAGTTTGATAAAAAGCTCATATGAGCAAATTCTACAGAGTTCCCCGTTTTAAGACTGATTCCACCTTAAAAACTTTATTATTGCTTGCAAATTTGTCATGCTTAAAAACATCTAATTATCATAACACGCGAATACTGCTGCCTGTTTATACTTGATTTGTAGTTCAAACTCTTGATTCAAGCTCAGACTCATCAGTTTGTGTCTTGAGATGTTTGTCTGCTCAGACCTTCAGAAAGACTGGAAAACTTGCTCAAATCAAGTCTGCATTTTCTTCCAGTTGACAATTCCATTTAGTCTTATCAGAATTACATTTCTGTACTCAGCTCTTGATATTAACATCTTTACTACAATTATTCAAACTCTTGGAAATCTGAAGGACATGCTTTGAGATTTCCATCTGCACACAAGTAAATATAAACCAATAGCTGCTCTAACAGCAAAAAAAAAAACAAAAACGTGTCACTGATTTTACAGTTTTCTCCAGATGAGGTGACATATGTGCAGCTGACCTGCTCAAACTCATCAGTTATGGTCTTGGGTTCTTCGTGCCTCTGAAACCACATCATGTACTTTGTGTGGAACCTCCATGACTGCTTCTTCAGGGCTTTGGCTGCCAGATACTGGGCCTTAGTGCCCTGCAGAGAGAATGCAGAAGAGAGGAGAGGTAAATGACAGAAGAGGACAGCAACACAAAGAGTTCACCAAGCTAATGGAGGTTGAAATGAATGAGCATGTTCATTACAAGTTCAGCTATGGGTATGAACTAATAAACATAAGCAGACGAATAAAGTAAATTTTGGTTTTGCATCATCTTTTTGGTTGGAGAATGAATTAATGATGTTTGCGGGTTATATCTGCATCAAATATTCAAGCAAGAATTTGATGCTCTGATGGACATTTCCTTAAGACACTTCAGTTTACAAGGACCATAATCTGTGGTTATGTCTCCCATGGTCATGTTGGTGTCCTGAAATGACAGATCAGCAACAAACTCATCTAATTTNATCTGTGGTTATGTCTCCCATGGTCATGTCCTAAAATGACAGATCAGTAACAAACTTATCTAATTCGTGAACGTTTCTGGACAGGAACTGAATGTTTGACAGCAAATAGCAGCTGCAGCAGCTAATGAGCATTAGGTATTTGATTAGCTGGTTCCAACATCAGCAGCAGTTTGGTGGACTGACACGCTGGCGTGACGAAGTTTGTGTGACGTGTTTGTGGGCCTCAGATCTGACTGAGCAGCTGTTTCAGGTGTGACTATTTCAAACATGACATAAGAGTAAAATCTGCTGTGATGAGGTAAAAAAACTTCCTGTGAATTTCTATTTAAAAAATGATAACTTTTGCTTGAATTCTGTTGAACAATAAACAATTCCACTACAAATTATTTAATTTTTGTACAAGAATACATGAAACTTCAATCTAATATGACACTACAGGAAATACTATTTTCCTCCTTTAAGTCACTGGCAGCCCGTTCATCCAGGTCTTCTGTTCCTGAGGTTGTCGAGCTGGACCCGATTAAAACCTGCAGCTACTGCAGAGTGATTTAATGCAAAACTAAATACTTTAGCTGCCCTAAACAGCCGAAAGATAGCAGACATTAGCAGATGATAGATATTAGCAGATGTTAGCAGACGTTAGCTTATGTTAGCTGACATCGACTGATCTTGGCTGACATTGGTATATGTTAGCAGACAATAGCAGAGAATCTACAAAATCTCTAAGAACAAAATTGATCATAGTAAAATGATGGTTGTAATGTTCTTGTTAAAGTCTACAACTGAACTAAAACTACAATAATAGTAGCAAACAATGTTGTTTAGAGCACTTTGATAAACAGTAGAAAAAGACGTACCGCAAAAACTACAAATTCTGCACTTTGATGTGTTNAGACGTACCGCAAAAACTACAAATTCTGCTCTTTATTTGATGTGTTTGAGAATGTTTAATGTTAAGTGACGGTGTAAGAAATCACCAAGTCTTGGTTATAGCCTAACACTCAAACTAAAAAAAGATTAATTTATTTATTATTTTTTTTAAAGCATGAAGTAAGCTGGGTCACCAAGCCAAGCTGTCCTACACACTGATGTCCTCCGGCTGATGATCAGCAAACCAAACTGATACTGACTCAAATATATAAAGTGGCAGACGCTCCGAACTCCAATTGCTTTTGTAGAAGTTTGTGAAAACCCATTTTTCTCTTTTTCATTGTCTGTGCAACTTACATCGACACCAAAATCCATTCTGACGCCTGGTTACAGCTGGTTGGACACAGCTTGTGTTTGACGTCACGTCTACAGCAGGGCTGTCAAACTCTGGTCCTGCAGGTTTTAGATGTTTCCCTGCTTCAACATCCCTGACTTACATTAATGGGTAACTGTGCAGAACTTGACAAGCTGTTGGATCCATTTGAGAAGGGACCCATCTAAAATGTGCAGGACAGTGGCCCCTAAAGACCGGAGTTTGACATCCCAAGATGCTCACGTCTTTATTTTATACTTTCTGTTGTGAAACTAAAATCCTTGGAACAGTTTTCTCCCTTTTAGCTCCGTTATTACAGATAAAGAAAGCATTTGCTTTGCAGTTTGAGTACTTCATGTTGGCAAGAGCCCAATGAAGCATACCTCCAGGTAGTAAAAGATGAAGAAGAGGGTTTCCGTGGAAAGCCTCTGGTAAAACTCTACAGTGTCGGAGTGGGGTGGTGGCACCTGGTGGTGGAAAGGCAAGGTGAGGCAGGGGTTCCTCATCAGGTACTGCCTGTGATGTGGACATCGAAGAGAGCAGAGTTAAAGCAAAGGGGCAAAAAAGGAAAGATACTGGTCTTTAAAAAAAACAACTATTTGAGACGTAGCCCTTCTGCTACTTGACACCAAAAAATGGACAAAGCGCTTACCCAAATCTAGATTTCCTCTTAATCTTTTTTAAATATAACACAAAAAACTTCAGATCAAATCACAAAAATGACTGCGACACAATCAGCCTAACGAAATGTATGAGTTTATACAAAAACAGGAGGTCACACACACTAATGCACTTCCAGCCAAATGGTGTATTTTTAGATCAGTGACTAACTAAAATGTGCAGTGAAAAAACAACAAGTGTGTCACTACAGAAACTTTCGAGTGCTAACACTCACAGCATCTGACTAATATAAACGCTTAAAACAGCAGAAATCAGAGATGTGCCTAAAAAGCAGGAAAAGCTGTGTGAGTTAGAAGTGAATGAGAGTTTAGATATAAACAGTTTTAATGGCAGACTTAGAAATCCTTTAAAGGTTGTGTGTGTATGTGTGTGAGAGTGTGTTCGCCCATTTGTAAAACACAACAGGTACAAGAGTGTGTGAGTGTTTGGATTTAAATGTCAATGGTAGCTGTGTGGGTTGAATGCACTGCAGACAGAAGCAGTAAAAACCGTTTTGGGATTGTGACTGAGTCTGTGTAGGTATGCCACATCACTACACAATCAGATCTAATAACAGGGAGGCTTGGAGCTTTAGGAAATCATGGAAAATCTGGAATAAAATCTAGTTTATCCAAGAATGCTTGTTCAAACAGATTAAAATCTGTCCAGTCTGACTGGTACCTTTTTTCTAGGGGTGGGAAAAATATCTAATTAATTTGAANTGACTGGTACCTTTTTTCTAGGGGTGGGACTCAATTAAAAATATCTAATTAATTTGAGGCTTTGTAATTAATTCATCTTAATTGCATTTTAATTTCTGAAAACTCCCTAAACGTAGCATCAAAGCTGCTAAGTTGTTAGCAGAGCTCTGACGTGTGCACCACTTTAAATTGTGTACCAGAAACTCGTGTACTGACAAATGTTGCACATTTTAAATTATGATTAATAAAATAATGACTGTTAATTAATTGTAATTACTGCGGTAAAGTCCCACCCCTACTTATTTTCACACAATAAACTAAAGGTCATTTTTAATGGAGTGAACCTGTTCTTGCTTTGGACATGGTCCCTGAACAGCTCAGTCCTGATATATCCAGAGTAAATTGAGAACTATTGAAGGTTCATACAGACTGAATGCAATCATCCTGGCACAGCAGAAATGTCTCNAATTGAGAACTATTGAAGGTTCATACAGAATGAATGCAAGCAGAAATGTCTGTAATTTCCTCCCTAGGCTCATTACTGGTGCATCAAGTGATATTAGACTTCATCTTGAAAAGCAGTTTAGCTGAGGTGTCGGTTCTAATATATCTTTTTCTAAAAACATAAACAAATAAATAAATAATAATAAAAAAGAACGGAACACAATTTTTATTACTGACCCATAAAAGGAAACAGAGGAATCTCTGCCATTATGCTTTACTCCAGGCTTTCCTTATTGGCCTTTTAAAATCATATATGCAGAGGCACAGAGCATACCATAACGACTGATTTACTGCACCTGATTCTCTCGGAGTCGGACGGGTGGGGCATGTGCGTCCACGCCGCCTCCTGCATGGCCTGTTGGTAGAGCTGGTCTTTGGACAGGGGAACTGGCCCCAGTGGACAGACCCCCAACGAAGGGGGGATGCTGACCTCTGACAGCGAGGACTGAGGTGCTGATGGGGGACCCGAAGCAGCCGTAGTGCTGCTGGGGAAGATGTCTGTAGTGAAACAGGAGACAGAGGTGAAGTCAGAGAGTTGGAGGGTTAAGGGAAGGAAGAGCACGGGAGAATTGAAAGGATGGAGGAGGAGGGAAGTGAGGATGCATCGGGATGAGAGACGGGAGAGAAGTTGAGTCAGGGATGATAATATCAGCTGCAGTCTTTGCTCAGAGGCTGAGAGTGGGAGGTGAGATGACATTTAGTTCTTTTAAACAACAGCTTTTCTATTTCTGCTCAGCTGCAGCTCTCTCTCCTTTTGTCAAGGTGTGTGTGTGTTAGAGTGTATCCTACCTGGGGTAAGGTGGAGGGAGGACACATCTCCCTCAATCCCTGAGCTGAGTGCAGCTCGCTCAGCCATGGACTTGAGGCTGCTTAGAGGCTCCGGGGGCTGATGAGCACAGACAAGGAGACTCATGGGAAACAGATTCTCTGTACGTGAGTGTGTGTTACCTGCCTGGACGAAAACACGAAACTTCCGCATCACTGATAATGTTGTTAAGAAAATGAATTTGAATTCACTTTTGGGATGTTTGTTTTGTTTCCGCTCCTAAAAAGAAAAGAGTCTAAAAACATGAAGGAGCATAATTTCATTATTTAACTAGGGCTGTAACTGAATGATTTTCTGCTATAACTCACGATTAATCGCATCGTTACGTAATTAATCAAAGAAAAATGAAAATTTTAGGATTTATTTGCTAAATTTCAAAGCTATGTGAATCTGTCTTCCCTCTCAACACAGAGGGAATAGAATCTGATTGCCTGCCATCAGCTGTTTTCATGCTGTAACATTAAAAAAAAGATGATAGGCCACATTCACCAATATCTTCACAAATCCTCTTAAACTTGTTCTTACGCTGTACTTAAGTTTTTTTTTTTTTTTAAGAAAGCCATTCGTCAGATTCACGTACGTGTTAAACTGCAAAACTGTTGATGCCTTTCCCTCAGATTGCTAAACAATCTCTGTAATTTGAAAGGCTGTGCCAGCTGGCCCTAATTTGCTTATGTAAATGCCTGAAAATGCCAATAAAAAGGTAATAAGACTGGCACACAGTGTACAGAGACCAGGCGAGGAAAAATAAACATAATACCAAAGAATGCACGAAAATAAATAATGGTGAATTTGTGCACTGAAACCCGTTTGTCCCGTTTGGCTCTGAATAATCTTACGGTGTGATTCTGATATTATAAAAGCAATTTTATGTACAAATAAGCAAATAATTACTCCTGAACTTGAGTTTGTCGTNTAAAAGCAATTTTATGTACAAATAAGCAATTAATTACTCCTGAACTTGAGTTTGCCTGCAGTCTGGTCCCATGAGCGCATCAAGACAAACATCCTAGTGGTGTTTCGGCTAAAGAGGAAAGTGGTACACCGTAAAATAAACCTTCATCTCTGCAGTCTGTGAGTTATTACCACCTGCTGTGTTCACACACATCCAGCTTCCTTTAAAGATGCAGAGAGCTGATGGAGCGAGTGGTGCATCTAATAAAATGATGGTCAGTGGTGTTATTAACCAGGCGACCAAGGGACAACCTCCAGTTCCTAATAAAACTAATCGTTTTAATAAAAACGCCTCTGTTGTTGTCGACATTCAGCAGGTGGATCTGCGAGTCGCAGGTGATTTAATTTAATCTACAGTTCAGCATTTTTCTATTGAAATTGCAGTAATGAAATATAAAACGTAAAAATAATGCTGCAAAATGAAATTTTATTTATATATATATATATATATATATATACACACAAGTAACCCAATGATCTGAGAAACACAGCTCTTTTCTTTTGCTCTACAATAGTTTGTCTTGTGAAAACAGTCTTGGTTTAAATAAAGTTTCAAACATTTTATTCCCTTATAGAGGACACAATTAAAATTAATGGTTTATTGGAGTACAGCAGCTTCAGATGTAAGTGACCATGTCAACACTGTAAGAAGGTTAAACACATTTGCAGATCATTTCTAAAAGAAGGCGTCAGCAGCAGCTTTACTTGTCAGAATTAATTGGACTGTTAAAGCAAAACTGTTTAACGTAGATGAATAATAAGAGGCGATTTGATTGGTCTTTTTATTAACAGACAATAAAGATTAAATACGCGTGTGTCTAAAATATGTTTTTGTTCTACAATGAAAATGGGTGGAGGAGGTGTGTGTGGAGGAGTGTGTCGTGGTGTTCTCACCTTGATACCGTCCGATGACTGTGAGTAGGACAGCGGCCCGTTCAGCAGGCTGCCCCCGCTCACCGTTTTAGCCTCGCTGTAGGAGGCCGGCGATGGGGAGCTGGATGACAAACTAATGGAGCCCAGTAAACTGGGACCAGTGACCTTACTGGGGAGGGGCAGAGAAGAAGAAGAATGACAAGCTCTTCGTTTTACTGTTTTATTGCCCCAAAAATGCAGAATTATCATTTCTATGACAGCCGTTAGGTAAAAAGTCAGATTGAAAAAAGAAAAGGACCAAACATGTTCCTTCATGTTTATATCACTAACATGATGCTTTGTACTTACGGCTGATTGGCTGTGGAGGTCAAAGATGAGGGTTGGCTGCTTTGTGATTGGGTGGCACTGTTGAGGGCGGAGTCTGTTGTGCTGTCTGCTACCACAGCACTGTAACCTGGAAAGTCAGGAGGAAAAAACAAGGCAAAGATAAAGTCATGACTCTTTTAAACGTGTTTGTAAAACTGAACTGAAACTTCAAAAACTGAAATTACAGCATTGTAGCTACAAATTTCACGTTCTTTTCATATTCCTTTGCTAGAGCTGAGCTCTAGTATATAAATTACACATTTATATAAAGGAAATATAATCATTTAGGAAGCAATGTGCCAATGTTTAATTTTCTGAAGTTTTTTCAAAATTCATAAAAAAAAATTCTTTTTTTTTCTTATGTAATTTACCTTTTCCCAGATTACAGTGACAAACGTTAAGATAAACCTTAAAACTCTCCATTGCCATTGCTTATATAGTAAACAATTTCTCAGGAACGGTAGTGTGTAACTCTAAGGGGTAAATTGTGAGGGATAGCTTACCCTTCAGGTGATCTACAGAAGTTTTCCAGATATTTATATCTCATCCAGGAGGTTTACAATCTAACGGTGAAGTGTAGTGTTGATTCTATTTATATGGTAAATGAGGGAGCCACGATGACGCCATTATTTATCACATTTTAAATAAAATAAGCAAAAAATAAATGAAAAACAAAAAAACAAAAAAGAACAGCTTGAGGAAAATGTGTAAATATGTAAATAGTTTGTTGTGTGTTTTTATCCTGAAAGCCGAGAGGGAATGACGTGCAGATGAGAAAGGGCTTGGTCACTGTTGATCTGAAAGTTATTTCTACAAAGTTCTGTTAGTAATAAATTCTGTTTTACTGTTTTTGGCTGGCATTGAAACAAACATGTAACAGAAACTATTTACATAGTTACACCTTCTCCTACATTTTTTTCTTTTGCTGATAAAATTACAAGTATTAATTAAAAGTATTATTGATCTTATTTCTCCCACCAAGGTGAAAGTGATCGATGCCAAAAAGAGAGCTCCATGGAAGAAGAGTTGAAAATTGAGAATGTGGAAAAGCTGAATGCAGGTGGTAGAAAACAAAGTTGCAGGTTTTGAATGGTTTAGGACCACATTACATTCAGGATGTTCTGGTTTGTTATGAACCAACCAGATCCCTCAGGTCAGAGTCCGGTCTACTTTGTGTTCCCAGAGTCAGAACTAAACATGGAGAGGCAGCGTTCAGCTTTTAACTCCTCACATGTGTCTATTATCAAAACAACTGTTAAATTCCCCATACTGGAATGTTTTTCTTACATTTTATCCCTTTTAGCTTTTTTCCCTTTGTTTTTTTATTTCATTTCTTTTCAAGTTTTTAATGCGTTTGTTATTGCTTCCTGCACCCTGCTGTAATGCTTTTAATGTTTTATGTAAAGCACTATGAATATTATTTTTGTCCTTTTCAGACACATATAGAACTTTCTGCTTACTTGTTTATCTTTGGCTGCTGCTGATTGGCCATTACCGTCCATTTAAGCTGTCTGGTGGAAAGTTTGATAGGAAGTGGCTTCACCATAATTTCCAGGTTAAAATATGATAAATGATGGTGTCGTCATGGATGACTCACTGTGGATTTACCTCTGCATTAACACTACATTCTGCAGCTGGATTGTAAACTTGCTGGATGGCATTTAAATGCCTGGAAAACTTTCGTAGATCACGTATAGGTAATGCAATGTAGAGTTTCACGGTTAAGTGTAGTTTTAAGGATAAACCTGAGTGGACCGGTTCTACTCATAGATGCTAGTCTTGCTCTTCCATTCATAGGCCAATGTGAACATCAGATACTCACTGGTGCTACCGTTCTGCTTCTGTTGGCTTGGCGGTCGAACAGAGAGTGAAGAGTTTCCTCCCACGACTCCGCTCACTGCTGATCCCGAACTGCCTCCGTTGCTCCCGATGACCCCTACTCCGCTCCCTGGAGCTAAACTTCCTACAGGGCTTGGTGACACCAGGGACGACCCCTGCAACCCTGACTGACCAGAACCCAAACCCAGAATCCCAGACCCCATCCCTGGCGCTGCGCCGAGCAGGCCTCCCGTTGAGGACGTCGGCCCGCCGACTGTGATGCTGCTGCCGATGGCGCCCACAGCGCTGTTGGTCGTTGTGGTGCTGACTCCTCCGAGAGAGCCTGGTAAGCCTGAGCTGCCTGTGCCTGAGGCGGCTGCCTGAGCGTAGGGTGCTGGGGTGGAGCTGGACAGAAGGCCTGCCATGGTGCTCAGGGATGCCGGCATCCCTGACAAGCCGAGGCCCCCTGCCATCGGGGTGGTGGTGATGGAGCCGCCTTTCCCCAGAGAGAGCCCCAGGCTGAGGCCAAGGCTGTTGGAGGTCGACGTGGGTCCCGACGGTGCCTGGGGCTGGGAGTTTGAAGCTAGCAGCCCTTGTATGCTGGCATTGGGCGGAGAAGACGCCAAGACGGCCCTGTGGCTGTTGGTGGAGGTCGTGGAGTTGGAGATGGGCGCTGAGGAGGAGGAGTTCACTGAGTTTTTGGCCTGCTGCTGTGCTGAGGGGTGCGGCTGCTGCTGGGTGGCGTTGCTGTAGCTGCCGGCCGAAGTGTTGGAGAGGAGACCGCCTAAGCTGCTGTGATGACTGTTGCCCCCAGAGCCACTGCTTCCTCCTCCAGCGATGGTCACCATAGAGATTATTGAGGATGAGGTCAGTCCCGAGACGGAAGAAGAAGAACAAGATGATGAAGAAGAAGAGGAGGAAGAGGAAGAAGAGGATAATGAAGAGGAGGGGTTTCCATTCTTCACAGGTGACTGGAAAAAAAAACAAAAACAAAACAAGCCATCTGTTACTGTCTTTTCAGAAGTCACAATCTGTAACAGGCGCAAACAAGTGGTTGATAAACACTAAAATAAAAACTGTAACCTGAAGCAGATAACCGTAACACTGACAATTTCCAATAACAATATATTATGATTAGAACTAATATAGTAGCAAGAAGTTGTGAATGAATCCACACACACATTTTTCTTAACTCTAAATTTCTTTAAAATAACCAAGAGACAAAAAAAGACTAAACAAAAATATGTTTAGTTCACAGAACTGTGTAAAAATATTAGGCCACACCCACGTCTGTTACACTAAAAAACTTTTAAAAAAATGGACAGTTGTATATTTATTTTCTTTTTGTATTAAGCCATATGTACAACATCAAATAAGCACATTTATTCTTCACCAGTCTGAACCCTCTTAGACAAGCGTTCTTGTAATTTCCTAAAGTAATCTTCAGGAATGGTTCTCCAGGCTTCTCGTAGCTCTTTACAAAGCTCATCTTTGGATGTTGCTGCTTTTTGTTTTGTGATCTGTCCAGATGACCCCACACTGCTTCAGTAAAGCTGAGGTCCATCTAGGGAGGATTCATCCCTCCATCAGATCTGTTGACACTGATTTTCAGTCCAGTTCTGGTGTCGTGTGGGATACCTCACGACACATTCAACAGTAAACAGTAGATGGATCTGCTGAAGATCCAGATGCATGTCTCAGGTCCTGGTTCAGGCCTTTGTTACTATTTCAGATATTTTCAGATCCACTTGTCCAGTTTCCTTAAATGTTAAGGACACACTGAACACCATGCTGAGATACACAAAGTATACAGCCAGCAGCTCTTTATATTCAATAATAATAATATTTTCTGTCTGTCAAACTGAGTTATATTTAGTGTTTTACAATTGGGAACAAATGATTTGTGTTTGTGACGGCTCATAGTTACAGAGTGGCTAAAGAATCTATTTAAATCTGGTTCTTTGCTATGTAGTTTGTCATGTTCACACAGAATACTGGTGTATCTCTTGATAAACCAGTACCAGACTTTAAAATGACAGCCAATGTACAAAAGAAAATTTTTAAAGACCTTCAGAAAGACTGGAGAACTATTTCTCGAGACCTTTAAACGAGAATGGATGAAAAACTTTTACAGAGTTAAAATTTCACATGAAACTTTAGAGCTCGGTAAAAGAATTTCTTTGGTTACTGTCGTGAACAAATTGCTGTAGCTGATGCCGGCAGCTGATTGTGTTTCTGTGTCTGATGTGTGTTTGAACGATGATTAACATTTATTATTGTAGTGTGTATTATATGACTCCAATGCTTTTGTTGCTATTGGTAAGACCAAAGATAATTTCCCTGCCTGTGCTGGACAATAAAGTACTTCAAATCAAATTAATATCAGACCCAGTATAAAAACAGATACGATAATATAATGTTGCACCAGGAAGCTTCGGCCTCTTCACACTAACCTGACTAACTTCACTGTCTGTTGAACGTCCCCTCTTTTTGTCATCTTCTGAGTTCTCCTGAAAACAATAAAAACAAACACTGTCAGTCACAAAGACACAACGGCTTCTCTTTTGTCATTTAAATCACATCTGTACTTCACGTCATTTTTCATTTGTTCTCCAGCTGCTTTTGTGTCTTTGAGCCAAATATAATTTTCCATGGTGGTGGACGAACTGTCGCTAGTAAGCGTACCTGAAAATTGAAATCCACCTTTTTTAAAATAATATTAAAAGTTGATAAAAAACATTTTAAAAGGAAGTACAAAGATAAACTACAGCAGCTAAATTTCAGGTTTCAGGAATCAATGTATCTCATTCCTATAAACCTCTGTCCATGTAAAACGTGTCGTCAGCAGCAGTGAACAATACCACGCCAGCAACTCTGAACTATCCGATGTACAATAACTACTCCCAACATGCTGGATGTGGGTGGAGAGGAAGAACAGATGATACGAAGGGAACAATGAGAGCACATGGCAGGGCACTACAATAACTACAAAGGCAATTATCTTACATTAAGATGTCTAATACTGATCTGGTTTGACTTCAAGTGAATACAACCACTGAGTTCATGTTAAAAGTGGTTCCATCAGTGGCAAAGCAGTGGATTGGATTTTTAAAGGCTTTTATCATTTATATTATCGGGAGGAACTAAAATTAAACTTTTTACAATATCAAGAAAAAACATTCACTGTGTGAAAATCACACAGCTTGTAGAGAAAACTACAAAGATGAAACTCAAAGTTTTCTTACTGTAGTGCAAGTGGCAGGTGACGGGGGGATGGGTGAGGATGAGGTGGTGGAAGTAGGTGTGCTGCTGGAGTTCTGGAAGATCTCATCCTCCAAGTGCGAGTGTCCCGGTGGGGAGGTGGCGACCAGCGACGGAGCTGGAGGGGAAGGGCCACAGAGGGAGAACGGGTCAGTAAAAATCATTAAAAAAACACGTCTCTTTGTTTACCAAAGGCTTCAGTGTGGTAAACAGCTGGAACAATTTAAACAGCCAAGTCTGAGGTTATTTAGTAATATTCTGTTCAAAAATGCTCATCTTTTTCCATCACCTCCTTTGTGCTCATTATAGTCTCACTTTTCATGTCGCTGAACTTGCAGTCTGGACTTGCAGGCAATCATCAGGCCTCTTTTTGCAACACACTGAGTTTTCAGGTGCAGCTTAAAAAAAAACCTTGTTAAATTTCTCCAACTGTTCAGGCCTTTGTGCACAGAAAGCCTCCACAACTTGTCAGACAGGTTTTATGAAACTTTGCTGCAGATATCCGGACTACGAGGTAAATCTGGTGGTCTTCTCAGCTCTTACTGAGTCCATCTGATCTGGTGTCAAGATAAAGAGTTTCATCAGCTGATAGAAGAGCCGCAGATTAGCCTGACGATCTCCAGGTGCGTTTCAAGATGTTGTTGGTCCAGTTTAACAACCTGCTTTCAGTGTCAGAACCGCACATTAAAAGAAAAATGTCTTATAATGCGGTTGCTGCTGGGTGGCTCTTACAGGTCAAAGAACTTTAATAACGGACAAAAGACGCGTGTAAATGTGACAGATATATTCTAATAAAAACGTTAAAAGGTTAAAGGATGTTTAACCTTTTAACATTCCCACTTACATCTATACCCCTGTCACTGTTATGAATGCACCTCTTCCTTCTCTATACTCATGATGAATTTGCATGTGTGTAGAAGACATTTGCATGTTTGTGTGCAGTTTTTTTTGCTGTTCAGTGGTTATATCTTCTCCTCATGAAGTTAAACTAAGAGTAAGTTGTAGATTTTTGCGTCTCCCTGCAGATGTTCTTACTGGAACATTTTGTATTTACTTTTTGTTCCACAAATAACAATTACATAATACCACATAAAACAGGATGATCTGCAGCTCTTTTACTTACGAATTTCGTCCAGGTCTATGTCGTCGTATAGGAACTCATTCTCCTCAAAATCTGGATCTTGCGATGAGTCTAGATAATACTCCACATCATCCTTTAGACAAAGAGAAAGCGAGTGAGAGGCAAAGACGCCGGCCTGTTCATTAAGTCTTACTGTTTAAATATTCAGGAGTGAACCTGCAGCAACACAAAGTCTAAGAAATGCAAGGTGGCAAAGTTTTACGTCTTTGAGTTACCTTTATCTTCCTGATGGCTTCAACCTGTATCGAGTCGTTGTCTAGCATCCTCAGTATCGTCTCTAACATCCGGATGTGGTACCGATGCTTCTCAATGAACTTCTTCAGCTCCTCGATCCGGTCCTGCTTCTGTACAATGGAGTAAAGAACAGGATGTGGAAAGTTTCTGTCAGTTAGAGTTACAACTGCACTTCTTTTTGTTCTAATATCTTAACTTAAAAGAGCTTTGACAGTTGTTATATCTAAAGCATTAAAAAGAGCCCACATCTAGCACACAGGGGGGCAGGACCACCATATTTCAATGCAACAACGAACTTTCATTAATTATTGACTCTAGCAGCACAGAACAAAACAGCATTTAGAAGGAGAAAGTTTACAAAACGATGAAAAGGCATGTTTAAATTTTTTAAGCGTGAAATATGCAGAAATGAGCTTCATACGATTGGTATGAGGCCATGAGAGCATTAGCTGCTGCTACATGTGCACTTTACAGCTTAATGCATCCTATAGAACAGGCGAGGCGCCGCTTCTGATTTCAATATTTAATTCCTGAACTCCTCCGAAGTCATTTCACACATGCTCCCACTCTTCCAGGAATTTAAACTGAACATTTCTTTGTCCAAATGTGCATCTGTACATATCTGGACAAAACTCTGAGAGAAGAGTGAGCTTGTAACTATGCATCGTTGTCTAATCTGATATTACAAAAAAAATACACTCATGGATGTTCATTATTCAGCAGCTGGACTGAGTAAGAAGAGTTTAATACGTCAACAGGTTTAATCCAAATGCTGCACATGAACATGTAGGGCGCATTAACCACGCACGTCATGCAACATAACAAACTTCCGACTAAAGATTGTGCCAAGTTAAAAATGTAATGATGAGAAGAACGGAAATCCAGCTACCTGTTTGACATTTCAAACCCTCATGACTGTAATCCACAACCCAAAATCATCTTGCAAACAAAAAATTAAGACGTATTTCCCAAAGTTTAATACATTTAAGCCTTCAGATGTTGAGCATATGAACCTTTGATTCTCTCTGAACCACCAACTAAGGATGTTTTAAAGTAAACAAACAAACTTTAGCTGAAACACATCAAGGCAGCAGGAATCCAGTACAACCTCTACACTGGAGGAAAAATCTTCAACCTCCAAACGACAAGCAGAGATTCCCCTGGTGTATTAGTCTATAATGGAACACAGGTTTTCCCTGCTGCTTAAGCAGTATCTACATCTAGACTTTAATTCACCTTCTGATGGCTGGAAATCTACTTTACCAAGAAAAAAAAAACTTCTTCTTTTGCAGAGAACGTGCACAGAATTTATTAAGCCATTATATAACTAAATACAGATTAATGTTGTGGTTGAGGTTTGGCACATCGAAGTTAAACAGGAAGGGTTCAGATTATTCATGTTAAGGTTTTATTTAAAAACGGGAAATTCCACATTAATTACCATCACTGTTAAAATCCTAATAATCAACACCACTCAGAAATATTCACTTTCAGTTTTATAAGGTGGCTTTCTGTGTAACTTCCAGTTTTCTAGCAGTTTTTTTTAGCAAAAAATAACTCAAACAAAAAGAAAAATTCATTGGTTTTACACTATAAACACATATTCTGTGCTCTAGTAAAATTTTGGGGTGGTAGTGAAAACTAAACCAAGCAGAAGTCCAGGGGACTGTCAACAACATGGCTCACCAACAGGTTTTGTTATTTTTTATTGACAACAGAGCTGTTTGCAAAGATAAGCTGATAATTCCTACTAGTTTTTATATATACCTACTGAGTAACCAACTGAGTTCAACGAGTTGTTTCTGTGATAATAAGACAAGAATATCTGATGAAAAATCAAAGTTTTAGCCTGCAGCTTCTTTCATTTAAGCACTAATGAAAGTAGAACACGTCCTCTTTAGAACTGGGCTTGAAAGAAGCTCCTGTGATGTGCACGACAACACAAACTGCCACAAGTCTTGTAACCAGTACTGACAGGCAATGCAAACTACTAGTGCTTCATTCACATAAACCTGTGCAAAGGACAGATGAGGAAACTCGTTATGTGAACAGGACAGCAGCCGAAGAGGAGGTGTGCTAAAGATAAAAGCTTTCCTTTCATCACTGCACAAGTAATGGGATTTTTCTTCACATCTGCAACCTCAACAGGCAACCTCAATGGTCTCTGATAAGAAAGACGATCCTGTGCTTTTGGCCGGCTAAGCTAACTGCACAAGTACCAGATAAAATAAATCCCTGTAGGCCTCATTTCTTCAGTGTTCTCTGCACAAACGTCATGAACAGAGTGCGACTTAAAGAGAAAAGTGATATCATGCTCTGCACATATTTTCAGCACCGTGGCATAAAAAGTCATTGTGGGTTCAAGGTATGAATCCTTAATGTGGGCTCTGCAAGTTCTCTGAAATGACTGAACTGTGTCATCAAGAGGTTTTTTTTAATATATATATAAATGAGGTCCCTGGAGAGGACTTTAAAGGGAAAGTTGGAGACAGAGAGAAATGGCCAGGGAGGTTATCCTTGCCAGGGCAGAATCAGAAGATGAATGGAGGACAGACTATTTGACCTCTCTGCACAGAGGAAAGGGGGAGATTAAAGAGTGCGAGGGAAGCTGTGAAGCTGAGGGGCGACAGATCTGTGCCAGCTGCAAACAGAGCGGGTAGAAGAGAAAAAGAAAGAATAATGAATTAAATAAAATAAAGAATGAATGAATCAGGGATCAGAGCAGACTGACCTCCTTGTCTCCTTTCTTTTTCCTCGTCTGGACTGACAGAGACTCCACTTCGCTCTCAAACTGATCCACCTGCATGTTCAACGTGTCTATCGTGTTCTGAAGGCAGAGAGAGAAAAATGTCCAGTTAGCAGCACAGTCACAGACCAGTATCCCTTCTTTCAGGCACAGTGATGGTCAGATGAAGCTTCACGAAGCATTGAAGCTTTCCAGTAAAGTGGTTCAGAAAGGGTTCATTTCTCATGTGCAGGCAGCTTTAATCTTAACCAGGTAATCTGTGACACACACCTGATTTTGTGTCGGAAACATTGGTCTAGTAAAAACAAATATGACCATAGAATTTTTCACTGTATTTTATTGTGTGTCTATTAAATGCATTAGATTAAATAAGATCAATACTTTATTTATCCTAGAGGGGAAAATGAACTTATACGACTTTGAGGGCACATTCGCACCAGGATAGTCCAGCGAACTCGGTTACATTAGGTGAGAAATTCTAAAACTTGTGTTTGGTTTGCTTTCACGCTGCACTGGAGCAAATCGCCTCGACCATGTCACGCAGTTACAACAACTGTTCACTAGGGGGAGGCATAATATGGTGACCCTAACGGGAAGAAACTTGTCAAAATAACATAAATATGGACAAAAACACTGATCCTGTCCTGAAACTTCATCCTGAATCTCACCGTTAGCCATGTGCCGACCTCCTCCTTCTCCCTCTGGGCGGGGTCCACTTTCTGGGCGAGGCCGAGCCCTTCTTTCGAGTATGCTTTTGTCTTGGTTTCTCTTTCCACTATCTTGAACCGCTCCATTTGCTGCAAAGGGGACGACATGCAGAAGGAAATGTATTAGGTATTGTTAAAAAAAGACACTTATTTAATACACAAGATTAAACATAAAAAAAATCCCTAATCATGATTTTACTTAATTGATTTCTTAAATAACAAGTGCAACTGAAGAACTCATATGATGAATAGAAGGACTGCACTTAAGAGCCAATAAAGCCCGCTTGGGAGGACCATTGTTTGTTAGTGATGGTTATTACAGCCTCCTTCTCTTCCTTTGTGAAAACAGCAGCCATGATTTTCACATCCATCCTGCAACCTTAAAAACTTTAATGATGGCGAACTGAAATCAAACTTTTCTCGTATTGCTGCGTGAACATGCAGCGACTTCTTTTCAGTGAAGGCAAGATGTTTCTAACAAACCCTGTACGCTTCCTGCAGGACTATAATTTCAGGTCAAACCAAGAAAACCGCAGGAAAACAGGACGAGCAGAGTGGGGTTAAACAAGAAAAACCTCATGGAGATGAGACGGAGCTCTGCTGAGTCGATTTTTCTCCTCACACTGCAGACAGGTGGCTCATATTTAACTCATCTCAATGGCCGTCATCAAAGGCAAATAAAAAACCTGACAGGCGGAGCAGCAACACTAAAGAACAGGTGTTAGACATCTAACCAGCTCCCACGGCTCCCACAGCCATAATAAGCATCTCTGGGGTTCAGCTCTTTAATCTAAGTAATTAAGGTGAAATAAAGTGGTGATATTCCTGAAGGTGGCCATGTTTGTTTTGTCTGCTTATGCAAATTTAAACCGGCAGAATTTTTCTTTTTGGAGCCACCTGAAGGCAACTCGGAAATGACACATTTAAACTCCTGTTTTAAGATCATGAGGCAAATTTATGAACAAATGTGAATATATGTATTGAATTAAAAAGAAACATTATTGGTTAAATTATTGGTTATTATTGGTTTTGGTGAAATCATCTTCTTCTGCTGAATGTTCCAGTATTTTCACAAATCCAGGTAAATTTGCACAGGAGGGCACATGAAATCGACTGAAGTATGTCACAGGTAAATCAATACTTATCAAAATTTGTCTATAAAAAATGATTAAAAAATTATTTCAATAAATAAAATTACAAAAATGTAGGAAAACAAACTAAAAATTTAAATTAAAACAACATAGAATTAGATCAGATAATATTAAATCAAATATTAAATTAAATAAAATGAAAAAAATCAAATATGTAAATCCATATTTATATTAGAAATTCCACTGTATCAACGTGTACTTACACTTTGCACTTTATGTTTTTAAACATAAAGTAAGCTACGTGCAGCTGTAGCGCTTATGTGGCAGACCCAGGCCCATTTAAGCCAACTTTAACGTTTACACGCATGAACTATTTACCCTCCAGCTCCATGTTCTGGTTTATTCCAGTTTTAAGGGCCTTAATTTTCCCATATTGTTTAGACTGTTGTGTCCCGTTTTGGTCAAACAAATAAAATAATAAATTTTTTTTTGCATATTTTAGAGTTAATAACAGTCTTATGAAAATAGTCACAAAAGTAGGATGAACCAGATCAGTAAAGTTAAACAGGTTAAACTCTTTATGAAGCTTCCTAAAGGTGGGATAACTACTCTGTCTGACAGATTCCACGAGTTTAATCACTACAAGCATAATATTTTTTACAATCTCTAAATTTTACTTATGTTGTGTGATTTTCAATTGAAATTTGCCACAGATCGACTGCCCTCACAAATCTTCTCTCAAACAGAAAAAACAGGTTAAAAACATGAACTAAACTTTGTAGAATAAATAAACTGAACAGACGAACTGTCCTTTTCACCCCGCTGCTCTGTGGCAGAAGCCAAACTGACAGTTTTCCTGTTATTGTGTTTTAAAATAGCAAAGTGTTAAATCAGCTGCTGCTTTTTTCCAGAATCACACAGGTCAGAGAGGGAGCGTTAGCATCAGCTCCTACTCACCGTCTCTATGAGTTTGCGGTTCTCTACTAGCTGCCTTTTGTCTTTGATCTCGTTGGATGCCACCCACGTCTTGATCTGGTCTCGAAGACGCTGAAGGACCAGAGGAAGAAGAAGGGGGAGGGAGGGTTAGAAACAAACACATCAGTGAACTCTTATAAAGCAAGCAGGGACTCGTCTTCAACGGTCATGGATGGTGAACATTATGTCCACATGCAGCATGCAGGCTTTGCTTGGAGTTTGGTTCTCATGACAACGCTGAGATGGCAGCATACACATAAAACACTTTTAGCTGAGCTAGATGATATTTAACACTCTACCAGCGACACACCTCCAACCTGTAGGCATCAGAACGCTATCTCATGTCTTTTTCAGAGCTGGAGTCAACTTCAGCAGTTTCTGAACAGCACGCTGCCGTTAACTGATTACGGACTCGGTCAGACTTGAGGTCTGTGATCTGACTTCTGTCATGTCTACATGAAATAATCAACATTTAAGTAAATTCATAGTTTGCATTTAGAAAAATCTCATTTTTATTGAGCGATTATGTCAGAATCCGGAAACTGTACCGAACACATAAAGGATCCAGAGCTGTCCTATGAGATTTCATGATGTGGATTACTGGAAAAGTAGCCACTACTGATCTTTTCTTGACTTTGAGAAGCACCTACTTTGGTGTTTTAGAAAGGAATTCATTTGATTAAACCCTTTAACAGCTCTGCTTCACAACGTGTTCGGCTGCAATGATTTATATGGTCATTTCAGTGTATTCTGCGGGTCAGGTCCTGCTTTCCAGCAGGCTGCACACACACGCTGGCAGCGTTTCACTTCCTACGTGGTTAACACTTCATGCTGTTTCTGCGCTTAGTGTTTGGTCTTGTTTTAGTCTCAAATATTGTCAAAGGAGAGCCGTTTAATTCACAATTAAATGAATAGAAACAGAAGCGAATAAATAACAGAATAAATAAATGTGCCATAATATACACACAAAATAAATTAATNAGGAGAGCCGTTTAATTCATAATTAAATGAATAGAAACTGAAGTGAATAAATAATAGAATATATAAATGTGCCATAACATACACACAAAATAAATTAATAAAAAACATTTTTCATTGGAAAACTTATTTAATTACACTTCTTTTATTTACATCACTTAATTTATCTAACATATTCATTTATTTACGTATTACTTCTATTTATTAATGCTTTAATTTATTATTTATTTGTTAAAACATACATTATAATGGTTAAGTGTTAATACATAAATAAAGAAATAAAGCATTATGAATAAAAAATGGAAATATATAAATAAATAAGTTATCCATTGAAATTGTAGATTTCAATTAATTTATTTTGGATTTATTTTACAGTTTATTTATTTNATAAAGAAATAAAGCATTATGAATAAAAAGCTGGAAATAAATAAATAAGTTAGCCATTGAAATTGTAGATTTCGATTAATTTATTTTGGATTTTTTTTAGTTTATTTATTTAATAGATTATTGATTCATTTCGGTATTTATTTAATTATTTATGAAAAANTGGAATATTGATTCATTTCAGTATTTATTTATTTATGAAATAATCATCTCTCCATAATTACCTAGTTTTCCTCATGATGCTGAAACATTACTCACAAAAAGTTGGGGATATTCCACTTTCAGGGCTAACTTATAGAAAATGTCAAACAGTTGATGCTGCAGAGATATGACATCATGAATGTTGGACAATAAGTGGAATCAGATAAGAGTTGGGTTTTTTAACTGGAACATTTAGTGATTAATTCATGGTTCAGACACCTCTTATGTTTATTTTTATTTTTTGTAGTTAATCATGTTAGAGAACAACATGTTCTACAATACGTAATTACACATTGGACAGTTGTACATGTGCATTCAGAAGTTTGGAGAAGCTCAAATTAAGTTCACCTGTAAAGATTGTAGATTAAGAGTATTCCTAACTCTTTGTGAGGTGTGTAAAATACATCATGCTGTTTCTTTGCAATATCTTAGACAAACAAACTGCATCTCTGTTTTGATTTTATCCTTGTCATAAATAACCTGGTGGTTACTGATTGAAAGCCAGATTGACAGTAGAAAACAAATAGATCCAATGCAATCCATTTGTTTTCTAAGTTAGGGAATTATTTTTATGAATAGGCTTGTATAAGGACAGATATAAATTGGACTAATGTGAATTTGTTTTAATTGAATTATAATAAAATGGCTTGAACTAATTACGTCTGTAAAGCNGACTAATGTGAATTTGTTTTAATTGAATTTTAATAAATTGGCTTGAACTAATTACGTCTGTAAAGTGCTTTGAGATGACTTTGTTGTGACTTGGTGCTGTACGAATAAAGCTGAATTGAATTGAAAACTCGCTGAGTGTACATAGATAAACAGCCAATGAAGAAGAGTTTCCATCTCTCGGTGTTCTGGTGACCACATCCTTGTTTAATTTCACTCACAGACAGCTCCTCTCTCTCCCCATGATGTCACGATGCACAACAACAAACAAAGAGGGGGGCTTCTTTGCACCGTTTCCAAACATGGTTTCAAAATGTGGATCAAAGGTCGAGTCTGGACTTTTTATTTATTATTGCTGAGTGTTGGTATTCTTATCTTATCACTGACCCACCATTGTTTGTACACATATCCATTCTGTACCTTTTGGCTCGGTGATGACGAAACCAGAGCTAGTTNTTTTATTTATTATTGCTGAGTGTTGGTATGCTTATCTTATCACTGACGCACCATTGTTTGTACACAGATTCGTTCTGTACCTTTTGGAAACCAGGGCTAGTGTCTGGGTGAAGTTGTTTCCACGTGAAAACGTACAAATCACAGGACGTGAGAAGCTATAAAATGTGAGTGTGATCAAAATGGTTCAGATTTGTGGTTTTAGTTTGTTTCCCCAGAGTTCCCTCATATAGTAATGCTACAAGGTCAGTGCACTGAAAGGAAGTTAATGGGTTTACCGACTCAATAAAAGACTCCAAATGCTCCCACAAGGACTCACAAGCACTTTGTTTTTTTCCCTGAGACAACCCAACATTTGAGGACTCAGCTGGACGGCTGAAACTGGGTCAGCTTTTCAGCCAAACCGTGTGGAGCAGCAGAGATATGGGCTGAGATCTGGGTTAAAACAGCAATCTTAAAATTTTAACTGCTGCTCCATTTCTTCACAGGAAAGTGCCTCTTAATTATATCATATTTCCAAGCTTCAGTAGTCTCACTTTTCTTACCTGTAGCTTTTTAATCTCTTTCTTGAGGTCTGCTTCATATTTCTCCTTCTGGTTCGCATTGGCTGCGTTGTGAAGCTGAGAGGAAAAAAGAAGAAATGAAGGGTCAAACAAGTTCTGGACCAGAAAAGCCACAGTGCACCCCCCTCATTTCTAAATTAAATTAACATTAAAATAAATAAATAAGACTGCTGTCTTATTTGCTGTCATTTGGTACAAGGTTTAAAAGAATTTGCTCATGCTTTTAAAAGAAAAATGACGATATTTGAGTTTGATTTGTCAAATTGATTTTGCAAGAAATTATATGTTTCTGTAACATGATTAAGTGAGGAGGAGAAGAGAAGTGGAAATAAATTAAAAAGAAAGAAAGGTGATTCAAATATAATGAATGCATTTATGTGGTGAGGCAAGCTTCTGACAAAGGTGCAGATTTTGCCTCAAAAAGCACCATAAATACAGGATATAACGGAGAAATAAGTGCAGCTGGGATCTTTAACTAAAGCACCAATGAGTCTCAGCCTCTTTATCAGCAGAACTGATCTGTTCTCAGAGACTTCGGCTCTGCTGCATCCACTGAATTTATTATAAGCATCATGAGTATTGTGCATCCTGCTGTGTTAATAGTATAATTTATTTAACTAATGAAATTACAGAATCCTAGAGAAACTAGAGCAGCACAAAAGCCGGCCCTTCTTAGGTCCCTAAAAGAGCTCTGACCATGCAAAGAACATCTGAGGGTGTCATTCCCCTAAATATTGCGGGATGGGGTCTTTGAAGATAGGGATTACTCTTTGTTGTGTCCGAGCCTTCTCTGAGCCGTTTTTTTGGTCCCAGTGCTGTCCTGCTGGGAAAGCTGCTACTGTAGGAGAATGTGTTTGGCATGCTGTGCTGGGAATACCAGCAGCAGGCTTCCCATCACAGCACTGCGCTCCAACATCATGAGCCCAGTTAGTACGCTAATACTGAAAGCATTAAGGCACACATGCAGGTGAAACTAAAAGAAAAAGAGAATATTGTGCAAAACTTAATTTATTTCAGTAATTCAACTTAAAAGGGGAAACTATTATATTATATTACATAGACTCATTACATGCAAGGTGACATATTTAAAGCATTCATTTATTATAGTTTTGATGATTATGAATTACAGCTTATGGAAACCCAAAAATAAAAACCCCAGAAAACCTCATGAAATCAATAAAAAAGGATTTTGAAAACAGAAATGTTGAACATCTGAAAAGTATAGTCGTGCACATGAACTCAGTACTTGGTTTGAGCCCTTTTGCATGAATTCCTGCCTCAATGCAGCGTGGTNTTTTGCATGAATTCCTGCCTCAATGCGGCGTGGTATGGATGTTATCAGCCTGTAGCCCTGCTGGGGTGTAATGAAAGATTCCAGGANTCAGCCTGTAGTCCTGCTGGGGTGTAATGAAAGATTCTAGGTGCTTCAATACCAGCCTTCAACCCTTCTGCATTGCTCGGTCTCATGTGTCTCATCTTTCTCTTGGCAAAGTCCTATAGACTTTCTACAGGGTTCAGGTCAGGAGAGCTTGCTGGCCAATCCAGCACAGTATTCCCTTGTCAGTGAACCAGGTTTTGGCTCTTCTGGCAGTGTAGGTAGGTGCCAAGTCCTGCTGAAAAAAATAATTTCTGCATCTCCTAAAAGCTGCTGAAAGAAGCATGAAGTGCTCTAAACTCTCCTGTAGACGCTGCATTGACTCTGGACTTAATAAAGCATACTGGACCAACACCGGCAGATGGCATGGCTCCCAAATCACCACCGACTGTGAAAACTTCATGCTGCACTTTAACTGTCTTGGACTGTTGCCTCTCCATCCTTCCTCCAGACTCTGGGGCTTTGATTTCCAAACTAGATGCAAAATTTGCATCATCAGAAAGGAGCACTTTGGACCACTGCTCAACAGACTAGTTAATATTTTAGCCCAGATAAGACGCTTCTGACAAGTTTTACTCTGGAACAGCTTGACAAATGGAACATGATATTTGAAGTCCAGGTCCAGGATCCGTCTGTGTCTGGTGGTTCTGGAAGCACTAACTTCAGCCTCAGACCACTCCTTGTGAAGCTTCCCCACATTTTTGATTGGCCTTGATTGGCACTTAGAGGCTACAACATTGAACCTTTTTGTTGATTTGGGGGTTATTTTTATAAGCTGTGCGCCATAATCATCAAAATCATAACAAATAAATGCTTGTAAAATCTCACTTTCCATATAATGAGTCTATATATTAGTTTACCTTTTTAAGTTGAATTACTGAAATAAATTAAGTTTAGTAAAATATTAAATTTTTTTGGAATATTGCTATCTGCCTTTATTCTGCGATCTTATTAAAACTTTTCCCACATCTATCTCAAAACTTTGGCATCTAACTCTGTCCGCAGTTTCAACTTAACCCCCACAAAAGTTATATCAAAATGTGTGTCCGTGGGGAATGGAATAAGAAATTTAAGTTTAAGAATGTTTACACAATTTGCAAAAAACTGCGATTTTTGGTCCCACTGAAATGAATAGGATTTGGCTGAAATGAGCCAAAGACCCAGGTCACTTTGGAACCCACAACTCAGCTATACATTCACCTAGAAACACCAGTCAAAGTTTTTTCACGGTTTTGTTCTGACCTGCGTGGCATGGCATTTTATACCAGGAGCGTGTCAGGTGTGGAGCACCTGCAAGTACAGTCCACCTAGCAGGATCCGCGAGACCACAAAATCACAGGAGTGGAGAATCTTGTGATCCTCCACCTCCAGGATAAGCATATCGTCATCCATGATGACAACAAAAACACCACTGAGACCCCCTGACCGGTTAAACACGTAATGTCTTCATGGTTCAGCAGCGCAAATCTGCATGGGGGCTTTTATTTTGAAAAATGCCAGACGCTTTTACACCGCTCCCGTGTCTGATTTCCTGTCTGCCCCTATCTGAACTGCAGAAGTGACGCATTCTGGGTGCGTGAAGCGTCAAAAACAGACTCAGCACGTAAATTTAGCAGAGCGCCGCAACAACACACTTCATTGACGCTGTCATCCATCATTGTGGCAGGTTGTACAGTTTTCTCTCAAATCTCCTCACGGCTTCAGGTACACCCACTCCTTGCTCCACTTGAACTCTTTTTTTCTATGCTTCTGGAGTTGAGAGGTGTTTTTTAAACTTGTCATAAAAAGTTACACAGAAGTTCGTAGAAAGATAAAAATACACACAAACACACACCATACATTGTACTGTAGGTGTGTCTACATATCAGTGTCTGTCTGCAGCCCCTCCCACACACATTAGGACCTTTGGTGTCAACCACAGGTGCTCAGTCTTGGTAAAATGGCTGCCACACTAGGGCGCGGGCAGCAGCTGCATTGGCCCCCATCACAGTTTCTTCAGAAATGTTCTAGTTCACTTGTTTTCATTCACACCTAATAACATGTAACATTCTTCCAGCCCAAGTTTGCTTTCACACTGCACTTAGTCAAACGAACCAGATCTTTTGAATACCATATTCCCGTCGCTTGCCAGAAGTGCTGCCTCAAGAATTACTGAAGGAGGAGACAAGAAGAACACAATAAAGAAGAAAACTGGCTCATCTGTTAATGTAGGACAACCTCTGTTTCCACCACAAACAAGCAAAACATGGAGCTGCATCAGATCCTAGCGGTCTTGGGTTTAACATATCAGAATTTTTACAGAGTTCTTCTACATCTGACAGCAGGCACTTTCTCCTGGCCAAAGCAACCTATTGCCTTACATGTGCAAATTTTTTTGGTTGCGTTTACCCACAATTCCCTGTGTGCTGTAGTTTGATTCCTGTATTTGGTTCACTTGAAGCAAACCGAGACCTATGTTTGCGGGGAGACCAGAGTTCGCTCTTTGATGTGCATCAGCTCGTTTGCACATCCATGCTTCCCCAAAAGTTCTGGTCTTACCAAGCAAACGAACTAGGATTTGAATCAGGAGGGCTGGTTTGAATGCCCCCTTAATGTTGCGGCTGATCAGCATATGTTATGTTCATTTGTCTTGGACTCTTCAATAAATAATAAATATTAAGCATCCTTAATAACAACAGTCTATTACCTTTTGCCAGATGTCTTCAAACTGCTCTACTCCTTCCGCTACTTTTTTCAGACATCGATCTATTTCACCTGAAAAAGGGAGAGAAACAAAAGAGTAGAAAATTGATTTAAACATGTAATAATAAAATAAGACTAATGCCAGTCTATGGGAAATATAATACTTAGCAAACAAATTTAAAACTTGTTTTGCTTTTGAAAGAATAGGAAAAAGAAGCACTTTCGTTTTTTCTGCTACATCTCCATTCAGTGCTGCTGGTTTGATAGATTTTACTCAACACAGTAACCTGCTTTCATAACAGGCCACTGGAGATCCTGCTTTTACATCAGACAGAGAGAAAAACAACAAACACGCCATAAAAGCAGAGCACATATAAATCGTAGCTGACATGTCATGAAATATGTATATCGTAAAAGGCACATTATGCTTGTGAGCGAGAGGTGACACACATCCCCTTCAAACACACAAGAATAACATAAGAGGCAGTAATTCCCAGAATCTTTAAACTGCAGCTACATAAATACTATATGATGGATGGTAGAGGAGTCAAAACAGATTAAGAAGTGACAGGAGGGGACAAACGCATCAAGATTTAGGCTTCGTCATCACCAACATGCCCCAGATTTAAGCCGACCTTTATCATGTGACACAGATTTTTTTCCCGCTACATAACGTGGTACCAGGAAGAAGCTACTATCAGTTTAATTATAGAATTTCTGACCTGGATCAGGATCACATGGATGCTTTCACACACCAATGTTTTCTTTTCTTTAAATTTTAGTCATCTTGTTTCCAACTCAACGTTTATTTTCTGTCAGGCAACGTCCATGAAACCACAAAGTGCTTTTACAGCATTTATTTTCTAATAGTAGTTTTCCTTTTAAGAGCTTATTCCCCAGCTTTATTCATTAGTTGCCAGCTTTGAGCTGTGGCTTTAATTCATTAACAGCAACAGCTATATCTGCCTAAAAACTGCTGTGACGCTGGCACATAAACTTCCAGGGAGACTCGACTGTGTTATGAAAAAGAAAACATGAAAGATTGATGGAAAATGGAAGAGAATTTGATGGAAACTATAGGATCCTAAGCTATAGGACTGGGAGCTTTAGAGAGCACAGGATAAAGTGAGGATAACTGGACAAGAGTGTACTCAATGTTACGTTTTCTGGACAATGAAGAATCTTTTCTCTTTATTTAACAGCTGCTTGTAACCAAACCTCTTGATATTTTTAACATCATTTCAGATGGATACATTTTTTTCCTTATTCACTTGGTTGGAGAAGAGAGAGAGAAAAGTTTTAGCCGAGTTGTGCGAACAAACTCCAGTTCATNTTCACTTGGGTGGAGAAGAGAGAGAGAAAAGTTTAGCCGAGTGAGAACAAACTCCAGTTCAAGTCTGGTCTTTAACAGCCTTGATGCTGGGATACTTCAGCAGGAGTGTTATTTTTAGATGATCTCCTCGGTAATAATACATTACAATCTGACAGAGCCAGAGCAGTGTTGGTGCTTGAGCTCATCTTTGTGAAGACATTTCACGCAGATATACGTGTGTTTTGTTTTTAATATGACTGTTGTTTGGTAGCAGAAGCCACAAAAGCGCACATGAAGGGATGAGTAACGCTAATTCCTGCCAGAAAGGGTGTTTTCAGCCCGTGGTGACAAATGCCACTTGAAAATTACATCAAAGTAAATATCGGTGGGACACAGCGAAGCCTCAGGCTTTTCTGTCTTCACACAGAGGTCTGGGTTGGGTTACAAGGCTTGGTGTGGTGACTGTCGGCGGTTAGGGTGCATTGTCATCTGAGCTGCTCCAGACATCAGTCAACATGAGCTTCATCGGTGCAGCTGTGGAGTCGAAACATTTTTTAAAGGAAAGCATTAGAGAGCGAGGGCAGTGAAGCAGTCAGGAGATGTTGAATGAATGTTACCACGAGAAACAAAGTACGTCTGACTGAGGCCTGAAATGCTCCACACTGGTATCTGTGTGTTAGCCTCATATCTGCCAGGGTGCATGAATGCCAAAGTCACTCTGCCCACAATATCATATCTACCAAACAAAAACAGTGGAAAACAAATGGAAACCTTAACATACTTAGGAAATATGGACATCATTCTCAGTCAGACAACTTGCACACAGCACCACAACCACAAGCTTGCAGTCGAACATTTTAAAATAGATAAAAATACTTGATAATTATCTTTCACTGCATCTTGACATGATTTCTACATGCACATTTAAAACACAAAAAAACTATTTAAAACAATAGCAAATAGCACCCATGCTCTTATAAGATTAAATGCATTTTAACTTTTTTTAAATTCAGTGGACACTAACAGTCCTCTAAAACTGATTCTTAACCCATGCTTGGGCCTCGATTGCTACCTAGAGGTCCACAAAATTCAGCTTTTCACCTGTGGGCTGCAACAACCAGAGNTAACAGTCCTCTAAAACTGATTCTTAACCGATGCTTGAGCCTCGATCGCTACCAGAAACAACAACCAGAAAATCATATAGGTTATTAATTTAAGACACAAGAGCTATTACTGTTGTCCATGAGATGCTCAGTTACAATACAGCTTCCCAGCACTTGGTGGCAGTAATGCATCAGTCTGTTGTTTAACTCTAATAAGCAAAAGAAGACATTCAGCGAGCCACTGGCCTGTAGCCAACGTTATGGAGAAGAATATAAAACATAAGACGAAGGTGGTCAAAAACTGCTCTAAAAAGAAAAATCTAAGCAATCACAGTCAAATTTCTAAGTGTGGCTTTGTAAATGAAGATAATGATGCAGAGCCGAGGGTGTGGAGTGTTAGCTAAGGCTATCCAGCACGAAAGAAAACGTCGGTGGGAACGCCGAAGGGGAAAAAAGAAAATTGTCTCCAGATGCTACAGAAATGGTCTGTCAGGCAACTAACTGGCAACTCCTAAAAAAAACTGAGAAGTTTATTTAAATAAATAGATCATTTAAACTTTTCTATATTTATTTAAATTAATAAAACCATCAAATTGATTGACAGTACATTTAATTTTGAATAGTTTTGTAAGTATTTTTTATATCGCTGCATCATTTTATTAAATTGCCATATTTTTCTCTTTAGGTTTTCATGCTGTAATAAAATCTAATAATAAGCCAAACTAACTTTTAAATGTGCTCTTGTAGCATAGTGTAGTGCCTATTTGGCATCTTATTGTATATGCAGGTTAACAAATGTATGTCTTTGTGATGAGCTCATTCTATTGTGCAGTTAATTTGACATGATTTAAGGTTGTTAAACTGTAAGCTGATTTGGTTTAGTTATAAACCAAGAGTGAGATCAATTAAACCAATACAGTATTAATGTTTGAATGGGCCACATTATCCCCTCCTCTAAAACACACAAGTCGAGCTGGTGCACAAGAAATCAGAAGAAAATGTGTTCAGACATTCAACATAAATGGTGTTTACAGGATGCATTGATTAAAACTAAAAATCACTGATTTTACAAGATGAAAACATAACTGTACAGAACAAATGACCAAATTTACCANAAATCACTGATTTTACAAGATGAAAACATGACTGTACAGAACAAATGCTAAAAAACGACCTAATTCACCGAATCACAGAAAGCCAAATGTCAGAAAAATCACCTCTTACGTAATTTTTTACATGTAATCATATTTGTGTCAGAGAAGGTAAAGACGGGTGAACGCATTGTGACTCCATCTGAAGCCAAAAACCTCTAACCTGGCGGGATTACAGCTTACACAACTCAATAAACAAGTTGCTTGTGAGTGCATGTGACTTTTGTTTTCAAGTCCTGCTTCTCTTTTAAACAAGGTGAAATTACAGACAGGCATCAAACTTAAATCTCCCCAAACACACATACTAACAAAGCAGAAGAAATGTGATTTGAATTAAATCCAAAACAGATGCTTAATGTTTTATGGAGTTACAGTAAACTAGATCAGAGTTTCGGAAATGTTTGTGTGATTGTGACGCTTTCAGTATCATAATTGAACTGGACACCTGGCGCTTGATCAGACACAAAACAAAACTTCCGCCTATTGCGTCAACTCAGATGTTTCATGGAAAACAGAAACGCACACACACACACACACGCATGCATGCTCAGTCAGAAGCCTCACCTTGAAGTTTCCTTTTATCGGCCATGACTGATGACTAAGATGATGTCTTCATGCCTTCTTTCACTGCAGGAAAAGGAACGAGAGGATAAGAGGAGAAATTTTAGTCATTTGTAGGTTCAGGTTTAAAAAGTGATCACATGCAACTTCAACAGGCAGCACTGAACAAGTCTAAATTTGATGCCCCATTTCCACTGAGTAACATGCTTCAGCTGTGTCCTGGGTGAAGATCACACGCTTTTAAACCGCCGCCACAGATGACTTTGACACCATTAAAGCCTCTGGATCAGGGACATGCACTCTGAAAGCTGCTGGGTCATTTCAAGCCAACTCGCTCACTCTCCCAGATCATGTCATGGATTTTTTCTCTTAAAAAATTCATCTGGAACTTCAGTCTCCTCAAAATACTTTTTTAGTTATCACTTTCTGAAGTTTACCCCCTTAAGTAAAATTAAATAACATCTTCATCAGTCTGAGCGTTACCAGCTTCTCATTTTTTCACTGGACTTGTTGGAAATTTCCCACACAGAATTATAAAACCCAGAGAATTAGCCGTAATTAATCAATACAAACAACATATTTTCCACCTAAATATAGAATCGTTAATTCTCATGAATGAATATTTCACCAGTTTTCACTTTTTTTTATTTGTTTTAATTCTGTGCATGTTAGCATCATATCTAGAAGCTGCTTTGGAGCTTAAATAACCACATTTGATTGTATATGTCCCCCCCAAAAGATACTGAGTTTAGTTTTGTTTTTTTTTCCCTCCAACTTTTGTGAAACAGTTAAGTCCAACAATTTATAGCTAATCCATCAAGGATGAGTTGTTCTATTATATATTAAATTTCAAACAACAAAGAAAGTCTGTGGCATGAAATGGGCATTTAATGATCTGATATTTGAAAATGGGATGTATATAGTTTTGTTTTGTGGTTCTGTATCCTGTGATATGAATTTTCTTTTAATACAGAACTCCCAGATTTAATTAGGTGACTGATAAAGTTAATTTGTGCTGCTTTTTCTTTGGCACTTCTATCTGAAATGTATTCTAAATCTAATTTAACTTGTGAATACCATCAATTTAAATTCAGATTTCAAACCAACTTTGGACAAACAAGGAAACTGTATGACTGTTTCAGGATGGACTTTAATTTGATCTAACACAGTCAGAAGAGATATGATCATCCAACTCTTGTATCCCAGCAAGTCCATTAATGGCTTCCTCAAACTGTTGCCAGATTAACTTGCAGGATTAAATCTTAATTGGTGATATAGTCGTCTCATTACGAGGTTGAAACCTGTGCTTGTGAAACATCATCTCATTACACTGCAATGTTGTCAGGAAACCACAGCTGCAGGCGTTCATGGAGACTATTAACAACTGCAGCCGACGCCGGGACGATAAGGCACACATGGCAAAGACAGAAATAGAAGAGCTCGAGTCAAAATAAAGAATGCAAAGTGTTGTCTCGGACTTTAAACTTTCCAGAACTCAGTACGAGCATCAACATAATGTCCTGCCAGCCTGGTTGTGCCAAACGCCGGAGGACACCCTGACCGGTCATGTGAGTTCATGGGTCAGAGCTCATTTATTGAAGCAGGTGGTTTAACTCTTCGGAAAAATGTATACAAATTCAGATCTATTTATTATTATTAGTGCTGGAAAACAATTAAAATATTAAACCGATTATTTGCATGACATTTCATTTCATGATTCAAGAGTTGTGTACTGCAAACAGATGGAAATATCTACTCTAAGTTCGGATGTAGAGGCCATGCTGATCACACATGTTGGCAGAAAATAAACATATTCAACGCTCCTCAACACAAAGATATTATCCAGTGATCCCAACTCTCCATTCTTCTCTTGGATATGGTGCAGACAACAAGCAGGCCTGCCACGATTAATAATTCATTTTGTAATAACAATAGGAGTTAATGACATTTTAATGACATCATCACATGTGAAACCTTTATGAGTTTGGTGAATTATTTTCAGTGCGATAAGTGAAATTATTTGTTTGACAAGTAATGATCTACTAAGATTTCATAATGGTGCCAACCTTACTGAGTAGTTTTGTTTGTTTCCTGTCAGAGACTGCTCCTCCGCTCATTGCAGACGTATAACGCTGCTCAAACCGCCTCCGCCTGACAGGTTTATTCACTAAAACACAGATAATGGAAGTGTATTTGATGCTTTGAATTTGGAAATACACCGATCTCTGTGTAATTTTTTTATCCTCAAAGTGATAAAAGTTTATCATTTTTCAATTTTTAAATGTTTAAACTAAAAAAATCTAAAATATATTAGATATAAATGAAAAATAAAGAATGTTTTCACTTCTGTAGTTGTTCTAATTTCTAAGATCAACCTCAAACATCTGAAATTAAGTTCTACTTGTTTGATTTTTGTTTGATCACACACCATGGGTCTGACCGGTGAAAGCCAGAGATGCAATCCACAATCAAGACACATCACTGTAATAGTAGCTGCATCGTTAGAAGAGATTAATAAATAGCAGAAAGATTTCTTAAGTGCCTCTTTCAAACCGCATTCCCAAAATGTACTTTCTGTAATAAGCAACAATAGACTCCACAGGAAGACCACAAAACCATGACGTCACAATTTAAAGAGAAGGAAGTAAGATCTGGTTTTCTGAATGATGACTTTTGTTCACTAATTACTGTCATTTGTGACCATAATGTGGGCTTTGTTTATATGGTAAAAAACAGCATCTTACAATATAAAACATGCCCCAATGAGGCAGTTTAATATTTCCTTTCTCAGTCGCAAACAGAGAAGACACAGATTCTCCCAAAGCCTTCCTTCCACTATGCATTCAGTCCTACAGAAAGAGGTCATAATTTTCACAGGAAAAATTGATGCTTGGAGGATCAGACATGCTTGCAATTGGGAAGTTCATCCTCTTGACCCAGAAAGCGACCCTAACTGTGTTCAAACGTCACACTGCAAGTTAGAGGGAACAGACAGAGGAGACATATCTCCAGTAAGTCTGAAGGGAGGAATATATGTCATGTCCATTTTAAGGATCTCCATGGCAGTAGGTCAGACTGAGCGGTGGGCCTGTGAGAGACACAAGCTGTTAAACAAAAGCTTGAATGAGAAAAATGAAGCTGCACACATCCTTAGTAAAACTAGCCATAATGGAATCTGTGAGGCTAACAGTACTTCCAATTTAAACTAAATCTTGTTTGTCTGTTACAAAAACTCATGACTGTTTATTGAAGACGCTTTATCTTTTCCCATTTACCCTGGAGACTTGTTATCTAACATCTCTGTAATCCTACATGACAGCAAAAATCCTCTAAAATGTGCTTTATCTAAATTGAATGCCTTTCAAATTACATGCATTTTAACCAGCATACAGTAAGAATTTATAGTAAAGTCATGAATTCTATTTCTCAGTAAAAACTTGACTTCAAGCATCATTTACAGAGTGGAATGCTCTGGGAATTGTTGTTTAGGTTAAGAACAACAAATAAAATAGGTGGATAAGGTAGTAATAACCAAAGCTTTCACAGCTATGTTACTGTTGTATTCACAGTTACAACTTGCATTAAGAAAGTTTACTTTGCATTGATTATTATCCAACAAACTGCAAGACAAAAATAATCCCAACAAAAACAATCAATGGTTTCCACATTTATTTGTGTCATTAGATGCCATTTAAATGCTTTTTAAAAGTCATTTTATGTTACTGGCATGTACAAAATAGTCCAATTTGGTAAAAAGAAATTAAAAAGATGGAAACACACTTAAAAGTCTTATGGGAAAAAAAATAGTAGTGCATGCAAAAGTACTTCCCCCATTTGCTATAAAAACTCTAAATAAGCTCTGGTGCTATAAATGACTCATGCCTCATAATTTGTTAAATAAGGTCAGCTTGTGTGTAATTAAAATGCCAACTAATATCCCTCTGCAGTATATCCACCTGTTTAAAAAGGCCCCAGTCCGTGAAACAACTAATCATGCAACTCTATGAAGACCAAGGTGTTTCAACTAGAGCCCTACCAATTTGGATTTATTTAGGCCGATTCTGATTTTTGGCAGAAAGAAAATTTCTGATAACGAATTAATCGGCTGATTAATTAAAAAAAATTATGTACGAATAAAATAAATTCTATTTTATTTATTTTGAATTTGCACTGTGAATTTTTCTTTCGATGGAACATGCATGAATATAGCTACCAGTCGTACTGATTAATTTATCTTTAGATTTAGACCGTAGGTGTATTCTACTGACAAAACATTATTTATGCAGCCCTCTGATGCCCTTTAATGTCAAATCATATTTTCTCTACTCCATTATTTTCTTTGACATCAAGTCATGACTTATATGAACCAAAATGAAAACCAGAAACATCTTCTTTAGATGTCAACACGTCAACAAGACAAAGTAAAACTAAAAGTGACAGGACATCATGACAGTTTAACTTTTCCCCTCCTCTCTGTTCACATCACTCCTCCTTAAATGTGTCTCAACACGCAGCCGATGGAGTAATAAACGCTCGTTCTGTACTCTTTAATATTTTGTACACTTAACGTTATTTCTGCAGTTACCGGTTTTTAAGCTGTTACATAAAGCTGTGATTGGTTGGGATAATCACAGCAATAACATAAAAAGACGGAATAATCTCAGCTAGGTTAGCACAACTTTAGCAATGCAACGTAAATGAAAAGCATAAGAGAGCTTCATTAGTTGACAAACAGCGCAACGACATCATTCTGCACGACCCCGGCATGTGACAACATTTCCCTTTTATGAGAAATTANGCTAGGTTAGCACAACTTTAGCAATGTAAATGAAAAGCATGAGAGAGCTTCATTAGTTGACAAACAGCGCGACGGCATCATTCTGCACGACCCCGACATGTGACAACATTTCCCTTTAATGAGAAATTAAGAATATACCTGCGTTGAATCAATCTGCGTTGTTTTGAAAAAGGCTATAATCGGGCAATTTAATAGGCCGGCTGGTCAGTTAGTTGGGCTCTACTTCAACAGGTCACGAACAAAATTATGGAAAGATATAAAATCAGCCTTGAGGGTCAACCACCAAACCAACCGAAACCCTGAAGGAGCTGGAAAGCTGCAAAGCAGAGGCTGATGTATTTGTTCAGAGGACCACTATAACCAGATACCAAGAATTTTTTTTTAAAAAACACTTGACAATTTAGCAATATTCTGACTATTAATATGTTTGCATGTCACTATATAACCCTGCCTTCACAATAAGAAATGGTCTCATTTCCAATTTAAGTGTGCACAACAAAAATATTTTAGCAAATAACTCTTGTTATGATTTCACCTACTTATTATACATTTAGTATACAATTATCACCCTGCAACAACATTAACACACCGTGACACACAGCGGCCTGTTCCATAAACCAGGTTATGCTGAAACTGAGTATAATGAACCTGAGTTGAGGGAAACTCTGGGTTTTCTATTCCAGAAAGCATGTCTTTCTCTGAGCATGTTACCATGGTAACAGACTCCATGAAGTGAACTTCCTTGCTGGCAGGTTCACCATAAAGAAACCCTGAGTTTCTACCTGTCTCCTCCCATCTATAGCAGCTGCCAGACATGGGCCGTCAATACCAGCGCGATGCCAGAGATTTCAGAGCCGACTTAATATGCAATCATTTATCTAACAAAAGAAAAATGTCAAAACTTGAATAGATGTGCTATTATTTCCTGTTCAATAGCTCATCAAACAGTACCGTTTTGCATTCGGATTCTCCGGCCACTCATACAACGTGACACACTGTGAACATGAGATGACGTCACAAGATTTGTACTTTGCACTGCAATATTTTTAAATGTATTTTGTAAATAGGATCTTTCTTTATAATGTTGGCAACACAGAACTTTTTAGAAAGGCAACAGTATGTCGAACCGTAAGAAAAGTCCTCACACATGCCTGAAATCATAATTCCATAAATGTGTCGATCCCAGTAGACAGTGTCTCCTCACTATCCCCTTCCTCCTCCTGCGATGAAGGAGATTTGTCAATATAAAACTCAGAGTAAATTATCCTGGAGTTTCTTTTTAGACTTAGTTAGTTGAACCTCCTTTCTGGAACAAGCACCAGGACTGCAATAAAGCCTACCTCTATGACATAACCTGCCATTGTAAAAAAAAAAAAAAAACTTTTAAAAGAGGGGTTTTTACAATCTCCACCTCAGGGCTGCAGGACAAAATTTAGTTAGCAGTGATGCACTCATCTATTAGTAAAATAATGCACATTTTAGCCTTATCAAGCTGACTGGGTAAGAATAAATCATTTTTTTACCAGTGTCACTCTTCTGTTTGGTTCTTCACGCCTCGTGGTTCTTTACATGAAGATGCAATGCAGAGTATAGTTTTTTAGAATGGCTCAATACTTTCTTATTGATGTAAATCAGCATAAGCTAGCTATGTTTGTTTGTTTGGTTGTTGTTTTTTAATAAACTACCCAATGTATTACTGATTTGGCTTGCAGCAGCCTTGCAGATAAACATTAACATTAAAGGATGAAGTACAGTTCACCTGTATGCCATAGTTTTGAAAATGCATCATTGTTGTATGATAGTAACAAACAAACCATGTTATATTGGCTTCAAGCATTACTTTTCCAAACAGGTGCTCACATTTAAAGATAGCCTCCTCGTCCTGCTAGCACACATTCCCACTGATCAGATGAGTTCGGACTAACTCATTATCTACTTCTCCAGCATTTAATAGCAAAGTCAAAAAACTGGAGGGCTCTCGGAGGAAGCTAAGTAAAACATCCAGTGCTGTTTCCACACCGAGGGACGTGTATTTGCAAGCCCGGGATGTTTATAAACAATGCGGGTATCATCAGCGCCTGGGAGCACCAACATCCGAGCAGACGGACTTCAAAACAAACTGGGCACTTAAGTTAACATTTCACCCACAGTTCTGCAGATTAAGCTAAGCTTTTCCGTCTTAAAACAAAAATCATAGTATATAAGTTGTTGTCAGAGTCGACAGCTGCAGCTTCCCACCGGCTGCGCTATTTGATGTGGGAGACTCAATTTGGAAAGGGGAGAGAGGAGAGAGAGAAAGAGGGAAAAGACACATAAAATGCTCACTTCTTGGTCTGTAGCTAATTTACCTGGATTGTTCCAAGTTTAGATTGATTTCCTCAGTCGCCACACTGTGGTAAATCTTCAGCGCTTCAATATAAAAGCTTCTTTTCTAAAATAAAAAAAATGTCAATTCTTCTCGTCAAACAATCACTTCGCACATCCAAGATGGCTACCAGGAACACCTCCTCCTCCGATGCCCTGTCGGAAAGGAGTCCCGCCTATCTTGTACGTGATTGGTCCACTGAGTTTTACCACGCATTTTATTGGTCAAACTATGCTGTTCATCAAGAGAGGCTGGTTTTACTACTTCCAGCGTAACTCGCGCTATGATTGGACATTAAAGGGAGGTTAAAGGGTAAACTGGAGTTTTAGTTTACCCAGAGCCTCAACCTTGTTAACCACAGGATATACTGGGAAATTAAGTTAATTATGACAAACAGTTTGGAACAGGGAGCAGTTTAAAAAATCAAGTAAAAAAGAAGAAACTATAGATCATTGCAAGGGAGTCTTTAATTTAATTTGGCTTAATGGCATGGCATAAATCCAATAAATGTCAAATAAATGTCATGTAACAATATACATCCATCATATCTGCAACACATTCAAAGGAAGAAGGTGCAGTGTCCTCCTCTTTCTCAGCAGTGTCTTTAATGTGGGCAGAATGTGGTTTTATACTGTACTGTTGAAAAAATGCCTGGAGTGGGTCTTAAGGTGTCTGCACAACAGCCCAGTCAAATTGCCACATTTGTTGATGGTACAGTCCTCCAGTGCATGGTATCTTTCCAGATGCAACACCACAGCTCTGCTTTGCAGGACTTTGTGGAACGGTGTGAAAACCTTGTGCTCAGTGTAAGTAAAACCAAGGAGATAATAGCAACCATTTCAACCCCAAACAGAGGCAGATGGCAGAGGCAGTCACCGCCATCATTTAAAGAGGGTCAGTAGAGATTTTAGAAGAGTATAAATATAAATAATATAAATTATTATATATTATATAAATAATATATTATATAAATACAAATATTATTTAAGATACTGAATAAGCAGATTTTTCCATTTTTCCCGATGACACAGAGATATTCCAAGATGACGATGTCAGGATTCATCGCGCTCAAATTGTGAAAGATATGTTCGGGAAGCAGGAGACATACATGGACTGGCCACCACAGAGTCCAGACCTGATTCCAAATGAGAATGGGATGTGCTGGAGAAGCCTTAGCTCAGTGGTCGGACTCTCTATCTATACAAGATCTTGGAGAAAAATGAATACGACACAGGATAAAAATAAATCTTGTGACATTGCATAATCAAAGCTCAGGGTGGTTTAATGAAATATTAAGTGCGTGACTTCTGAGTGGTGACTTTTTTTTTGGCCAGGCAGTGTATAATAACCTGTTCTTATACTTATTTTATTCTATTACTTGCAGAACAGAAATGTTGAATATGGACTCATCTTGAGCTCAAACAAGACTGAGCAGCCAGTTTAAATTCTTACCACCTTTTCTAATCAGTAGACTATGAAATTGTTGTTGCAGGACACAGAGGAGTAGGACAACCTTCATCCCAGAACTGTCCAGAACCTCAATGCTGAACAAGTTCACAAATCTAAAAAGTGCATTTTATAATCTAACAAGCACCTTATAAATAACATGTTTTTAATCTTTGAATGATGATGTGTGCAGCAGTTTTGTGTGTTGATTTATGTTTTAGGCTGTAGTTTTTTTTAAGCCCTTTGGGGACAAATAAAGTCATTTGAACTGAACTGAACCCTCGGTGCTGAAATCCATTAACCAGTCAAAAGCACCCAAATGACTCCCAGCTCATGGGAATCCAGCTCTTAGGTCCTGTCAGGGTTACATGGACCCAAATACAGACTTATGAAGCAGGAGGCAGAAAAATGCAGGGTAAGATTTTAATGAACAAGAACTTACCTCACAAAAACAAAACACTATGAAAGCAAGACTGAGATTGCATGAAGACTATGATGGCTAAACTAAACATGAAAACCATGAACGACTGGCAGAGACTAAATGAAAAACAAGGGAACGTGAATGAGCCAAATCCAACCAGGTGCACTAATGACAGGAAGCAGAAAGCGAAACAGAACTAAACATGACACCATAAAAAAAACAAAAACATAGATTATGACAGGTCAGATGAAATAAATATTAAACTGCTTGGGCAACTTTCCTAGCATGTTTTGTGGAGGAAGTAAGTCATAAAATGTGGCCTCATTCACGCCATGCTTTCAGTTAAACAAGGCAATGGCAGCATCATGCTGTGGGAATATTCTGCAACAGGGACTTTAAGACTAATAAAAACAGATGGAGAGACAAACATTAAGAGCTGTCTAAAAACCTGTTTAACAAGAGTCAGGCTGCGGTGAAGGTTAGCATTTCAAAAAGGCAGCTATCCAAATCTAAAACATCAAGAAAAACACTGGAAGCCATCTTGAAAAGTCCAGCATGACTAGACCTGAAATATAGATCATGAGCACAAAATAATTTAGCTTCAGTGGTGGTAACTTATTTACTTGGTGCTGCAACGTTAATATATTTACATTGTCTTGTTCACAAAATTAAACTGTATTAAACCAACCATCAGCTATAATTTACTCTACGGTTGATTCTGCCCAGTGACAGGCAAACCAACACCAACATTAGAGGTGATATATTACTTGTGTTTATATTTCCATAAAAGCTGTACATCCCCATAACACTATATTAACCTGCCGGTTGGTTACAAGTCACAAAGGCAAACATACACTCTCTTGTGCAGGCGTGTCTCCACCCTTCCACAACCCCACATGACTTAAGTTCATAGACAAAATATACAAATCACACACAAGCCAAACCCACCTGAGCCTGCAGCTGCCACGGATCATGGACAGAGATCATTTTAATTCTGCCTTTAATGATGGACAGCAAAACAAAGGACTGTCTGAGTAAATGTGGGAAATGCTTCTGCAAAGTTCATGCACACACAACTGCATACAAACATAAATAAATAAATGAATGGGTTATTNATGCTTCTGCAAAGTTCATGCACACACAATTGCATACAAACATAAATAAATAAATAAATGAATGTTGTGTTATGTTATGTTGTGTTATGTTATGTTGTGTTCTTCAGATGATGCTTTGTGTCTATGATTTTATTCTTATTTATAGCTTTTGGCTGTGCAGAATGCAGGTGAGGCCAATGGTTCAAAAGATCCGAGACGTACAGTATTTTCGTGGTTATCTTCAGGGTACAGTATATAAGAATACCTCGGCTATTTTAGGATAGACAATTGCTATGTGATGCCTTTAGCAATAATAAAATGAATAGTAATGATAATAATAATGAATCTCTACTTTAGTAAAGAAAACACTGAGATTTCTATTATCTCAGGAAATTATGGATGGGCTATTAAATGTGGATGAACTGAAGAGTTCTGTCTTTTCAGAACCAGAATTAACTTTATTGCTTACAAAAGCAAGAAATTTGACTCCAGCATCTTTTGCTTCGATCCATCCATTCATTTTCTTCGCGGGGGCAGCTGCCTAAGCAGGGAAACCCAGACTTCCCTTTCCCCGGCCACATTCACCAGCTCATCTGAAGGTGAATATAGCATGTATTATTCTGAGTCCTCATTTAGGGAGAGGTAAATAAATTTAAATTTCTGAGCAACAGCTGTCCTGGCTGTGTAAGTATTGAGGTTGGGAGTTTAATTCCTGTCTTATAGGCTAAAACATAAAATCCATGTTTTCATGTGATGAATTTATTGGTGTGTACATGACTGAAAAACAAAATAAACACATAAAAAATAAAGCTAAAATGAAGCTCATGGTGTTAAAAGTTCTTTCAGTGGTCAACAAGACTAGAAAAACTATGTAAATAAAGCCTGTCTATTTGCATGACTTTTATTTTCTAAACATAAATTTGTTCTTTGTATTCCTGTTACATTTTTGTTTTTCCTTCATGTTTAAAATACTAATCTATGATAATAGAAAAAGGAAAATTTTCATTTATGTAAAATGAAATGAAGTTAAATATTAAAGTTAAATAGAGCAAAACGGTTCACTCTCAATTTTTGGGCAATTCCTTTTAACCATTGCTCCCACTTATAACCAGTTTTCTGGAACCAGTTTTAATGCATAATAATTTTGGGGTTTAAAGTTCAATTTAATTGCTTTAATTTAGAGGTTACAACGAAGTAGGTATTTTTTTATTAAATGAGAAAAGTGGAGCATAGATGATGTTAAAAATCGCATAATGTTGATAAATGTTGTGCATTATCACAATCTAACACTAGAGGGAGCTGTAGTCTGACAGCAGCAGTGCAGTGGATGATACAAAGTCAGTATTTCAACAGCAGCTAAATCTGTCATTACACATTTGTTTTGATTTAGTAACGTTTATGGGCTGCACAGTGGTTCTATTCCTGGTATGAAGCTCCATTGGGTCTTTCTGTGTGCAGCGTGCATGGCTTCTCTCCAGGTACGCCAGCTTTAGCGGACTGGTA
>CM047991.1:27923273-27938221 GCA_026261665.1 Melanotaenia duboulayi | reverse complement strand
TCTTTTCTTTTAGTTAACAACAGATATTTTCTAAGAATTTCTATTGGCATGATGTAACTCCCCTCTGGAGATTAATAAAGTATTATTCACTTCAGTTCAGTTCAGTTCAATCTTCTTGTGGACCATCTGCTCCCTGAGTCACCAACCTTCGTTGTGTTTCTCACAGGAGAGCCAGAAGCCGGTGTGGAAGTATCTCAGCATGTACTTGTCCTCGCCCGTCTCCCAGATGTACTGGACGGCGTTGGCCAGCTGCCTCTTCCTTATCTGGGCCAGTTCTTCCTTCTGCTGCGGAGACAGCGTCATGTTGGGGGTTGGGTTGTTGGGGTCTGGAGTGGGGGCCTCTGGACAAAGAAGGAGGTGTCAATGGTGTCAGTTATTAGTTTAAGGGGACCATTTCTGTTATGGCTGGATTACTTTTAGGTTTTTTAGAGAAGAGATTAAAAAAGCAGAGCTGAATGAAAATGAGAAAAGTGGGCAAAGAAACCCTAAAACAATACCTGAAACAAGTCTGATCTGGTTCACAGCCTTTAAACAACGTTCTTTAAGTAATCTTTGATTTATTAATTTACTACAAGGGAAACAAATAGGCTTAACACTGAGCCAAAGGCAGCACCCTGAATCCAGATAAAATGCAGCTGCAGACATAAAGCGCTGAGATTAGAACAAAGCTGGGATTATGTAAATCTATCATGAAAAATGTATAGACATTAAAGTTTTTAAGCACCACTGACTGACCCCTTACACTTTCATGAATGATGTTGAGGGGATTTATAGCAGGGCATGTAGATGTGTTCAGGCCTGGACTCTTATCAGATTACGGTACTTCTGCATCCTATGTTTGGCATTCGAGAATATACACTTATTATTCACCATTCTGCTGCTTGGATATAACTCACAATTCATTTCGGTTATGTTGATGCTGGGACTGGTTGAAATTTGTCAAATAACAAAAACAACTTCCTGTTTCATGGAAAGACGAAAAACATGTGGTGTAAAAACAATGAAAAATAACAATTTTGGCCTCAAATTATATTGACATTTACAATAAAAAAATATTTGACTTAGGTCTAGGCATCCCTTGACTACACAGGAAGTTGTTCTTCAGTCTGGAAATGATGTGGACTTGGTGATTCTGGAGACATTTTTACTCTAATTTAACCCATAAGATGGACTGTTATTTTTTTTTGTTGTTGTTGTTTGTTTTCACAAAGACTTGTGAATTTTCAAGTATTTAGTCTAATATTGTGACTCTTCTAAAAAAATGGAAAAGAAGAAAAAATCTTAACAGCTGTTGAAGAAAATGTGAAACTCTAAAAGCTATGGTGGTTAAACAACTTCTACAACAGCTTATTAATCAATCAATTTCCCGATTTCTTCAGCACTTTATTTCATTGTTTATTTATCTATATATTTTAGATTTGTGCATTTATTCCACTTTTATCAGGACTGATACTTTTACTGTTAACAAAGTCAACAAATAATTGCAGAGTGGCTTAATCTGAGATTAAAACAACAATATTTTGGCTGTTCATGCATCTATTGTAGCACAAAAGCAGCACAAATACTGATCCATTAATTTTTTTACCATAGTCTTTTTTTATTTATTTTTTTCTTAGTGAGGACCTTAAACAGTCAAAATAATATTACAGCTTATTAACAGATCTGCATCTAGTGTCAGATTTGCTTTATGATATAAAACTAGGACATTTATCTCACATCTTTGACTGAAATAATTATCTCATGAACAAATAATGTAAAGAGTCAATTCTGTTAATGTTCATATAAGTCTTTTAGTGATGGGTTAAGACCAGAAGCATACCTAATACCTCACTTGTGTTCATCATTTCATTTGGTATTGTATTGTTTCGTGTAGTATTGTAATGTATCACGTCATACTGCACCACATCACATCATATAGCATTGCATGGCATAAAGTAAAATTGTGCAGATATCTGTGATGAATAGTAGAAATTTTCCCACAAAATATTCTGTGCAGCAAAGTTTTTCTCTTTAAGCTGAAGATTTGTGTTGACAGCATTGGCCACCCTCACCTGTGGTGTATGGCTGGCTGTTGTTCTTCCCACAGTTTTTCATCTTAACTGCTGACATGCAGACCGGCTTCACCACCTTGTGTGTCCCTACACACCAGTAGGAGGTGCAGAAGGCCGAGACAGAGAGGGTGAGGGCTAAAGAGGTGAGGCCCAGGGACAAGAGGGTTCGGTTACTCCTGGACATGTTCTCCAACATCTTTGCGTTTTGATTTGGTGAAAGCCGAATGAGAATTTAGGCAGGGGGAGGATGAGTATTGATGGATGTCCTTCAGCTTGACTTTGAGGTTGAGCTTTGTCCAAAAAGTTGTGGAAACAGTCTGACAGACTGGTGACCAATCAGGATGAGGTTCAGAGGAGCGAGGGGTTTTCCATCACACCACAATAACAAACATGGAATAAGTCAGATGAATCGCTGATTNGGAGCGAGGGGTTTTCCATCACACCACAACAACAAACATGGAGATTGATTCATGGATGATGGAAGAAAAAAGAGAAAAGCAAGAGATTAGGGATATTTGAGAAGTAGAACAAAGGTCAGACAGGAAGATGTGGAGAGATGGAGGGTGGGGTTTGAAGAAGGAGGACAGGCGATAAGCGAAGGTCAAAGCGAAGCAGAGAAGAGAAAGATGAATAACTGGGCTTTAATCACTTCTAATGATAGAGAACATGGAGACAGATGTGCAGGCCAAAGGTTGCACGAGGGACAGCTCAGTGTCACTTACACAAAGACAAGCAAAGCAGGTTAAAAGATTTCAATTTGAGATCTTTGTTTCTTCGGGACACAAGCAAGCCAAGATGTTTGGTTCATCGGATTTAGCCCATGTTTCACGTCGCCATCATCAGTCACTTTTCATATCAGTCTCTCTTTCAATGACCCTTCCTCCGCTTCAGATGGAGACAGATTTATAAATCTTATCCTGCGGATTTTGCAACTAATCGTTTCCAGCCTCACAGCACACGTGGTTCTTCAACCTGCTGCTTCACTTCTTCAGGAGGGATTGAGCTTGCGGAGGAGTGATTAGTCTGGTATCTCAGACCCACCTCTGGGTTTGGTAATCTCTGTTAATCTAGTGTAAGGTGGACGAGATTACTGCTCCGTAACTCTCATGCTGTCTTAGTCTGAATGACCACCTAAAAAAGAAAAAAAAAAAAGTAGGACAGAGGCAAACATCTGGATAAAGCCATTAAGAAAGGCTGAGACACGTTTGTTTACAACGTCTTCCATGTCATGGCAATCCTAAAATCTTAATCAGCATCAGGATGTATTCTTTGGTTTTTGAAGACATTTAACCTCTCCTCCAAAAGGTTCTGCTTTAAGTGACCGATGGGAGTTCCAGGTATTTAACCTCTTGTTGGACCATGATGAGTTCATCATGTTGTCGACCTATCTGCTCATTTTTCCAAAGAGGGATGTCTGAATAGAATTATGTGTAGCTCAATGGTGATGCCAAAAGACCACAGCCATCATTCATGTAACAGATAAGGAGCATGTGGTAAATATACTGAAGTTCCTNTGTGTAGCTCAATGGTGATGCCAAAAGACAACAGCCATCATTCTACCTGCATGTAACAGATAAGGAGCATGTGGTATATATACTGAAGTTCCCCTCCAGATGATTTCACCACCATTTCATGTGATGGTGGCATGGGGCAACAACATGACCAGTATAATGCCTGGAACCCCCCCTCATAACTTGTCATGAGTAACCAGTGACTGTGGATTAATTCAGTCCATCAGATCAGCTCATGGTGCAAAGTGAGGACACCACTAACAGTACAGATGGCTTTTTTTTCCAATCGTGCTCATATTTTTGCACACATATGAATTGTGTAGGACAAACATGACACATGCTTCAATATGTAATGTTTGTATGTTGATATATATATATGTGTGTGTGTGTGTGTATGTATGTACACTGTATGTATGTATGGAAATATAGATACGTTTGGAGTATACCTAGAATATAGTACATTGTGTATTTTTAAGGACTATACAGAGGTATATATGCTCATTTATTTAATATTCTGCTTTTATTTTTCTCAGGAGAGATGGGAGAGGTATTTATTTTTACATAGTCTTGATATTTATAAGTTTTAAGTGCTTTTTAACCTATTTGTGTGTTTGTATATGTATATACTGGTCAGATATTCCTGTCTTTTTTAGTGGAGCCATGCTTGTAATTTCATTCTGCTTTGCATCGCTTTTGACACTGCTGACAAATAAACCTGAATCTGACATTTATTTGATGTAGTGTGACCACTATAGACAAAGAAAGTTATGACTAGTAAATAGGGCAGGAATAAATAAGTAGTTACTTTATTCTGCTCCTTTATGGATGTAGTAACTGTTTATATAGTTCATCAACAATTACTCCTTGAATTTCTTACAACTGAACAAGGTTAAAACAGAGGTAATGATTTTTGGACCGGTAGAGGAACGACTAAAAATCAGCACCCTGCTTAAATCTGCTTTGTTAAGTAGCACAAACCAAGCCAGAAATCTGGGCGTTATCTTGGATTCTGAGTTGAATTTTAGCAGTAATCCCTGAGAAAAATGGCCTTTTATCACCTGGAGAGCATTTCTAGGATTAAAGGATGGATGTGTCAGAGTGACTTGGAAAAACTGGTTCATGCATTAAATTTCAGCAGACTGGACCACTGGAACAGTTTATTAACAGGTTTACCATAAAAGTTGGTCAGACAGTTGCAGTTGATCCAGAACGCTGCTGCTCAGGTTCTCACCAGAAAGGTGGATCATATCCCTCGCTGCAGGAAAAGGGCCACAATCCTTAAATATCTGTATTTTGAGTACTTTGAGTATGTAAATTCTGGCTCCCTGTCCAACAAAGAGTTGATTTATAAAAGCTCNGCTCCCTGTCCAACAAAGAGTTGATTTAAAAAAAACTGCTGCTGTTTAATAAATCTTTAACACAGTACATCTCAAACCTTCAGGTATACTATGAACCCGCCAGGCAAGTTGGGCTTGCTTTCTATTCCCAGAGTTAGGAGCAAACATGGAGAGGCTGCTTTTAGTTTTTATACACCTTTAAATGTGAGATTTGATAAATTTAATTCGGATAGAAAAATGAATTAAATGCATACCTATTTAGTTTTATGGTGGTTCTGAGGTTCCCAAACATTTCCATGATGATCACACTCTTTAATTTTGGTTAAAATAAATAATCATTCATGTTTTAAATTAACATAAGTCTTTCATTGTGCGACAGAGTTAATTGCAAATCTTGATTTACTAAATTTAAACAGGATTTAGCTAAACTCCCAACAAGAACGGGGTCATTTTAAATGAATCTTTAGTTTTGATAATGAAGGAAAGCAGCTTTAAGACAATTTAGTCTGCTAGTGATTTTTGGGGTTAGTTTTAGTTCTGATACAAAATGGAAGAACAGCAGAATATTAAGATCCCAACTAAATTAAATCTAAAAATGTGCTTTGCTGCTCTTTCCGTGTGAGATATCATCTCATCAGGATGAGCCCAAAATCTTTCAGCCCAAGCGTGTGATTAGAAAATCCAGCTGCAGCTTACTGAGTCCAACTTCTAGTCAGATACTATTTGTACTGCAAGATAAAGAATCATTTAAAAAGAAAGAAAAACACACCTACCACATCAGGGAACCCAGGAGAGGTTCCGTTTGGGATTCTTCCAGCGTCCCTAAAGCATGGATTCAGCATCCTTCATCATTCCTTCCTCATCACTCTCTCCGCTGTCTTGGGTGAGCTTCCATCAGAAACCCACCCAGATTTCCTCTAATCCTCATAAGTCCATCTGTTACTTTCCCTCCCCTTCGCTCCTCAAACTGTGTCCATTCCTTCATCCCCGCAGCTTTTTCTCCATCTCCGTGGTCTTTTTCTCTCTTCTCTCCTGACCCATAATGATTAATTTGACACCATGGTATAGAACTGCTTGGATTGAGATGACTGTGATAGTGTTGTAATCTCATGGTACATGCTGCTCTTTAGACTTTTGAACCTTCTTAACATAATCCAGCTCAGCTGTACAGTTGTGGTCAGATGTTTACATACACTTGTCAGGGACATGAATGTCATGGCATAATTACACTTTCGATGATTTCTTTTAAGTCTGCATCACTTCCATGGCCACAAAACAGGCACGTTGTATTAATTGGTGTCCCTAAAATTGATTGTAGGCTTGAGTGTATGTCACTGTTTCCACTCTGATGGACTGGCAACCTATCATTTCCCTAAAAGACAGCTGGGATAGGCTTTAACAGCCCCATGCCCATGCAATCATGAATGTAATAATGTGGGTTGCTTGGATGATTTTTCTTTGAACTGTCCTTTTTCTGGGGTACTTGCTGAAAACATTATATACAACACACATCAAACTTACAATTACCGTGGCTTGTATCAGATTTTCACTGCATGATTATTGAGGCCTAAAACATTTGTGATTAATATTATCGATTGGAAAAAAGAAAAAAAACTGATGGACATAGAAATTAGTTCAAATGCCAAAGCCAGTTGTGAATGGACGGTGGCCATCAGTGGCCAAAAAGTCTTCCAGACATAAATGCGGTTTCATCTGGACGTGGATCCAGTGGGTTCAGGTGCAGCAATGACTGCTTTAAAGGGCTTGAATTACACAGGGGCTTTCGGGGTACCTTAGCCTCAGGCGTGCACTACAACTTCACAAGTCACATGCATGCACAAATATATTAGTGCACATAATGTGGTCAACAACATGGCTACTTAAAAAACATTGTGCTACTGCTGTATGCAGCTTGTTCAATCTGAAACATCTCATATAGGAACAAAAGTTCTTTAAACCATAAAAAGCAGCAAATTGAGATGTTGCTGTTTTGGTGTCTTAAAGTATTCAGCGAGCAAACAATGCTGCTGCCCACGGTAAGAGAAGAAGAATGGATCACCTGCGTTGTTTGGAAAATTTATTTAATAAATTAAATTAAATAGATTACTTATCACAGAATGCTGACAAATTAACGCTTTCTTTTAAAGAAACAATATTAAACTTATGGAAAATTTAAATGTAACCCTAAAATAAACTATTTTTTAGAGCTTCCAACCATGCTTTTAAGGCCTTTCTTGTAGCTCTATCACCTATCAAACAAGGCTGTGACAGCAGTTTTAAAGTTCAGGGGGTTGTCACCTCACACACAGAGTTGTGGGCATTCAGCAAAGATGTTCACAAGTCCTTTTATGCAAGGCCAAACCAAGTCAAGTCTTTGACCTGAAGTTCTCAGGTCTGCTTAGAAGACTGCATTATAATATCCAAGGAATTTAAAATCTGTACTCACTTTTTATCCACCAGCAATTAGTAACAGATCTGATTTATTTGTTTCACTGAATTTGGAAAACCTGTAGATTAACATGGAAATTTATCAAACAGCTCTCATTATAAGGGTTTCTAATCTGTATAAAAATCCATCTGGACCCATGGAGAACATTTTCTTCCTGAATATAGAGGTAGGCCAATATACTGCACCCTACTGCAGGATAACCAACTTTGCTGCAGGTTTCAGACGTTTCTTTGCAGCACCACACCTGACTCAAATGAATCAGAATCAGAATACTTTATTAATCCTTTTGTCGAGTTCACAAGCCTCTTAATGACCTCATGATAATTTGACTCAAGTGCATTGCAGGAAGTAAACATGTAAAATCCACAGGACAGTAACTCCACAGGTCCACAGTTGGTGAACCCTGCACGAGTGCATCAGAAAAATCCTAAAGGGTTTGAAATAACTGAGAGAGGAGGACAGAAAACATTCATTTTAAATATTTTAAAACTCRATATTTTAATTAATTTATATCCAATACTTGCAGGCCCAGTGATTATTCCTTACATTCTTAAATCAGATCACAGATGCACTTGACCCAGTAAAACTGTATTATTTACAGGACATCTGATCCCAGTTTGGTCCCAGTTTGATGTTATCATGGCAAACTCAACAGTTTATGTAAACTATGTTGAGTAGATGTTCAATGGAGCCAATCTAATGGAGTTAACATTATTTTATTACAAAGGTAGTAATGAGCTAACATTGCTGTGGCGGCGCTAAGCTCGTTGCTAACGTAGATGCTAACTTACTGAGCTTGTTTCAAAGCCACAGTGTTTCGTTACTTTACCAGCGTGGAATCAAATAACATTTGTGCTGTTTATATTTGTACTGTAGGACTTTCATGGCTGAAAGTAACAACTATAGTCACTATGAACACCTTCTTGTTGTAGGTTAAATTGTGATTTTGTAGTACACAAGCTTAACCTACAAGTCAGCAACCATAGCTGGTGTCACCTTTTTGCTACACATTCAGATTTCGTGCAAGCTTACAGAGGTTTTAATCACTTAAGTGGTTCATGCTCAAGGGGAAAAATATTCATTAGTTATTTTAATTAATTGGGAACTGGAATGCTTTAAATAAGAAGCTTTTGTTCAGGATTATCTAACCTAAAAAAATAGACGCAACATAAAGTCTCAGCTAACCATTATGTCCTAATGTAACACATATGCTGACAAACTGTCAAATTCCCAATCTCTCCTCTCTGTTTTTAGACACTAAGCTCCTCTCTCAGTGAATGGAAAGACTCAGATCCGGCTCAGCTGTTTATCCTACATCTCTACCAATTCTGTAATGGCTTCCACTTATCTCACACTTCTAGATTAATCAGGAAATAACTGAATGAGTGAATTAATGGAAAGGTTAAATAACTAGTTTTTGTCCATCATATTGCACACAAAAAATCTCAAGTGGCTACAAATGCTCATAATTTCATTTCCATTATCACTAAAAAGTGTAGAATATGTGAATATGCAAATATTTGTAGTGAATCATAAATGTCTTAAAGCTCCGTTTAATGTACATTGTGCTAAAGTTTTATAAGTTTCTAAAGCAGTTTGGTGACCAAAACGCTGAAACATTTATAGATGAAACTGAAGATGATAAAGGGAAAAATTGACCAAATAAATTGGATTAAATCTAATGTGCAACTCAATTTTCATCAGTCTTCACAGTGTATGTTAAATATTTAATAAGGAAAGAAATCTTTTAAGTGCTGTAATGCACATAAAAAAAGAAATTAGGTTAAATGTAGTTTTAGCAGGATATTCTGAATTGTATACACCGTGAATCCTCAATCCTGTTTCTTTAGGGCCGGTGTCCTGCAGGTTTTAGAAGCTGCAATTAGCAGACTTGAGCAGAAATCAGGTGTGTTGCAGCACAGAAACTTCTAAAACCTGCAGGACACCAGCCGTCAAGGACCAGGATTGAGGGTCCCTGGTATGACGCGTCCAGACAGCAAATGCAAGCTTTTGCAAATCTGAATGCATTTAAGGCCCTCTTGTGGCGACATGAGGCAGGATCCTTTTGCTACAGAAAAAAGCTGAATATGAAGAAAACAGCATCTATCTAAAATCAAGTTTTAAGAAAATATGACTAAATAATTGTGAAAAAAATTCAGATAATTTGCAACAAAAAATGAAACTGACAACTTTGTGTATAATTTTATTTCTCAAATGTACTGTATACGGTCACAGTTTACAACACAGCTTTTAATGTAAATACACAGCAAAATAAATTCATTTAATACAAAATTAAATCAGAAAAATAATAAGTCACATGGACGTGTAGCCATCCTGACACCTCTTCACTCTAACACTTGTCTAATGTGTTTCAGTCCAATTTACACAAATGTCCACGTTTAGCAGGACACATATGACCCCGGTAAACACAAATAACGCTAACAACTCTAAAGTAACCTCTTAAATGTCATCGGCCCTGTTTGCTCTCAGAGTGGCTTTAATTGGCAGATGTTTTCATAGCTTATTAACTTGTCCTGCTACTCTTCGCACTCTCAAAATGAAAAGTTAAATCAGCTTCACGTTGCTGTCTGAAGTTACATAAACTAAGCGTGTGCTGAAATACATTATCATTCACTCATACATCACATAACTGAAGGGCAGACACACACACACACACACATTATGGGGTATAGTCAGACAGCATGCACATAAAGAAGTTTTCAAATTTGGGTTTTATTTAGCCAACGCTGCAGCTATAAATTTGTTTCTTTGTTAATGTTGGGACATACACATAAGATGCGTTTCCATAACGATGAATCCAAAATGAAAAACCGAAACCAGGAAGTTAAACCCACTGCTGGTTAGCAAGTGAAGTTATAATCTGATCCAAATCACATCAGGCCAACCTGCCCGGTAGTTACACCATCATCAAAGTTCACCTGAATTTGAGCTGGAGGCCGCTGCTGCATCGATAATTAATCAAGCAATAACTCAATCAATAAATAGATCAATAAATAGATTCTAACACTCCGATATACAGTATACTTCAAGGTTTTATCTGTAATTATTTCCACTATTTACATCAGCACGATAAATACTGCACATCCACACCGCGTGCACACACTTCACACACACACACACACACGCGGGCCGTGTTGTATAAATACATGCACGCTCAAGGAAAAGCTACAGTGACGTTTTTCCATTAATGTTTCCCGGGTCCCATCAAAGAACCATACAACACTCACATACACAGTAATTCTTCAGTGGTTTCACAAAGACACTCACTCTTAGTCGCGCTCTGTTTTTCAGACTTGTGCACGGAAAATAAATCCAACAGATTTGTTGGAGTTTTGCAGATTTTCTTTGTGGATTTTTGATAACATGATAAGCTCCATCTATCTAATTAATGGATGTTTTATTAAATAAATGTGAGGAGATTTCACAGAGGGGATGCAAGCATGGAGGGGAGGGGGGGTTAAGGATTATATAGGAAGGTTTTATACATTCCAGGTAGCCCCTGATTTGTAATTTTAGTGTATTTCAAGTTAAAAGCTGGGACAGAACAAGTAAGATGTGGAAGCAACCTTAAACTCGTCTCAATTGGGAAAAGAATCCTTGTTCTTCCACATCGGGAGTGAATTATTAGTTTTCAAAATGCTTTTTGTGTGCACTGAAGGACATGGCAACAGCTGAGCTTGTCAAAGTATGCACAACTGACAAAATCAATCTCTTTTCAAGTGTTTCTCCAAGTTACACACTGTCCCAGTAAATGGGGAATTAAGAAAAAGGTGGAAATGAAAGGCTTGATTTTCATTACACGGTGAACAGAAACCAGAGGCTACCTGTGCAGTCACGAAGGAAATCTGTAATCTTCTAGCTACAACATGCAGAAGTACCCTCTGTAGTGCTTTGCTGATTTGTTCAAAACCAAAAATTCAGTTTGGATGTATGAAAGAAGCTTTACGTGTCCAGCTGTCAGAACAGGAATGGATTGTAGTTTTTGTTGATTGTCTCACCCAGCCCACTGCCGACGAGACTACCACCTGTGGTTTGTGGACTGGAAGATCTAAAGATACCCGCTCCTGCTGGGTTGTTCTCTCCTATGAAACTGGATAGAGCATGTCCAGTTCCTAAAGGATTACTCCCAGACTGCGCCATTCCCAGTCCCATTTGTGCATATGGAGGTTGTACCATTCTAATTTCTGGAACCGCCTGGAGCATACTGGCAGCACATCCTAGAGCATATGATGGGTGCAGGAACAGGGGAGTTTCACCTGTAGGATTGGTAGCACCAAAAGCAGGTGAAATTGCAGCACTTGGGGGTGCTAGGCTGGAATAATAAGCTGATGTTTCAGCAAAAGCTCCAGATGTGGCCACAGGAGCAGCTGCTATGTCTTTAGCTTTGAAATTGCCTGGGAAATGAAAACAGTAACAGGATGGTAGGGAAATGAGGGGAAGGGGTGAAGGAGGGATTTACAGTTTGAAGTATTTCAGCAAAGAGAAAATGCACCAAAGCAGAGCAGAGAGGGGGTGAGACAATTGTTGCTTGTTAATATACACTAGTTACTTTACAATAGGTCACTAATGCTCATACACACACATACATAACATCTATAACATGACAGCAAGACCACAGGGGGAGGAACATCATAATCACAATAAGCTTTTCAATACAAACTTACTAATGTCAAAACTGTCTGCACCCCCCCTCTCTGTGTACCTGTCTCTCTCTGGACTGAAGACTTCAGCTGAGCTGTAGAGGAATTCATTTGAAACGTCCCCCACTGAGCGACTTACATTTAGCATCTCAGCCAACGAGGCTGATTGGGCATCCTTTTGAGTCAAGTGAGCCACAAGTACTGTACTTCCACATAAAGTCAAAAATGGTATGTGTCCCCCAGAGTGAAGCTCTCTTTCTGTCCTTACCGAGGGCTTGTGTTTGGGCAGAGAGCGTGCTGATGAGGGGGCGTTGTCCGGGTTTGGGGTTAGAAGAAAACAGATCGTCCAAGTCAACCAGTGATGCCCCAGCAGAACCCAAGAAGGAAGCGGCCTTTCTGTATTTATCGTCCTCCTGCAACATTTGCTTTCCTGCAAAAAAATAAAGGTCCAATGCTACTCTAAAAGGTGTTTTCTTTTGGGGGACAGGCCAGGGAGGAAGAGAAAGCAAAGCGGGAGAGAAGGTTAATTGATTAAGATTGTTAGCTGCCTGCTGATTGATGGGAAGATGGAAATGAAATGAAGATAAAAATGGAGGAAAATTAGACATGCAAGTCACTTTTTGCACAGTTAAAACGTAACGTAAGCACAGACAAAGGCACACAGTTTAAGCCTACATGTCAGCAGTCTACTCAGAATTTAATGAGCTGAATCATAGTGAGGCTTTAGACGGCCTAATGAGAAGCAGACAGTCAGAGGATGTTAATATGAATAATTGATGGATGACAGAAATATACGTTCAGACAGTCATATGTAATTTACCTGCACCGCTGCCACCTGTGTTGCTTGGTGCACCCCAGGGATCATTGTTCTTAGATGCTCCATCTCCAAAGGGGTCTCCAGATGGGGAGGAGTCTGAGGGTGGAGCAGGTGCACCCCATGCATCGCCTGCATTGACTGGAGCTGAAGCTAAATTTTTAAATGAAGCATAAAACAAACAGGAGAAAATAAAATTAGAATTTCAATATGTTGACCTGAAACAAAAAAAAGTTTTTCTAATTTATTTACTTAATCTTGATGTTTAATAAGAGAAAGAAAAATATTGATGTGTTTGAAAATGATCAGTAGGTAAAAGCATGCACATGTTGCATTAGATCAGACTGGGTTAATGCCCTCTATTTGTTAGTCTTTCACAGGTAACACCAACTCATTTTATGGAAAGAGATTTGCATTCAACTATATGCTCATTTAACAATCCCTCCTGCCATTCCAGAACTAGGCAGATATTCTGCACTGACTAAATGATCTAGAGCTTTGAAAGTGAGATTCTCTCCACAAATAATGTGTTTTGTCTGAGGTCAGGCCTTTGATAAAGCCCAAGTTAAATGTACAACAATATAGCCTTACTCTTTTTCTTAAGAAAGAGTCAATGTGTGGACATTGATCACAATGGCTCCAAATGTTCAAAGCCTCAGGGGACCCCTGGTGCTCTCTGGGGGGCCGGACCCCAGGTTGGGAACCACTGATCTAGAGCATATTTTAAAAAATCTGAATTTCAAGTTACTGGCCTTATTATTCGGTGAGAAAAAGACTTTTAAAGATATGTAACTTGGGGGTCGTGGCTCAAAAAGTTTAGGAACCACTGAAACTCAGATACTCAGTATGAGTAAATGATCTCACTATCAAGTTGACGGGTTGTTGCTTCTGATTTTCTGCTATTATGCAGAGCAGTTTCAGATTATGTTCCTGTACAAACAATTTTTTAACAACACCCACAAAACTGTTTGCTCTTAGAAATGTAAATAGATCAGAAGATCTGACAGAGGCAGCTGTAAATGCAGTTTTTACAGTTACCTTCCTGCTGATCTAATCTAGCACCTGCAGATAGAAGAATTTGAAATTAAAAAAAAATCTACTGCCATCTGGTGGTAAAGATGGGTATCAAAATGCCAAGCACAGCTGTGAATGGACAGCTTCAGAGTTTTTTCATTTGTTTCTTACCTGGGGCTCCCCATGGGTCGTTGTCTGGCGCGCTTGAATCCCCGAATGGGTCAGAATTATCAAGAGGTGAAGAGGCACTTGCTCCATCCCCCCAGGGATCTCCACTTTTTGTTTCCTTTGGAGCAGAAGTTGCCCCCCATGCATCTGCACCGTCTTGGGGCAATGCCTCTGGAGGGGCATTAAAGGGATCTGAGGCATCATCTTTTGGTGGGCTTGCTGGCACTGTGAATGGGTCCTGTTTAGGGGGTGTTGACGGTGAAGCAAAGGGATCATCCTTTGTAGGTTTAGATGTTACAGAGAAAGGATCCTCTTGAGGGGGTGTTGTTGGTGCAGCAAAGGGGTCGTCTTTTGTAGGCATGGATGATGTAGATAAAAGATCCTCCTTTGGTGGTGTTGTTGGTGAAGTAAAAGGATCATCTTGAACAGGTTTGGTTGGTGTTGAAACAAGGTCTTTAGGTGGTGTTGTGGAAGTGGTGAAAGGATCATCTTTAGATAATGTTGGTTCTTGTTTAGGGGCAGCTGACGGAGCAGTGAAAGGGTCATCTTTTGGGGTGTTAAAAGGATCTTCAGATGAGGTGGTAAAAGCGTTGTTTTGGGGGGCATTAAAAGGATCATCTTTAGGTGCATTAAATAGATCGTCCTTGGGAGCACTGAATGGATCATCTTTAGGTGCATTAAACGGATCATCCTTGGGAGCATTAAATGGATCATTGTTTGAAGAACTAAAGGGATCTGGTTTATCTTTTGGTGCAGCAAATGGATCATCTTTGTTTTTGGGAGCACTGAAGGGGTCTGCGGCATCTTTAGGTGCACTGAAAGGGTCATCTTTTGATGCAGTAAAGGGATCAGGTTTGCCTTTTGGTGTTGCAAATGGATCCTCTTCACTCTTTGGTGCCGCAAATGGATCTTTGTCAGTTTTTGCTGCTGCAAAGGGGTCTTG
>CM047991.1:27906147-27917291 GCA_026261665.1 Melanotaenia duboulayi | reverse complement strand
AAAGAGTTCCACAGTTTAGGAGCAGTGACTGCAAAGGCCCTATCCCTGGTTCTGGCTAGACCTTGATACCTCCAAAAGGAGCTGATTGGTTGATCTGAGGTGCTGGACTGGTGAATATAGGAAAAGCAGCTCAGAGAGGTACAGTGGGGCCAGACCATTTAAGGATTTAAAAACAAATGAAAAAGTCTTAAAACGAACTCTAAAATTCACAGGCAGCCAGTGAAGCGATGCTAAAATAGGCCTAATGTGGTTCCTCTCACGCGCTCCAACCAGAATATGAGCAACGACATTTGGGACGAGTTAGAGAGATGAATGAGAGATGACTGGCAGACTGCAAGAGCGTTACAGTAATCCAGCGTTACAGTAATCCAGCTGGGAAGTGATGAAGGCATGAATTATTGTTTTAAAGTGCAGAGCAGTTAAAAAAATTTTGCCTTAGCGAGTTGACGAAGGTTAAAAAGGCTAGACTTTATCACAGATTTAATCTTGCGATCTAGTTTAAAATCACTATCCAATTTAAAACCTAAATTAGGGACAGTTGGTTTAAAAAGCTAGACAAGGGGCCCAGATCAACTGGGGAAGGCCACTGGAGCCATTCGGTCCAAACACTATAGCTTCTGTTTTTTTTTTCTCATTAAAATTCAGGAAACTCAGGGCCGTCCACTCCTTGATGTCATGGAGGCACGGCACAAGAGGCGTAAGAGAAAAGGCATCTTTCTTTTTAGATAATAATAATTGACATACAAATGCCATAGGAAGAAAAAATATAGCAGATATAGTGAAAACAGGAAGGGCCCCAAAACTGAGCTTTGGAACCCCATANAGATCAAAGGCCAGATCATAAAAATGGGTATTTAGGTGGGTTTTAAAAATGGACAGTGATGGGTCTTCTCTAACCTGTAGCAGCAAAGAGTTCCACAGTTTAGGAGCAGTGACCGCAAAGACCCTATCCCTGGTTCTGGCTAGACCTCGATACCTCCAAAAGGAACTGATTGGAGCTTTGGAACCCCATCGGACACCAGAGCTGTAACAGACTCAGAGCCAGCTATGCTGACACACATGGTTCTACCCACCAAATAAGACCTGAACCAGTCTAATGGAGCACCTTGGATCCCTACCAAGTTCTGGAGCCGTGGCAACAGGATCCTGTGGTCCACTGGGTCAAATGTGGCTCTTAAATGGAGCAAGACCAGGACCACATTATCTCCATCGTCAGTATACCAACCCTCAGTAAAGCTGGATCATTTTAATCCCCATGTGTATTGATACAGTTTTAGCAAATGTCAGGTTTACTTCAGTTATGATTTCAGTTGATAATGTTACTAATTTTTTAATGACAGCCATATGTTTTTATATTAAATGTTAGGAACTTGTACATGCTTTGAACTGTCTAAACAGGAGTAAGAACATTTTGATTCATAATAACCCAACTTTGTGGAGATGGTCTGTTTTTATGTTGTCTTTTAAAAAATATTATTTTAATTTGTAGTATGTGTGTTATCTGCCTGTGCCCTTGATATCAGTGTCATGTATAGTATTGTAAGCAAATTTTTTTAAATGTAGCAGCTAGCAAGATAAAAATCAAAGTGCTTTACAAAAGAAATACAAGAAACAAGAAAATATAAAACAATACAAAAGCTAAGCAAAAGCAGGTTTAAAGGTTGAGGTCAATAAAAGTATGACTTTTAAGTTCTGGTTAGCGACCAGTGTTTTAATAGCAACATGGTGACACCATGCGGCCTTAGCTCAGGTGCTAGCTTTTATCTTCTAATCCAAAGATTGTTGGGTTGATTACCAGCCAAGTGTCCTTGAGCAAGACACTTAGCCCCCCACACTGACCCCTTGGGTTTTATATTTTTACTTGGGAGGTCAGACAACCATTGCTAAGTTCTACTTAAGATCCTGCAAGCATTATTTAGCTTTGTTTAATTTGATCATAAATCAGACTTTTGGCTGGACAGAAGGAGCTATTTAAAGAAGTTACTTAAAGTTTTAGGACCTCTTATAATGACATCAGACTGATCATTACTTAGCTCTGAAATGGTTGGCATCAACTTGTGTCTCCAGGGCAGCTGACTGGAAGCTGGACACTCCAGACTGGTCCGGTCGAATGAGGATAACAGCGAAGGGCAAAGTGGCATACATTAAACTGGAGGACAAAGTTTCAGGTTGAACTTTTCTGCTTTCTGTACATAAAGCTTGATGCTTTTCTTTTTTATTAAAACACTGGTTCAGACACACTGTGAGAGCACNGTACATAAAGCTTGATGCTTTTCTTTTTTTTATTAAAACACTGGTTCACACACTCTGTGAGAGCACTGCATATGCTGACGTTTCCACTGAGAGTTAGCAGATCTCTGCTGAGTTCACATTACTCTTCACATAGTGCAATGTCTTCTGTTTTTATACATGTTTAACTATTTAGTAACCTGTTTGCTGTACCCTGTGGGTCTGCAGGGGAGCTGTTTGCCCAGGCACCGGTGAAGGAGTACCCCGGTGTTGCAGTGGAGACCGTCAGTGACTCCAGCCGATACTTTGTTCTGAGGATACAGGATGACAACGGTCAGTATGTGAATATTAGAAAAGTTTTCTGCTTTTATTATCATTTGAAGACCTTGAAATCCATCATCCTGTTCTCTGGTTTTCATGTCAGCCTTCATTTCTTGTGTGTAGGTCGTAGTGCATTTATAGGAGTTGGCTTTGGGGACCGAGGCGACGCCTTTGACTTCAATGTGGCTTTGCAGGATCATTTCAAGTAAGCAACGGGGGGGTTTAATGTAAAATGGTGATTACTTTCTTTACTTGGAAAAATGAAAGGGAAACAGAATCACTTTCAGAGTTAATTCACTTTTTTCCATTAATGTAATCAATGAAATCTCCAGGCTTGTGCTTCTTTTTTCTTTAGATTTAATTTGTAACAGCTGCTCTTTTTTTTACAGTAGATAAACAGCACATTTGTGTAATTTTCGTTGAGTGTTAACTGACTGTCTGTACCAGCTTGTAAAATTTGCTTACAGAAAACTGCTTGCTGCCTTTGTCCTGCAAACTGCTGTGGTGGATTGTTTATTTATGTATCTGTGCTGATAGTGTGTGTTTGTACGTGTGTGTGTTTCTGGCTACCTCCAGATGGGTGAAACAGGAGGATGAACTTCGCAAAAGCGCCCAGTTTGGAGATTCAGGACCAAAGCTGGACTTGGGCTTCAAGGAGGGGCAGACCATCACACTTAATCTAGGAGTAGGAGCAAGTTTGTCAGACATTAAATGTCAAGATTTTTTTCTGAATTCTCAGTCAGTAAAGTGGATTTAAAGCCATTTTATTTAGTGGTCTGTTGTAATCTTAGATAAATCACACATGAAATAAGTGTTTAATCTACATGTAAAACTTCAATAATACTTTGTGTAACAACATCTCTTCATTATCTTAAAATCTCAAGTTTTCTTTTTTTGCTTCTGCAGCAAGGTAAAAAGAGGGATAAGCCCCGCCCACAAGGGTCAGGTGGGTTTGGACTCCTCCCACCACCACCAGGAGGCAAAATAGCTCCGCCTCCTTCATCGGGCTCCTCTAATCACAACATAGTCCCACAGACAGGCGGCACAGTGGCAGGTAGATGAAACAACACTTATCCACCTGCACCAGACTGACACGACAGATAAATCACTTCTGCTATTCAAGACTTTATGAGCAGCATAAAATTTCATTTCAATCCTTGTGATGAGATTTGAGTCTGTTTCAGCCCCTCTTTTGTGTCAAAGCTGTTTTTTCTGCCTTGTGCAGCTTTAACCTGCCCAACTGACCCAATTTCTGGGGTAATTAGCTGCGTTTCCTCTTCAGCCTGCCAGCTGCAGAAAGTGTGTCAGCCTGTGAGCTGTGTTTTTCTGACTGTTTTTCTGTCTGTCAGGCTGCCTGTTGGAGCTGGACAGTAGTAACTCTAACACGATGGTTCAGTCAAACCCTAGTTCAGATCTTCTTTGGGGAGACTTCTCTGCACCTGCAAGGTAGGGGACAAATTTCTTGTGTTTTCCGTGTTCACATGACCAAGTGTTCATGATCACCCAGTAACAATGTGATTACCTTCAGGAAGGTTTTACGACGTAGCTAGAAGAATTTTCTCCCATTAAGCACGAGTGACTTTAAGGACCAACATTAATGAGTCATAACGGACATTTTCTGCCTAGCCTGTGTGCCGCGGTTTCATTCCGACCTCTGTGGCGGGTCAATGCACTGGGAGCGTGTCAGGTGCGGAGGGCAGTCACAGGAACTGGAGAATATTGTGATTATCCTTTTCAAGGATAAACATCTCGTCAGCCATGATGAAAAAACTAAACAAAACAAAAACAAACATTGAGACCTCCTGCCTGATTAATGGTGTAATGTTTTCATGGTTCAGCAAGCACAAATCTGCATGGGGGCTTTTATTTTGAAAATGACGGAAGCTTTTACACTGCTCCTGTGTCTTAATTTCCTGTCTGGGACTATTGGAACTGGAGTTTGATGCATTCTGGAAGCGTACTCTGTCAAAAATGGACTTGCTGTGTATGTTAAGCGTACATATGCAACAAGGTGCTTCTGACAATGCAGCACAACCAGTGTGAACAAAATCATCGACTAAAACAGCCATGAATAGCAGCGTAAGCTTCGGCACAGCCGTAACACGCCGCACATGCACCCGGTTGGGCAAAAGTCCTGCAAAGACAAATATAGTTATAATAAAATAGAAAAAAAAAGAATGTTAATATGTAAAGCGACAGAGGTGGATCTAACAGTGATGATAAATTGTAAGKGTGGAGTTAGTCKTCCATCTGATAATGTCTGAAACCGCTCCTAATTTATTTATGTACTTCCRGGAGAAAGGGAAATGGGAGGGTCAGTATTTGGTACRTGCACCTTGCATTCRAGCTTTTTTGTTTTCAGTAATAGTTTTTAATGTATTTTGATGTGTAMCTGTGTCTTTGGCATCTTCTTATAGATGCTCCTAAGAAATCGGAATAAACTAGTAGTTTTAGGGACAGGCTGCTTGTAAAATGTTGTCTAAAGATCTAGTTTAAAATTCTTTCTAAATTGTTATGTGTAGAAACAACACTGGTTCATACTGTGAGTTAGGTGCTTTGTTGTGCTTAAATGATTCATAGGTCAGAGTTAAGTAACTTACAGCCAGTTCAGTTTTTGTTTGACGTTGATAGACCTTGTACAACCAGAGATGTGTTCATTTAATACAAAAATAAAACTAGGATGGACAGGTGCTGTATTTCTTTGCAATTTCTATCTTGTAGTTTAACTAAAAGGGGGAAAAAGGTGGTGTTTTTATTGTAACAAATAGTTCAATTTGATCATTTTTGTGCATTTTTGGGCCCAATATGTTAATAAAATAGGTTAAAGTGAAAGAATACTTATTAGATTATTGATTTGAAGCTTTGCTGAAATAAGGGGATACTGAGCATGGGTGTGGCAAACACACTTTATACACAAATAGTTGTTATAAAAAGGCCAAATCAAAAGTAATCGAACAACCCAAATAGATTTAGACCCCTCAGGGTTATATGGACCTTCCTGGGGTTGTGTGACAAATGTTGAATGTTAGTCATGGTGATAAACCTCCTTTTACAAAGATATCTCCCACCACTCACTGAAGAATATTTTGGATCAATACTGCATGTTTTAGCTTGAATGGCTTTCAGTTTTTCTCATATTTTGCACATAATGACAGTTATTCCTTCTTTTAAACATTTTTTCCAAAGGATTTTATGTCTTGAATTTTAAATTAAACCTGAATAAAAACTGCTCCTTTTATAAATGTAATCAGAATATGTAAAACACAGCTAACACAGTTTATATGTTTTCAGCTCTGTCCCCCCTCCACCACAACCTCAGAACACCTCCAACTGGATCCAGTTTTGAGTCGTCGTTGGATATGTCGCTTGCGATTTTCACCTCACCTGCATCCGTGTCTGTTGCTTCCTGTCCATCACACTGAGAGTTAACACCCGCACACTCATCCCAAAGCAGAGACAAGAAACAACACCGTGCTGAGATTGATCATTTCTCTGAAATCCTCCTGACGGCAACACAAAGCATTAATAGGTCAAAGCCATCAAATGACATGAGCCATCTCTGGTGATATTTAAGGGCTATGTGTAATGTCCTGAGTAGCTTCTCTTTTTCTGTGTTTGCATCGGCTTCCCAGCAGGTGGCGCTTTAACTAAGCAGAGCTTTGTTTTATCTGGGCTGAGGTTGGTGGTCTGCCACAGCTCCCCCTACAGGACCAGTAGAGTACTACATCTGAAGACAATGCACCAGTGCTTTCCATAAGCTGTTAAAGAATTGCACTTATAGAGTGAAAAAGCTCAAATATAAAACACAAGTTAAAGGAGAAGGTCAGGTTCTGTCTATTATATGTTAGGATTGGCACTTAATTTTTTTCCATTTTGTCAGCCTTATTTTTTAAATGAATAGTGTGAAAATGAAAGCAATGACCTGTCTAAACAGCTGTCATATAAGTCATGCAAATGAATATGTGATTGGAATTATTTACATAAAACATTATTAGACAGAGCTGTGGGTGAGATAAGTTTCTACATGTTTCTACCTACACACTGAAATGTGGCCTGTTACAGCCTGATGTTCAGGCTCCGCAACTGGTTCAAAACTTACTCATGCAAATATTAATGTATTATACCTAATATGTGTTTTGAGAACAAAATTATTTCCAAGCATAGGGCTTAACAAAGAGACTGAGGTTACTTTTAAATGTTTTGTACATGCAGATGCAGCCACCTGCTCAGATTGCCTTTTATCATATCATCCACTAACCATCACAGGCTTTTCGGGGTTTACTGAACGCCTTCATAGTTGGGTGGCATATGTACGGTCAAGTATTTTCATAGACGTTATTGTGAAGAATTAATCTTATTTTTGGGTATATTAAATGTGCAAATTTATGTTTACAGTGAAAAGTTTACCATGGGGAACTTATCAGCCACATTTCATTGCAACACAAATCAGTTGCCAAACACCTACAAACTTTCTTTATTATCATTTATTTTTATTTTAAACACATTTATAGCATACTTATGTAAGCTAAGAGGAATATTTCATATCCTGCAAAGTTTCTATTAAAGTGTAGATTAAATCTATTTAAACACTTGCAGGCGTTCGTCGTGATCACCTTTACTTTTTCTATAAACGGCATGTCATTGTGCTTAATGTAATATCTTTTTACTATGTTTGCGTAGGAGCGTGGGCATCAACATCACTATGTTCTGTTTTGACCTGAGAAGCAGTGACTTCACTTTTAGATGATTGTAGGGAAGCTCTGCGGTGGAAATAGTTGGCAAGTAAACACTGCTTTTTTTCCATTTCAGCACAAAGCATATCAGTTTGAGGAAGAAATGTTGCTCTATTTTCCCAGCATTCCCTCTCAACCCATCAGTCTTAATCTAAAGGGAATCAACAAAAAGTCAAACGTCTGTTTCAGCACCAAAACGGAGGTTTTGTCCGAATGAAAATGCAAATTTTGGGCTGTGCAATAGAGTAATTGCTGCAGAATTACACATGCAATTAGTTTCATGTCTGTAGTGGATGATCATGGTACATTTTAAAGAGGAAAATATCAAACAAACTGCAGTTTATTAGCAAAATCAGCCTTATTTGGACTATTTATAGTCTGGCAAGCTGGAAAATGTACTTTTTGGCTTTCTTGCAGCCAGTTCTCTTTGACTTTGACTCCTTACACTAATTTAAGATGACAAAATGTGACAGCCAGGACCTCAATAGCTCCTCAGTTGTGTATCGCTTTACATCATAACACAGGGTGACACTATGCTGTAAAGAATAGATTCCTGTAGCCTGTTTGTAAAAAGAAATGCTCTTTTTCTGAAGCGATTGGTTTGCTGTTAGAGATTTAATGGTAGCAGTCTGAGGACTGACAGCCTGAGAAACAAATGATTGTGTTGCTTCATACTGAATGTGCTAATGGCAGCAAATGAAATGTTCATCTTTGTGCTGAAAGACTGTGAATTTAGACTGGGTTTACGGGACTTTCTTGTCAGCATATATTTTTAAAGTTGGCTGTGATGGAATCACATGAACTGTATTTAACTGGAACTGAGATACAGGGCTGACTTGATTTCTGCTGACTGTGTTGTGTTTACATTGCTCGTGCTGTTGGCTAAAATAGTGTGTCTCCCTTTTCTCACTTCATTCTGGCTGTAAAATCACTGGACTAACACTTGATTTATGACCAATTTATTGAGAAAGAGGCAATAAAACCTTTCCAAGGACACATGGAGTCTTGTTCTTTACATGTTGAAATGTTTTCACATTTAATCTAGTAAATGTGAAGCACTGTGATAAATAGTGACACCAAACTAGAATCTGGTGCAAATACCAAGTAGGTCTTTTATGATTACAAATTTACTACAGGTAAGAGTGGAAATTAGAAGCTGTGACTAAACGAGTGAGTAATACAGGAACTGTATTAGCACATCACAGGTTTCACAGGTTGATCAGTTTCAAAGTGAGTCTCACACAACAGGGTCACTGACCTTGGAAGCCGTGTCATGTTGGAGGCTGGCTGACGAAAAAAAGGCAACCCGGGGAATAAGGAGCCTCCTCTTGGCTTCATGCCTTTGTGGTTTAGTCATGAGTCATGGTTTAACCACTACAACCTCAGTGTTGACTTTGTCCACCCCTTTATGACCAGTAGATCCAGCAGGATAAGGCACCATGACAAAAAACTTAGATTATCATTGTGTTAATCACAATGAATCCACTGGACTTATTCATCATCAGCTGATAAAAGACTGTACTGATAACGTGTGAAATCATTGGATGGAAGAGAGAGCACATGGACACTTTTCCATTAGTCACACATTTTAAAATGATTCAGATTTTTCCTCTACGATGCCATCCTGGCATTAAACAGTCTATATGAAGCTTGTTTGTGAGGAAACGGAGATGGTCACCGGAGAAGTTGGAAATTTATGGGTGGTCAGGATGTGACTTCAGTGAGCTTCTGGCTCTGCTGACAGACAGAAACGGAGAGTGAGGGTCTTCTTCGAACTTCATCAAGACCACGATTCATCTTGCTCTAAGTTTGTTATCACCTCACTTCTCTGGCATCTTTAGCTTTTTGGTGTTAGCTTACGTGTCCTTAAGGTCAGAAAGGAAATCTTAGCCCCGACAAGAGACATGTCTTTACAAGTTTTAGTGTGAGATTCAGAATTTTAGGATGAATTAAATTTTTTTTGTGTGTCCTCAGAAGACTAATTTGTGTCTGTAGTTTTCATTCCTCTTCTGATCTGGGTCACTTCTTTCTCTATACCCACAGAGCAGCACATTTCTCTCACACACTATCACGTTTTTAATCAGCAAAACATGAACGACTTTTAATGCACTCGACACCCCCGCATGCTCTGAGGAGTTAGCTTGTCTTTCCAGAGAACTTTTCCATCAATCATAAACACCAAGATAAGGAGTCAAATTTAATGGTTCAACTCATCAATTGAAACTTTGGATCCTCACTTTTTACAATTAAAATTCTCACCCCTGAGAACCTGGAGAAGAAACCAGTTTTCTGGTGAAACCTGAAACAAAACTGCAACTTGTTCATTGCATGAGTTTTAGGCAGGATGCTTTTGTTGGGCCTTGAAAATCAAAACGAGTCATCAACTTTAAGCCAACACTCACAGCAGAATGTTTTCTGTGCTTTCAATTCTTTTGATTTCATTTGTTTATTTCACATGATTTTATTACAATTTTATTAGGTTTTTTCTACCCTTTTAATTGCGTCTTAGAAAGATTTAGTTTATTTTTAAGTTCTTTTATGTCCTTTTTAATGTAAAAGCTGCAACAAAGTTGAAGGGACAGTTTTAAGGAACAGCTGGTTGAGGCTGTGAGAAACTTTGAAAATACATTCAACACATGTGGCGTTTAAAGAGACAGACTTTGGAGATTTCTTGTCCAGTATAAAAAAACAGGCTACAACAAACTTTGTTCTTGTTCTTACCACCAGGAAAATTAACATATTTCTGGTCTTGCAAAGTATGTCACAGATTTAATTCCTATAGATGATCTCTCTCCATTTCCCCTCTTGTAAGTGTCAGCTATAGTTTTTTTTTTCTCCTCAGGGTCCACTTCCAGTAAGGACTGCTGAATAACAAACAAGAGCAATGTGACCTTTACTGTCACCCTCTAATGCCCCATGCCTAGTTAATTTCCTTTAAACTAGTTAATATAAATTTATGTCATTTCTTTTTGTGGTTTCACAAGAAAATAAAAATCCAGCTTATGAGTTGTTTATTATTTCGTAATAGTTTCACAAAATGCTTGGATGGAGTTGTTTCTGGAACTTCCAGCTAATATGTAGCAGTGGCTTGACTCAGGGTTTGGCACAGAAGCAACAGGTCTTTAATAAAACTTACAGGAAAGAAACCTCAAAAGCCAAACCTCAAATGGGCATGTTTTAGGGGCAGGAGTCACAAACAGGGAACCAATATAATTTACTAGGATGGTAAGTAAGGTGAAGACCTGACAATTGAGAGCCAGTGTCAGGGAGTTTATGTACAGGGGGAATTATGAGTGATGAGAAGCAGATGTGTGAGAGGCAATCAGCAACATTAAGAACAGATGTGCAGCAAACACCGGAAGCAAAACCATGTGGAATTCAGAAAATCTGACCTTGCTGTTGCTTTCATAGCTAATCTGTTGCACCAGTCTGGTACAGGTCAGTTAGACACCAGACAACATGGCAAACACAGGATTGAGGTCAATCTAATGTTAGCATCACCTTCACAGCCACATACCTCAGCACGGCATGAAATATGGACGAGTATATCTTCATATTGGCACCGTGTTGTGATGACAAGATTTTGAGTAGGTGCCCAGAGACGGTGTTGCAGTTAGAAAACGACATGTTCGCATTCCTGGAGATCCGTTTTCCCTCCTTCAGATCCAAATGAGGCTCCAGTGTGTTTCTCACATGCAGCTGTGGAGCTCCACCACCAGAAATGTTCCTTTTATACAGACATATTGCTGCAGTCATTTACTCTTCAGGTACGTAAAAAACAATATCAGCAGGTTGGTCAGTTTCCTTTAGTTCTTAATAAAATGTCATTAAAAACATGGCTGCAAGCTAACATATAATTTA
>CM047991.1:27889945-27906012 GCA_026261665.1 Melanotaenia duboulayi | reverse complement strand
TATATATATATATACATACAATATATATACAAACCCAGTTTTCAAGAACTTTCTGAAACTCTTCTTTGGATGTTGGCTTCTTCTTGTTCTGTTATCTGTCCAGACGATCCCACACTGCTTCAGTGATGTTGAAGGCTGTCTGGGGAGGATTCATCCCTGCATCAGACCTGTTTTCACTGCAGTTCTTGTGTCCCTTTTCCTTTGTCTCTCTATTTCCTTTCCTTAAGAATGACCTTTTGATTGCTACCCTTCCATGGAGACTATTTCTGATGAGGCTTTAGGACAAATGTAGATAAATCTGAAGGTCCAGATGCCAAAAGGACTTTAATGGAAAAGGTATTCACCAGGGGGAAAAAAACACAGGTATCAGATTTTAACAGGGTTTTATGCCAAACTTTTCCCATAAAGTCAAGCAAAACCAACTGATTTAAAATCTGATTTATTCATCTTTCAGAAAGCTGCTGGTTTGATCCCAAGGTTTTCCAATTTAAATGTCAAGTTTCCTGCATAAAAATGTGTTGTAATGTGAAGTGTTTAAGAAGAGTTAAAAAGCACTATATAAATTATATAAATATATATATTCACAGTACTTTTATTTACAATTCTAGTAATACGAATAGCAGCTTGTGTTTGCAGCTACGTGGCGTTGGAGCAATCCTAGGAGTTTTTGTGATATCTTTTATCTTTTGTTTTTAAGTTTCTTGTAATTATTTGATATAGCTGCCCCTGGTCTGCTTGTTAGACCAATTATTCAAGTTGCACTGACTATTACACAATCCATCATACTTCAGGCACATAGTGTTAACACAACATATCAGATAAAATGTCAGGAGGAAAGTTTGGATCGGAATAGTCTCCTCAGCTCCCTGCCAAAGCCCCTTTTCCCCCGCCTCAGACCAGTATAGGTGCCACACAAAAACTAAATGTTCTCCCCATAACAAGCTTGCTAAATCATGAGTTTTGGCTCAAGGTGGTTTGTGAAATGACATCCTCTCAGATGATGTCTTTATTAAAATATCCCTGTTTATTAAGTGAAGAATTAGCTGTTGGGTCAAACCAGGAGCTGACAAACTGTAAAAATCTGGTTGTTTTTGTCAGCTTCAGTGAGTGATTTATTATGAATCAATGATGTTTGGTCGCTGGTTCCAGTAAGGGGCAGGGCGAGGAGCAGGCTGGCAGGTGAGGTGAGGAGTGGGCAGACAGGATCTCACGGGGGAGGTAAATCTCCAGGACAGGGAGCATAAGAGGTGTTACAATCCAGCGAAAACCGGGGCTCATCATAAGTCTTTATACAGCTGACTGATGACTCAAATTTTCCTCAGATACACTGCCTTGAACCTCAAATCCACCTCACATACTTACAAGAAAAAGAGGCGGAAGAAGCCCTAATATGCGTAGACTCATGACAGTTTTGGATGATTCAGGCATTGCAAGCGTAAGCAAAAGGGAAATGAGGACAGAGAATGAAAAGGTCAAACGTTAGAGTAACTCAGGATTGCGCTTCAGTTTCACAGGTAACCTGAAGCAAACGCTTGATGGGATGATTTACTGCAGGTGTATGTGTCAGGGGGAAGCAGCTTGTCTGTCGGTGTGTAAAGGCTTGTTAGTATGTTTGTATGCAGCTTTTAAAATTCCTCATTAGTATCTCTTTGTACATGCATGCAAACCCAGGCTTGTGCTTGCTTGTGTTTGGACTTATGCTTGTTTAATGCTTCATAGTCTCATCTTTTCATGACCAGTCTGTGTTTGACTTAACATAGAGTTCTGCAAGCAAATTGATCTTGAAACTAAATATATGTCACCAAATGAAACTAATTTACAAGGCATGTTTGAGAAAACTAAACAAAAAATAAAAAAACAAACATATTTGCTTATATTTGTATGATACTGTAAATGAGGAGGCCTCAGAAGGAGGGATGGAGTAACCATTGTTCACTCCTTTTCTAAGCATAGCATTTCTATGGTACACACTCAAGTCTTTACCATATAAGGTTCTCTGTCCTACAGACTGGATTCCATGCAGATAAGCATCCTATAGGCAAACTCAATGATTGGAGGACACAAGACTGAGGAATTTTTTTTGCTTAAACCCTATATCAGAAAGAGCAACACGTCAGGTCTTTAGGTCTTCGTTCTGGTTTTGGGACCTCCAGATTTTGCTGCAGAAATCTGTTTTGATGTCTGAACTTTTGTAATAAACTTCTTTTTATTATTCAAGTCAGCGTCCAGAGACATTTTTGCCTGAAAGCCAATTTTTCCACATCTCCTGATCAAGATACATCACTTCACAGCTCTGCTTTCTCCCATAAATTACAGTCAAAATATATTAGAGAATCCAATTTAATATAAGTGTTCCCGGGTTTTACTCTACATACTGAACTATGTGAACCACTTAAATACAATTTACAGCCCTATTAGCATTACAGACTGGGCTTTTTTCAACCTCCTCTGAAACGGTCTGAAACCAGTGAGCTTCTATGAGCTTTTGGCATGCAAGAGACTTTTAATTCAGTCAAACATAAACCGAAACGATTTCTAAATGCTTTAAGTCACTTTAAAGAATCTCGTGATTTATAAAAGAGGAAACTAGGGGTGACAGCTGTGTTGTAATTGCCTGGTTTGGGAGATGTCACTCCTAGCTTTCCTGAGCTTTTCGTGGAACAGGAAGGGAACTGAGAAGCTTGAATCAGCACCTAAATGGACAAATGAACATCCGGTGGCAGTTGTAATTTTTAAACTGTGAAGTTTTCTTAATGATTTAATCTTCTAAATGAATTCTGTAGACATAAACATTTAAGAATAAGAGCACAGAGGGTTATGTTGTTTAGTGTTTATAAGAAGAAAGAGTTCACTTTTTCATCCTGAAAAGGGGCCGAGTAGCGTAAGGGTTTGTTTTTGTCTTTACCTCTGCTGTTTTTATTACACTGGGCAGGCGTTCAGCATTCTGTGGTCAGCTGCTTCTCCTGCGCTCCTTCTGACCTCACCCTCCTCTCTGCTGACTTTCTTTTTTCCATGCAAGTGTTGAAGATCAAATATTTTCTGGCAAATTAATCATACAGTAGTTGGCTCTGCTACCTTCTTACCCTGGGAAACTGAGGCTGGAAGTTAGTGTGTGAAAACACAAACCTAGCTGACAAACAGAAAAAAAAAAGATTTTTATTTTAACAATGTATTTAAATACTGAAGATATCATTATCATCATCAGTGGCTTCAGTAAGATGCATTTTGTCTCTTCTTTTCTTGTGCTGGAGTCCTGTAATGCTTCTACCAGCTGTACTTCAACTAAAATTAAATAAACCTTTGACCATTGCTTGTTACTGATCCACTTTTACCCAGCTCTTTGGAGTTCCATGAGAAGATGTGTTCGGTTTGTGACTTGGCCGGACATTTGGCTGTGCCATGTTTGTGGTGCTGAAAGGTTGCAGTGTCATATTTACAACCGTGCGTCTATTTTAGAAAACACCTGGGGAATATCTACTAATGGTCCTTGCAGCGTGTGTCTTTGCATGTGAATGTGTTTGCACTTATGTTTGCATTGGTGTGTAATCTTACAAGGACAATAATGAGATATTATCAAGACAGATTATGTTGTTTAAGGTCAAGATGTACGATTCGGGTGTTAAAAACATGATTTTAAGGAAAAAGCTGTGTTAGAAAATAATTTTAATGCATTAAAAAGTCCTGAAAGTACAAATTATATACAAACATGAAGGTTTTTTCATTGTATACATTAAGGAGGTTGGAATATTACTGCTATGGTCACACACCAGCCACTTTATTAGGTCCACCCGAACCATTGCTTGTTAACACAAATATCTAATCAGCCAATCAATTGTCAGCAACACATAACATCTAGTCATGCAGACAAAGTGAAGATGCCTTGCTGAAGTTCAAACTGAGCATCAGAATGGGGAAGAAAGGGATTTTAAGTGACTTTAAAAGTGGAATACTTGTTGGTTTGAGAATTTTATTAACTGCTTGTCTACTGGGATTTTCAGACACAACCATCTCGAAGGTTTACAGAGAATGATCTGAAAAAGAGAAATTATCCAGCGGGCAGCAGCTGTCTGGACCAAAGTGTCTGGTTGATGTCAGTGGAGAATGGGCAAACTAGTTGGCGATGATAGAAAGACAACAGGAACTCAAATAACACTGGTTCCAACCAAGAATATCATCTCTGAAAACACAACACATCCAACTTTGAAGCAGATGGGCTACAGCAGCATAAGGCAAGGCAAGGCAAGGCAGTTTATTTGTATAGCACATTTCATGTACAGGACAACAATAAGACCACACCGGGTTCCTCCTGTCAGCTGAGAACAGGAAACAGAGGCTACAATTCACACAGACTCACCAACACTGGACAATAGAAGATGGAAAAGCGTTGCCTGGTCTGATGAGTCTCCATTTCAGCTCCACATTCAGATGCCAGGCTCAGAGTGTGGTGGAAACATCATGAAAGCATAGATCCAACCTGTCTTGTGTCAAGGCTTCAGGCTACCGGTGGTGTAATAGTGTGGGAGATGTTTTCTTGGTATATTTGACTCAAATAATCTCTAAAAGGTTTCTTGAACATGTCAATGAGTTCACTGTACTCCAAGGGCTTCCACAGTAACCTGATCTCAATCCAAGTAATCCCCAACTCTGGTCCTCGAGGCCCATTGTCCTGCAGGTAGATGTGTCCCTGCTGCAGCACATCTGATTCAAATTAAATAGATCTCTGACAAGATCTAGACAGTCGGCTATTCACTGGGAAATTTGAATCAGGTGTGTTTCAGCAGGGAAACAGAGGTCTGCAGGACAGTGGGCCTTGAGTACCAGAGTTGAGGAATCCCTGCAATAAAACAGCTTTGGGATGTGGTGGAACGGGAGATTCTCATCATGGATGCAGCTGACAAACCTGCAGCAACTGTGTGATGCTGTCGTGTCAATATGGATCCAAACCTCTGAGGAATGTTTCCAACATCTTGTTGAATGCCACCAAGAATTTTAGAAGTTCTGAAGGAAACAGGGGGTCCAACCTGGTATTGGCAGGGTGGATGTGATAAAGTGGCCAGAGTGCAAATTTACTTAGATAAGAAAAAATAAATATATTAATTATACACTCATTGCATAAATAGAGCATTGAAACAAAATATTAAACCACAACTAAAAGTTTAGTATGTATGCATTAGTAAAAAAAAGAAAGAAAATCAAATACATATACATATATTTTAAATCCTCCAAGCCAAGTCAGAAAACCCTCTGAGGCTGAGTCTGAACTGGACCTCAGACATGTTTATGGCGGGGCATTACTGCACCCTTCATGTATTTTAGCCTTTTTTTTTTATCTGGGCCCAAATATAGCTGCAGTGTACCACAGACAATATCTTTTACAAGGACATGGTGGCATTACAACAATTTACACAACTAAACACAAATAATCCTCAGAACCACAGCTGTTGCACTGTTTTCTAGTCATTTTCAATCTGAGATTAAAGACCCAGTTACTGTCAGAGCTAATGGTTTAAATTATTCAAAGTGATGGAAACAGCTGTAAACCTCCTACTGTTTCCAAAACACAAAATTCCCATAAACCCTGTTATTTTCATTTAACAAGGGAGTTTTTTTAGAGTTGTGGGACTTGTGGGAGATGTTTGTTTTCATCAGTGTTGTACTCAATCACTCCCTGCCATCTCTGTGGAATTTACAATAAAAAAAAGTGATGGTTCATTCAGTAAAAAGTGATGCAGAGACCATCAACACAGCCCCTCTCATGAGCGGGGCATCAGTACTGCCACTTCAACAAAGCATCTCTAATATAAGTGCAAGTTGTTTTAATGCTTCTGATATATCAGCTGCATTAGATACCAGCAATAACTTCAGTCTTCATTCTGATCTGTTTCCTCACCAACATGCAACAAGGCCATCATACCTGGGTTAATGGGGAGAAAGTGGAATGTCTTGGGACTTTTCTTTACCTGAGGCCAAATCCATCTTTGGTAAAAAAATTTTTAAGTAAAAAAAGAAGAAGAAAGAAAATTAAAAAGACAGGTGTGAACGAAAAAAAAAGAAGCTCATAGCAGCAAGTTAATCTATTTTCTTGTCTGAGAAACATATAAACCTAAAATCACAGTCACGCATTAGGTTGTAATGAGTCTGCTTTTAGAAACTTTACTGTTTTTATGCCTAATTGAAGTCATCAGTAGTAAATACAGTTTATTATTAAAGCACTTTTCACAGACAAAAATCAAAAAGTGCTGAACATAAAACAGGTGCAATCAAACAACATCATAACTTCATGAAATAAAAAACAACCATCAACTGAAAGCCTTCCTGAATAAAATAGTCTTCAACTTCTTTTTAAAAGAGTCCAGGGAGTCGACCACATGCAGGAACAGGGGCAAGTCACTCCAGAGTCTGGAAGCTACAGCTTGAGAACTTCCTGGATTTTAAAACAGGTCTTTGGGACCTTCAAGAGGCTCTGGTCTGAAAACTGAAGGATGCGCCCTGAGGAGTAGGGACACAGCAAGTTGGCAATATACTGGGGGTCTGAACATGTAAGGCCCAGAAAATCAATTGCAATGCAATGAGAAACATTTGAGAAGACATACGTTTTATCAATCAGGAACAAATCCCATTGTCACAATAATTTAATGAAAAGAGGTTAAAAAAGTTGAATTTCAACTTTATGGGCTACTGTGTGTGATTTTAAAATAATATGAAATTTAAAAAAAATCTGAGACCAAATCATATATTACATTAAGGTATAAAATGATGCTGGTATTTTGGAAATGGGCTGTGCAAACTTTAATTTCCATTTGTGTGCTATGACCTCATAAGCATTATAAAAAGCATCAAGATAAACACCCAATCTTACTTCACAGTGTATAATGCATACTGTAGGTTGGTATGGTAGAACATATAGCTGTAATAAAGGCTCAAAAATGATAAAATTATTTTAACATGGTTTCATATGACTGCCTTAGAAAATCATCTGATAGTTTTTATGAACTGTAACTGTCACACATGATAAAAACAACAGTATAATATCTATGTTTGGCTCCAAAGAAATGTCTACATGTTACTGTCATGGATCAAGGCAGCAGGAAACAAGAGAATGTGACTCCAGTGGAGGACTGACAAACACTGGAGGCAGGTGAGGGTAGTACAAAGATTTAATTAAATAAAAGACACAACTAAAGATGACACAGCTAACCCACACAAGGAGTTTAGAGGATAAAGTAAATGCTGGAGCGTCTGAGGGACTGATTACAAAACGAGAAGCAGGAGTGACAAATGATTACTGGAAGTAGGGAACAGGAAATAAAATAAAAACAAAACTGAAAATGACAAGACTCAAAACCTAGACCACCGGGCATAAAACCTGATCATGACAACTGCTTGGCGGTTTCTGACATGACTAAATTCTTATTTACATTGATCTGTCTGAAAAGTGATAAAAGTAAAAATATATAAGATGGTATGTGTGTATTGACTGTGACATTACACATGATCCAAGTTCAAACTTAAACTTAATCAAGGATTTCTACTTTTTGACCTTACTGTCAGTCTGACTTGATTTAGGCTCCAAAAGATACTTGGTTAGGAAACGTAATTAAAAAGAGAACACAATTCGTACTGTACATGTTAACAGGTTTCTGTAGCATTAACAGCAGCTTTACCAACAGTTTTAGTATGTGCAAATACATCTTAAACATGTGTTTTTTTTTTATCAGGATGGGCTGCAGTGTGTGCTTACTGAGCCTATCTTTGCTCATCGTTCTCCTCTCCCCTCCATCTCTTTCATGCATCTGAAAGCACCCTTCCTGCTACTCTTGTTCCTCTCCTCCTCCAGCCTCACCCTCTCTTTTTCTATTATCCAGTCCCCTCCGAGGTAACTCAGTGCATCTTCAGGCCGTCCTCGAAGTTGTGGTCTCGGGTTGAGGAGTGACTGGAAGAAGGAGCAGGCTAACTCAGTGAAACACGCAAACTGAGGCGCTACGGGGGGGCAGCCCTTTTGTCCTGCTTCATTTAGATCAGTGACATCCTTTGTGTTCTCTGTTTGCGGGTCCATCCACACATCCAGTTCGTCGTTGGGGCCTTTGGCCTGGTCAAACCATTCTTGGTATTTCATGTATGCCTGGCAGTCACTGGCTGTCTCCGCCCAGGGGTGACTGCCGGTCAACATGGCGTACGTCAGGATGCCCAGCGCCCAGCTGTCTGTACTGGGCTCCACAAACACCCAAACTCTCTTCTTCTTCTCCCTGTCATGATTAAAGCTACAATTGTCATCATTAATGCCGCTCCAGCTGTCCTCATTTCCTCGAGCAATCTCAGCCTCAGGGGTGCAGTAAGGGGAGCCGTACCAGACCGCTGGGATCCTGGTTCCTTTGGCTTTCACCTGGGGGTAAATATTAATCAGTGCACCACTTTATCTCAAGGTAAAAAAAATGTTATTGCTGTAAACTCAGAGATGCCATATTTTGACTGCTGAATTAAAGTTTTTTGTGCTGACCATGCCAAAGTCTCCCAGTTTGACCCATCGGCAAGAAGAGTCACACAGGAAGACGTTCTCTGGTTTGAGATCTCTGTGGACAAATCCGAGGGAGTGTAAGTGGGACAGAGCACCACACAACTGGGACACCACCCGCTGGCAACAGTTCTCCTCCACACCCACCTGCAGAAGAAATGTAATTGATTAGTCTTCACACTTCATCATTATCTAACTGATCATTTTCCCAAAGAATAAACAGTATAAGCAACATTATTCAGAACACCTCCGCCGACATGTCTGCAGACCTCAGGTATGATGACATCGTAGAGATCACCAAAAAGGCTGGCTTGCTGAGCAAAAATGTAGTGTGAAGGTGTTGAGTAGACGATTCCCAGAGCTCTGGTCAGGGATGGGTGGGTGCAGAATGACAGAGAGAGGTTATACTCCCTCAGGAAGGAGAAAAGTGAGGTGGATTCACGAGGGAAGAACTTTAAAGCCATTGGAGTACCTGATGAATCAGATGAATGGAAAGATGATAATGTGCCATTTTTGGTTTTAATTGGGCCCCTTTTGGCCACAAAGGTCACAATAACTTCCTTACCTCTCTTCTTGTGTACAGCCAGCATGACTTTTCCATATGAGCCTTCACCTAGCAGTTTAATGAGCTTGAAGTGCTCCGATGTGTCCATCTGTGTCAGAGATTGGGCCGTCAAATGGCACATCTCATCCAGAAGCTTTGTGGCAGCCTGGACACACAATGTTGCACAAGTCTGATTAGGGTTTGCGTAGAGTATAAGACTTGATAGATCTGGGAAAGAAATAATCAAAGTACACAAACAACAGTTCACCTCAAACCTGCCTGGCCTGCTTCTTTCTTCCCCATAGCTCCACCTCTGCAAATGAACAGATTTTGTGTTGGACTTCTAACATGGTTTTATTAAGTTTGGCCATTTATGTGCACCTACCACAAGAGTAACTTCTAAATGTTCATCCCCTCTGAAATCATCTGTGTAGCTTCTGTGTTTCTGTACTAGCCAGACAAAAATAGTTAAATCTTTTGGGAGTTTTTATACTACCAAACTGCTGTGAATAATAATAAAACACATTCCTTCTGTCTTTTTTATTTTAGTTATCCTGAAAAACCATCATTTACTTTTGACTTCCTGCTTCAGCAGCATGTGAGCTTTATTTCTCTCAGCAGCTTGCTTGGACGGGCATGTGTCCAGGGCAGTTCTGTACACAGCTGTTCTAATCATAACAAAGTACTAACCACAATAAGTCATACAATATTGGTGGCTGTAGCTATTTGAATTAGTGGCAGGAAGTGGTGTAATAACTTTAATTTGATTTGACAGTTTATTTGAACGAAGGGCAACAAAAAAAATAAAGAAATACTAAAATCTTCCCTTCTCCATAACCCAATAAATTCTGATAATTATCTTTATTATAGCTGCATATTAACAATAAACATAACATTCTGTCATTTCAACTAATTCCTGGAATGTTTTCTGAGAAAACAACTCCTCATATATCACAAGTTCCCACTGTTTTAAGAGCATCATTTATTAAAGAAACAATTTGCAGACTAATTATTTGCGACTGCGACGAATCTCACACGAAACCCACAGTTCAGTTAAAAGTGGAAAAGTAACAGGACTGAAGGCTGATTAAATGGAGATGTGTAAAAACTGGTAGCACAACAGACTCAAAGCGCAATATAAACAGAATCGATCGGTCTGCACATACAGACTCTTTAGAAATAGCTTTGATAGAATCCTTCATAATGGTCACGTGGAGCCTTTTACAGATTTTAAAGATAAAGAGTGAATCATGATTGAATTACATGTAACTCTCTGTTATTCTACCATGAATCAAACTAAACCTAAAAATCCGAAGCATGGATGTAGAAAAACAAACAATTTATATCATCTTGCAAGTTCTGGTAGTCAATCAGGTGTAAAACACGACACGGTTCTGGTGACCCAGAAACTGGCATCACATTTCTTGGTTTGATATGTAAAAACACCTGTTACCTGGTTACTGAACCTTGCTGGTATCGTGGCAGGGTCAGGTGTGCAGGTTTACTGGCCTGTCTCTTACTGAGATCAATCACTAAACAATAAGCACTATGTCTTTTTAAAAAAAGACATTTTTAAAAGAGACATCATTAAGACTCAGAACCAGGATGCTGATGTTGTTTTTATTACCATGTTTACCTTCTGAATTTCATCCCATGTTGCGTTTGGGAATGTAACACAACTGTTGCATCGATGATTGTCACCAAGGCAACGCTGACAACACTTAGCCGCAGAAATAAACATGTCTGTTAATAGCCTCGTGAAATCCTGTCACACACACACATGTCGATCTTTATTTCGTCTGTTGATGTTTCCACTACAGCTGGACCCGAGCGGGGATTAGGTGTCGCCTTATAGATCCAGACAGGCGGCAGCTCAGCTCATTAGAGAACAACTCTAATGAGCTGTAGAGCTGTTCTGGAGCGAGATCAGGGTGCACACAGACAATGAAGTCCTCAGTCAGTCTTTGTTCACACAAGCTTCTAAAGTACTGACTCACAGCATTTTGGATTTTCTGACCATCTGTCAGGATTTTTTTTGCCATTAAATATTACTGTAATCTCTTAAAAATGTTTCTGCTAGAATTAAACAAGTTAGTTTGCAAATGTTAATGAACAAAGGTCTTATATTAACTCTTTTGCTGGTTCTGCTGGCAACTGCTTTAGATTTTCTGTTACTGTTTTGGACATTACACCCTCCTCCTCCTCCTTCTGCACCATCCTGTGTGAGCAGACACAGCATAATATATGTACAACGGCTGCTCCAAGTGGAAACTGAAGTCTTTCATGCTCTAATTACTGAGTTACTTAGAACTGACCAAGGGTAAGTACACTAACATGGATATTTTTGAAAAGGGGGTTTTCCCATCTCTGTTCCTCAAAAGAAAAATCTTATTCATTGCAGTGCTTTGTACACAAATTTATCTGCCCACATGAAAACATATAAAACACAGTGTGTGCTCAGCCCCCCCCCCCACATCACACACAGTTTCTACCTTTTAGTGGTCGCCAACAACAATGGCCTTCTCATCATTCCTCAGTGCACCAACTCAATATCTGACCATGTCTGGTTCAAAATTGGAGATTCTGACACTGGACTCTCTGTTGCTGGAGTGTTACTTGCAGCACTGTTCTCTATAAAACATGTTCGGATTTCTGCATTACTCACTGCTTAAGTGCACGTTTATGTAAGAAGTGCTGTTAGCATATAAAGCTCTAGTGTTATCTTGGCTGCCATTCCAATGTAAATAATTGTTTCTGGTCATATTTATGGTGCTAAACCAAGGTGATAATCTAGTACACAAGGAGAAGATTAAACTTTCACTTTTAAATCTAGGTTTAAAGTTTTTTTTTCTCATGTGTCCATGCATGAAATCTGGACTGTCTATATATATATATATATATATATACATTTATATAAACACCAGCAGTTATCAAAATACCAGTCTTTGCATGCTCAGGGCCTGAGATTAAGGTTCTTGTCTTACACTACCTGTTACATTCACACACATCGGGAGGTAACCTGGGGTTAAATGTCTTGCAAGGACACTTTGGCATGTAGTCAGGGCAGCCTGGAATTGATCCACCAACCTTCGGGTTGGAAGACAACTGCTCTTCCTCCTACTACAGCCATCTATTATTATTATTATTACTATATCTAAAGGGTGTTTCATAATAATAATTGGCCCAAGTTGTAGGCAATCTTAAATATAATAGTAGAAACACGGCTGTAGCTTCAATAAGGTTATTTTGTCATGATTTAATTTATATTCTGAACATTTCAAGTGAACATTGGCTTTAGGGGTTGCAGAGATAAGTGGAAAGAAAATGAAAAGTTAGTAAACAGCGACAGTGAAATCTCCAGAGGCATGTAGTATGACTGGGAGGATATTCAGTGAGCTGCATAGCTGACATGCTCACACTTGGTCAGATTCAGGAGTGTGAGACAACGAGGCTGAGCAGGCACAAGTCTCAGCTATAAGATCAAACTCTCTAACACCATTTCAATTGGGAGAGCAGCTGAGTGCCCACATTACATAAGACACACAACACTGGAGTTAACCGGTGTGTGTTTGTCAGTGATTAATAGTCTGGTTCTCTACATGGGAATGAATCTGTCAGGCCACAAATGCTGGCGTGATGAAAGACAAGATGTTTTGTCTATGCGAGTGTGTCATGAACTCAGAGGTTTGTTTTGAACCTCCTTTCTGCAGCAGCATTCATCAATAAGTCAACCCGGCTCAAAAAGAAAGAAAAAAAAATATTATTTTTAAATAAAAAGCTTCTGACCAAGATCTAAAATTCTTTCTATTTAATTATATAATAACAGTAATTCCTGCTGTTTTTGATAGGAACCTTTTCCCATAGTATCCAATTATTAGATTATTACAGTTATTATTTTATATTTTATATTCATCTAACAAATATTTTGGAATATGTTTTTAGATTTAATTTCACACACACACACGCACACACACACACACACATGCACACACACACGCACGCACGCACGCACACACACACATTTATACATGCATATATATGTATAACTGTTCATCTAGTAATTGAAGCAACATGTGATCAAAATGGTAATTAAAAACATAATTATCAGTAGTGGCTGAAAATATAATAGAAATGTTTTACAACAAGTATTTATGTCACATTACTAAATTTCAGAATAATGTTGTGGGGAAATGTTATGTCTTCAAAATTAGGATTAAAATGTGATTAAAAAAATGGCAACTGAGCAATTTCTTTCTGCGTATTTGACAGAATATAGATTTTATTCTTCTACAAATAACTATAATTAGTTAATGCAATATGCAGAAATTCTTGTCTTCAAAGTTTGTTCTGACTATCCGGATAAACACGCCCCATTTCTAAATGTGGGCAAAACTAAAAAGTCAACAAATTATATTTCACTAAACTTTGTAAAGACATAAATGGCCAGTACTTAAATGGCCAGTACTTATATAGCGCTTTTATCCAAAGCGCTTTACATGTACGTCACATTCACCCATTCACACACTGATGGCCGAAGCTACCATGCAAGGCGCTCAACCATGACCCATCAGGAGCAATTAGGGGTTCGGTGTCTTGCTCAGGGACACCTCGACATGAGTTCTCCGGGCTGGGCTCGAACCAGCGACCCTTGGGCTGCAGGACGAGCACTCTACCCACTGAGCCATGCCGCCCCATTCAGACTCCATTCAGAATAAACCCAAACTATTAGCATCATTATTACAGAAACAGCTAGACAAATAATGTAATATATTTAAATAAAATAGATGAACTGTCCCTTAAGCTTGTGAAAACATTCCTCATGCTGGTTTTGGATCAATGAGGGAATTCCTGCTTCAACTTACTGTCATTTTGTTGCAGGTTGGCAGTGTTTTTCCTCAGTTAGAAGTCTGTCATAAATCTCTGTCCTACTCTTCATTCAGCAGGTGCACCAGTCAGAAAATCCTCCTCACTGAGTCTTCTTTCCACAGTCAGGGTTCTGATGTGGTCTGCAGCTTCCAGATCGTCCCACCAACTCAGTGCAGGATTTCATGTCTTCTGCAGCTTAGATCCCAAAATGTTCTGTCCTCCCTTCCACTCCTCCCCATGCCGCTGCTGTCTTGCAGGGCAGAGGCTGTCATTCATGTTTATGTGTGTGTGTGTAAGAGAGTTTGTGTTACAGTAGCTCTTTCATTTGGGTTTAGTTTCATGTGTCTCTGACTGATGTGAGGCATCCCCACTTCTTCATTAGTTACTTCTCTATTTTCAGTTCCCACAGTGAGTGTTTTGAACATTGAGTTTCAACGTCACAATAAAAGGAGTTAAAATAGCAAAACAGCAGAACATGCATGTTAGATTAAACTCTTAATTTACTCTACGAATGAGCATGCATCTTTGTTTGTCTGATTTTTCTTTACGTTTGCCCCGTGATTGACTGGTGACCTGGCTAATGTGTACCCCACCTCTTACCCTCTGGCAACTGAAATCAAGATCGGCCTAAACCTTTATGGGGCCCAAAGCAGAAGCAAGTCAAATTTGTGCTAATGGATAAAAAAGTTGGACATTTCATTTATTTTCTTTGGGGCTTGCAACACATTTGGGTCTTAGAGGTTTTAGTCAGGGCGGGCCTAAGCCTTTCTGGGGTCCTTAGCAGAATTTGTCAGAAAAGTCAACCACTGGTTGAAATAACAATAGTAAGAAGAGTAAAAAAATTAAATTATTTTGTGTATTATCATTTTATCTATATTATTCAATTATATTTTTGTAATATATTTTTTAAAATTGAGGTAACTTGACATTTTAAGCACTCTTAGGGCTTCCTGGTGATGTTGGGGCCCCAAGCAGCTCCGCAAGACCCGTTTCCACCAGCAGATCCGGGTTGGTATGGAATGGTTTGGGTGCAGTTTGTTCAGTAAATCGTGATCTCTGCTATGTTTTCACAGCCAGTCATACCTTTACTCAGTGGACAGCGTATCAGCTGTATAGCGATAGATGCATCAGCTTTATAATAACGTGATGTCAGAGCGGTGCAACACCTGCCATGAATGTGACACAGAAACCAGGGAGCAGAATGGTGGACATCCAGCAGTTTGTGTTCTTTCTTCTTGGCATGTATCTTTAAACAACATTAAATCTATCATGTATTTAAACATGAAGCTTTTGCTGCTTTGTTCTTAGTGCACAGTCAAACAGGAAGTGGTAACTTTTTCAACCAATCAATGGACTGCAATGAGTCAAGTTCCAAACTTTTATGTTGGGAAGACCCGAGCATAAGGGTTCCAAAAAAGTGGGATGGTTCAGGTAGGACATTCTGGTACACTTCCCAATTTTTTCCTCTGAAAGAAAAACAAACAAAAAAAACCCACAATCTGGGCCTGTTGGTGAAAATAGGGATTTAGTTAGCTAATGCCTTGCTGGGTCTAGCTGGAATATACAGCCCCCATGTAGAATAGGATGAAGTGTTTGTAAAAAATGGTTGAACGAACAGAAAAAGTTTATGTAGCCTATTACTGAAAGAAATCTGCAACAAAGTGCAGAGGAAACAAACATAAATCAATAAAATGGAGCATCATGCCGGCAATCATTAGCAAAAAAAAAAAAGTACAATGGCTTAGCTTCCAGTATTAGTTATGTTATTTAAAGGCTAAAGGGCTGTGATGTCATATCAAGTCATGTATGTACATTTGTACGTAAATAGTAGAGTATCCATAGTGACTGCATTAGGGTGCCATGTTCTTTGTGTAATTGAGCTGGTTGTTAGTATAATTCCAGCTGCCTCGGTGACAGTCAACACATTCTATATATTCAGTTAACTTCTCGAAAAGATTTCTCTTTTCTCCTGTCACTTGAGCTGGGAGCCAGTTTTTGTTTCTACCTAAACTAACCTCATAAATTTTGATCCAACTCATTTCAAACAACAAAAATGTGGTGAGTAAAAGCATTCAGTATCAATATCGAGGCTTATAAATGAATCAATGTCTTTACACAAAGATATGTTCAAATGTATACACACAC
>CM047991.1:27876999-27889857 GCA_026261665.1 Melanotaenia duboulayi | reverse complement strand
TATATATATATATATATGTGTGTGTACTGTATATCTAAAACATAACCTCGGCAGTGTTGGTTTGTTTGTCTGTTTGTTAGCAATATAAATTAACGGTTGTTTTTTGATAAAATCTTCAGGAAGTCAAAATGGACCAATGATTAGAGTTTGGGGATGATTTTGGTCACTGAGGGGATCCTGGATTTTTTTAAGTATTACTTACATGTGCAGGGCAGGTGCAAACATCCAGAAAACTTGATAAACTTTGCCACGTCCGGGGCTTTTAGCAGTGAGAACAAATCAATGCTAAAGTGTAACACCACTGAATTTTTCACCGTTGATCCTCATTGATTTTTCTTAGATTTTCGTAGTTTCCTCNTTCACCGTTGATCCTCATTGATTTTTCTTTGATTTTCGTAGTTTCCTCTAAATATGCGGAAAAGTTGTGTTGTGGGTGGCTGCCATGAACATGGTTGTTCCACAGATAACGAGAGATTGATCTTCAAGCTACCAAAAAGCAGCCATCAAACGTGTCAAAGAACTCAGAGTCCTTCCAAATATTTGACAATTTGCTCACATCCATTTGTAACTAGTGAGTAAAATATACATTTTCTTTAAAACCTTTATTCATACAGATAGTCCTATTATAATCTGCTGTCATTTTTACAAGCAAGATCTGTAAACCTAGCAAGCCGAGGCTCGAACCAGTGACCTTCTTACTGTGAGGCCGCTGTGCTAACCACCACAACTTGCAGCCCAAATATGATATTACGATTTAAAAGATATGGTTGTTTTTATGCAAAAGGGGATCAACATAACTATGGATCTTGGATTTTCCATCTAAACTTAATGGGGAAAAATTAAAATTATGAGAATTATGAGAACTCTGTGAGTGCTTCTAGTTTTTTCATGGAACTATTTAGAAAATATTCACGGTATTGTGAAATAAAAAATATCAATAAATAATTATTGTAATTCCTTGAATTGCATGTTAAATGTTTTGTTGTACTTTCAGGCAAGGTTGTGTATTTCATGAGGACCTGCTGAAGTCAGGGAACAGACTGACCCCGACTGCCCTGCCAGACCAATATCTACTGCCCAGCAGGCCAAAGCTTCAGAGAAACCAAGTGCAGACGGTCGATAACAAAATCATCTCTGCCTTCATTTATGAATATTCTCAGGTATTTCTCATCTACTGATCCTAACACCCAAATTCTAGCACAATATCTTCAAATGAAAGGTTTGATTTGGGGATCCATCCATTTGATTTACAGTAATTACTATTTCTTTGCATTTTAACTGCATTTGTTAGATCTATTATCTGTGAGGGATTTCTGGTAAATTAAGTTTTGCCTTTTTCATGCAGATCCCTTCTGTCATTCACCACAGCGTGGGGCACCTCCGATCTCGACTCATGGAGGTCAGTCAGTGGAAGACCCACATCTCTGAGTGCATTAGACAAGTGGACCAAGAAATTTCTGCTGTGGAACAGGTACATGCGTCATCATTTAAAGGTTCATTTTTAGAAAAGTAAACACCTTTTTCAATTTGTTAATTTTGACTTCATTGCTACTGTATTTTATCTGCAGATGAAAGATGTTGTGGAGCACTATCTTCATGAGAAGCAGGTGTACAGTCACCTCATGAGTGACTGTGTGGTGCTCAGTGGCAGCTTGAGCTCATTAAGTCTTGGCCTGAGACAAGACCCGATCCTTTCTGACCTGAAGAAAGAAAAGCAGTTGACCAGCGAGAGCAGAGAACTGCTTCAAAACCATACTTATGTCCTGCTTGACAAGCTAAGGTCCGGCAGACAAATAAATGTCTAGATTATTGTTCATTTCTCATAGCATGATCCTGAACAATGTGATGATATTTCATTTACCGTTTTTGGTTTTAGGCTACTTCAACTGAAGTGTGTTAAATGAAAGTCCATGTGGATCCAGCAGATGATCAAATGTTGCTATATAATATTTTGTGACATGAAAACATTTAACATATAATCTGCCTTTGTTGTTTTTCACCTTTCCCCTTCCACTCCAGTTCTCTGCAGAAAATCCGCCATCAGCTTCTGGGAGATTTTCAGGACAAATGTGAAACCATCAAACTCACCAAGAAATGCATCACTGATGGCCCTAACATGCCATGCTTCCAGCGGCCTGCTACTCAAAGCAAGCCCACCCATGTAAGCCATGATGATTGGCACTCTCACTGCAAAACCCTGAGGCCGACAGCGGATGACCTCATTAAGGAGTCGTCATTGTTCAGGAGGAACTTGCAATTATTTCTGGTTAATGTAAGGCAATGCTTTTCTGTATTCCAAGATTTGGGTTTTTAATCTATTTTTGGGCAATCACTACTAAATATATCAACATTTCCACACTTGTATGCTTTTCTAATTTAACACTACAGCTAAAAAACTCCCAAGAGAACCTACACGGCAGCACACAGAGCTCTCTGAGGAGGAAGATCCATGAGCTGACCAGGGACAATGAAACACTGAATTGGGAGAGGCAAAGGGTCAGTCCACTGGATTAAACAACGCTTTACACAGTCTATAGCTTTAGAATGACTTTTAATTCTGATTATTCATTTAGTATGTGTTTTCAAACCATCAGATCCAGGATGAGATATCTGATCTGACAAAATACATAGAGATAATGACAAGTCAGATCAGGAACTGTGATTCCAGGCTGGATCAGGCCACCCACTGCCTGGAAATGTTCAACCAGAGACCCAGATATGAGCTCTGCCTGGACCATGTAAGTCCTACAATGAACATGGCTGCAACTGGACTGGAGCACTTCAGGGGGGATGCAACAGAGATCCATTTAGTGTTTAGAACACATGCAAAAATCTACCATGGTCTAACTTTTTTTGTTGCTTCTACAGCCTCATATCAGTCTCACCCGAGAGAGATGGGACCTGGCAAAAATGACAGACAGATTTTTCTCTGCGCTGAAGCGCGCCCAGTAAGTCTGTCCACTTACATAAAGGGTCACACTGTTTGCACTCTATACTAACTATGGTTGTAGACTTTCACCCCACTGACTGATCCCTGTTGTTTTTAATTTGCAGAAAAGATCTTGAGCTTGAGCAGAAGCGCCTGGTAGTTCTGGACAACAAACTAGTCCAAAATGATCGTACCCTGCAGGTGCATCAGAGATGCTATAACCTGCACCAGAGCTTTCTGCCTGCCCTTGACAACACTGTGGTCCTTGCTAACAAGCCTATGCCACAAGCAGCTACAAGCAGCACCCACACTCACAACAATCGACAGTGCAGTGCATTAGCAATCTGCTGCCGTGTGTAGTCTTCTCCATGTGTTGTTACTTTCATTAAAAAACATATGAGCATACTTATGTTGGGTTTTTTAATGTGTACTTTCAGATGGTTTGAATACCTTCTTCGCCCAGACATAAAGCCTGTCTGTTAGCAACATAATTTAAAATGTTATGGATGGATTTTGATGAAAATTTCAGGAATATCAGAAATGGAAGAAGAAACATGTAATTAGATTTTGGGGGTGATCCAGATTACCACCTGGATCCAGGAATCTTTTTAAGAATGCTTCACTATCAGGAGATAGGGATGATATTTGCCATTAGAGTTTCTAAGTTAAAAAAATGCCCACAATCACTGGCAAAATAAAATACAATGGCTTTGGCAGAGTCTGCATCTCCAAGTGCTTCTAGTTTGTAATATTTTTGTCTTTCTGTTAAGTTGGTGCAGCACATAGTTACCAGATATTTTTTGTTTAGCATACACCCAAATCTTTAATAGTGACTCGTGTAAAGCATAATATATTTTTTATTCTTGATTGTTACTTTTTTATGCAGTTATAGTAGAACAGGCACCAATAAACTCCAGTAAACAGTGTAATCTGCAACAGAAGTCCAGTTAATTGAAACTCTATGAGCAATTAAAAAAAAGTAGATTCGGTAAATGATACAAATAGAAGCTTCAAGAATTCGTTTTAGTCTATTATTAGATTGGTTTTTCTCGAATGGAAGGTTTTAAAATGCCATGGTGCCACTTATGTAATCGGTTTTAAGCTGTTGAACTTTCAGTCCTTCTATCCCTCTTTCACTCAACAACCAGTCAAAGGATTTTCCTCTCACACCCTGAAGAACAGTGACCACAGTCCACACATACTGTACAAGTCTTTCCCCAGAGGTCGGATTAGTTAGGATAAAAAAATCTGTCTGTGTGTGAGAACATTTGTCTGAGGCCACATGTCAACAAGCCGACATTATGCAAGTGACTTTGTGTTACTCAAGTTCACATCTGAACAGCAGCGGCCTGTACGTCCTGCTTGTGTGTCTCTAAGCTGTGCTTGGACAGAGTTATGTTTGCATTTCAATTTCAATTTCAACTCAACATTTCTTTTATTCCAGAGGGGCAATTTTATAAGTCATAAGGAGCTGCATCCTTAAAAGCACAGACAACATAAGGAGATACACAGTGCTTAAAACATAAAGAAAGTGCTAAAACCAGAATAAAACCATGCCAGCAGCTGTCAGTAATAGAGAGCACTCTGTGCTTAAGATGACGTGCTATGTACAGGAGTGTGATATCTGAACAGAGTGCAGTCAGTGTTCAAGAGTTGGACTGTGTTGGGGAGAAAAGGTGGACAACAGCATGGACAACACAGCCTGCAGACTGAAGACAGACGCTCTAAAGCAGAGTGTAGAATGTGTGATGGGCAAACTATAGCAAAANTGTAGAATGTGTGATGGGTCCTGTGTAATATGAGCTGTGCGGTGTTATTTCCTAGTAAACTACCAGCAGTTTCTGTTGTTGTTTCATTGAGTTTAAACTGAACCTGTCTATTGATAAAGATAGAAAATATAACAATCAGTGATCATATGTTACTAAGGTGTACCACAGATTACTAATATTTGGGAAGATAAATAAGTCATGTCCATGTTTTAGTTAGCAGTGGGAATTCGTGGTTATAGTATGTATGTAACATGGAAATTTTTAATTAAATTTAATTTAAATTTTGGGATGAAAAATGCTGGATTTGCCTAACTGAATAGTTTGTAACTAAATGACTAACAGATAATGCCATTTAACGGCAGCGTCAGTACTTTATTGTTCCCCAAAAACTACAGTTCTCACCATATATACATTATGTCCTAGCCAATAACCCCAAAATATGCAATCGAGCACAGGACTATAATTAGAGAGAAACACTTAATTCTGGGTCTTAAAGCAAAGCTATATCATTTTCTAACCTTACAACTCTATGCTTCTCAATTGTTTTGATAGCACTCTGGCATTTATCCACATTCCTGGGACTATTCTGTAATGTCCTGGGACTGAGAATCCAGACTTCACATCTTCGTTTTCCAGCCCTGAAATTCAACAGACAGCATATTGTGACCATGACTCAGCAAAGAAACCTATGACATTATTGGAGGAAGCACGGAGCAGAAAGAGAGAAAGAGGTGAGACAAGAGTCAACGCTGGACTAGCATTTTCCTCACTGCGGAGTGCTCAGAGATGGGAAAGGGTGTAATTAGCAATCGGCTGAATTAGCTGTCATTAGGGGGCACCAAAGCTGCTGATTTAAAGATGCACAGTTTACAACAAAAACAACACGTGCATACCCATAATGAAATAAAAAATATCTGCAATGACAAGGTCCATTTTTAATACTTTTGGAGCGTCAAGTTAAAACTTTTGAGATTAAGATGTGTAAATATCAGTATATGTGTTACAAAATAAATAAAAAATAAATAAATACAAACTTTTTTAGGATGAATATGAACATCCCTTTTTAATGATGCAGCTCTAGCTTTAAACTAAATCATAGTGGAGTACATGAACATTATCTCTGCTCAGGCCAAATCTGATAAAGTGAAGCAGAACAAAACAAAAAGAGGTTTTCGTTCAGACAGTTCAGGCAAGTTCTCAAAAATGGCCATTTGGGCACCGTTTTTATCTAAACATCCCCCAGTTTGGGGAACTGAGGTTTTAAAAGGCTAACTATCTCGTTCTAGATATAAATAATTCCTGGCCAAGCAATAAAACATATTTCCTTCCAACATCACTGGATGAGTTCTGTAAGTTCAAGATAAAATACACACAAATGATCTTGAGAAAAAAATGTGATGTTAATGATAAAGATGTGTCTATTCTCATAACATGTTTTAACTTTTGAAAATCAATTTTGTTTTCTTGAGATGACAAGAGGTTAATTTGTGAAAATGCCATTTTTTTTACATGACATGGCCTCTCTTGGCTCCAGTTGGCAGGAAATTATTGATCAATGTAGAAGTAAAAGTTGAACCACACGAAGCAGTCACATCTGTTTCAAAGTAAAATTTATTTAAGTAAAAAAAATGTAAAAAATACAATAATAAAAAAATACAAAATAATGCTGTATAAGCCACTTTTATATTATATTAATATTATTAAACATCACAATATGCGTAGAAAATGTCAGATGCCAGCATCTTAAACTAAACATGTTTTAAATATAAAAAGCTCATCCTAAATAGAAAAAATGTTTCCAAATGTCTTTATATTTAGCTCATCGAGCCGGCCAACACCGCAGGCACTATGAGTGTAAACAGTCGCATGGGGAGATGCTAACAGGTGACAGTTCATCAGCACAGTGTATTAGTACATTTCAAAAGACTACATATAAATTGTGGCATACACTTCTTATCGCAAACAAGTAATAAAAACATAATACATTCTGAATTTTATTTAAATAGAAGTCCATATGAAAACCTGCTGAAAGAGAAATCTCCTGTAAACGGTGCACCAAATCAGCCCCAAAATATTTCAAGTGTTTCGGATCAGAGCCACTATGTGTAAACAAAACTGAAACTCATTCTAGTAGCTTTGAGAGGCTGTGAACTTGCTTTACAGAAATGAGCTTGGCAACTGACATTGCAGCATAATGCAGCGAAATGTAGCTTCCGTTTGCACAGCTGGCACGATCTAACAATATTCAGAAATATCCAACACATTCTCATGGCAATATGTAAACATCAAGCCACTTCAGGAATACTTTTTCTTGTCATTAAGGCATATTTAAACATTTTCCTTTGACATTTTTTGGTGCTAAAATGAGTCTCCAAATGGTAAGGGTTAGGGTAAAAGTACAAGGCAAGGTGTAATTCTGTCACGTTATAATATGTTTAGAGTAGAATAGAACCTTATTGTCATTGGAATAAAAAGTGCAACAAATTTACTATATATATATATATATAAATGTTAACTTGCATTTTTATGACTATGTTATTTCATAGAACTAGGCTGCAGAATTTCATCCATTCAGAGTAATTAGACTCCAATGACACGTAGAAAAATGTAAAATGCTTTGCAACCATGTGTGGCATGACTCAGCACAGTATTCTTTTGCTCATGAAACTTGGCTGCAAAATCAGTTGGATAGAAGTTCTTACATAGATAAACTAACTAGATGGTAGGAGCGAATTTCTTAAAAAACTATTAACACTGTGAAGTGAGACTCTATAAAATACAAACAAATGGATATACAGAGAGCTTATTTCCACAGATGTTTCTTAGCATGTTTGCCCACCTTAGATGCAGGTAAGTTTCTACAGCGGCAAGGCCAACACAAGCGTTAGTATCAACACAAGCTAATGTTAGTTTTGCCGCCAATTCTTTGCATTGAAAATTAGAACTGTACTTTAAAAAATTGTGAAAAAGAATAGATTAAATTGATGCACTGATGCATAACTGACACTGGAATGTCACATTGCCAAGTTCTGTACAGAACAGGTTATGTTAGCTATTTTCCTCTAGCATGTTAGCATGCTAAATAGCTAGTTAGCATTAAACTCAAGTTTTGTCACTAAAGAAATGTTTACAGACAGACTATTTGCTCATAAACTAACAGGCTAACTGAAATTCTGATACAATGAAGAAGTTAGAAGACAATCAGAGGATCGACGGTTATAGCATTTTTGTGCAGTCATTGTCAAATTCGGCATAAAACAGTTGCAGAGATATTTCATTAAGAACACCAGTGAATATTTCTATAGGGAAACAACATTGCCAAATTAAATGAAAAAATATATATATATATTATCCCAGGAGAAAATTGTAATGCTGTAGTAGTTTTATTTTTTCTTAAAGTAATTATGTTAATAAATATTTTACACTTTTAATATATACTTTTTATACCCTTGAAACCGGGTTATCTGTCCTAATTTAAAAGTAATCCATCCAGTTTGTTGTTGCAATGTTTTAGCACTAAAGCTGCAGCCTGGTCATTTTTATCATCCTTAGATAGTATACTATTATAAACATATACCGCTCAAAAGACATTAAGTCAACAGTGGTTTTGCAAGTAGACATAAAGAGCTGTTTACATCCTGAAGGCTTACACTGTAGCCCTAACGTTTTTTGCAGTTGGACTGTGCATGTAAGTGCCGTAATGCAGATTTTAAAAAATAACAGAAGACCTGTAACCGTTCAGAGATTTCTAAGGCGAATCTGCTAACATCGAATGTGTTTTGATTGGCAGGGAGGGAGGGAGCCGTCAGCTGTGGAACCTCTTGATTGCTCTAAAACAGACAAAACATTAAGAGTTTAGTCAACAAAACAAAGAGATTGCTCATATGTCAAAAAAAAAAAAAAAAAATCCCTAAATTCTCCTAACTAATTCATCTCTACACTTAAAATGTACAAATAATAGTAATAATAATACTGAATGTCTGATTTTACTTCTCTCTCCTGTTCTTGGTTTGTTATTTTCACTTTGTCATAATATTTTTACTATTTTGGGCAGAAGAAGTAAGAAGTAAGAAACTGGAAAGTCTTTTCCAAATAATATGAACTTATTAAGGCTTACATAGCTTTTTATTTATAGTTCATTGAGAATGATCAAATCAAATCAAAATTTATTTATAAAACACCTTTCATACACACGCAGTGCAACATGCTTTACATAATAAATTTAAAACATTTTTAACATTGAAAAACACAAGCCTTCACACATTCAAGTGTGAAACCGCAAAGTTCAACAACACACACCTGATCCTACGCTTTTTCATACACGTCATCACACTCACAAACACACAATGCACATATACAACCCTCATCCCACCCCCACCCCTTCTGCACGAACATGAACTTTCACTTCTAGTTTAGCATAGCCCCCGACGTGGAGGATCCCCATTAATTAAACACCAGAGTTAAAAAGTAAAAACAAGATCAAAACAAAAATGGACTAAATCAAACAGGCTGTTCTACAGACAAGAATTATCCTGAAATAATATAGATTAAATAATTCTACCAAATTTCTAAAAGTCTTTTGCAATCATTTTATCTGTTTTTCTCTTTGTGACTTTCTCTCGTTTTTTATTCTCCTGTGATGAAATCTTGAGCTTTTTTAAGGCCCAAAATGTGTTCTTCAATTTATAACAATTCTGTCTCAAGTTTTAATTTCTATAAAGGTTATTTTATGAAATGGAATAGATGGAAATTGGAATAAAAAGTGAACTTACATGTTGAAGAGACCTTCGGAAGTGGTCGGAAAGGTGCCTGAGATGACGGCTGGCGCCCTCAACTGCTTCAAAGGGCAAACTGACATTTTCCTTTGCAGTTTTTAGCCAGTCTACATGAAATCTGAAGGACTCGCTGTACACATACAACTGAGAGTGTATCTCGTCAACCTGCAAGTACATAAAACACAGATTCACTGAATGAATGAATTTTTTTAACCATCTATTTATCTGATATCTGAATATAAGAATTCTAATTTCTCCTTCATTTCAGAAAACTAATGGTTACCTTCAGGGCGGTGATAGCAGCCATATTCGGTAACTTAGGAAGACTTTCCAGTCTGTTTTTGAAAGCAGCAAACGTGTTCAGTTCATCATTAGACTGGAAAGACAACAAAAAGAGGGAAAAATATGACATTTTTATTTTTTATTATTTTTTTTTAAATGCACTTGTACAGTATTGCTTTTTGCACCCTGTTCTAAGGATTTATGTAAAGCACTTTTAATTGCCTTGTACATGAAATGTGCTACACAAATAAATTTGCCTTTGCCTTTGACCAAATGTTAGTAATGATTTAACTTAAATTTGATCTACTCTGTTACGATAGCTACAACGACAAAGAAAAGTCACATTTCATCAAAACCTAGAGGGGAAATTTTCATCCCTTTGTTGCTTAAGTGCTTCATCAATAAAAATCTAAAAGATTAAAATAATAAGTGAAATCTCACCCAATCATGGAGTTGTTTGGATAAGTTCCCTAAACTGTGAATCTGATGGTTCATTGAGCGAAACTCTATACACGTGGGCGAAATCTGGACGGGTTGAGATGAGGAATGGACCAACAGCTCAGTCAATAGCAGCAGGTGGAATAGACAGGACGTGGACTTATGAATTACTGCAAAGAAAAGAAAACAATACAAAAAATTAAGTCACTGAATCATGCTTTGAGCTTTCCTCCCTTCTCTTTGGCCCAGAGCCGCTGTGTGTGATTCAGACACATAACCACATGACTGGATGGATATTTGTTTTGATTTCTAAACCTCATGACCACATAATTAGTCTCAAAGTGTGTAGCTCCTTTGAATGTTTCCATCTGTGTTTGTCATGACTGTCAAGAAGCCATTTGTCTGCCATAACTGTAAGTAGGGGCCAGAGGAGCATTAAGGGATATTATCCCATTTTTTCCACATGCAAGGCAATGCTGGGATTTCAATCCAGGATCTCCTGTTTACAAGACAGGCACTTTGACCAACTAAGCCACAGTACCTGCACACAGCACTACCACAGCAACTGGCATCTTTTTATGGACTTTTTAAGGATTTTTTATAAAATGAGGATAGTGACCTTTGACAGATGATCCATGAAGAGTGACATTTCCAATAATCAGTTACTAAGAGCCCATTTTTTCTGCTTTTTCTTGAGATCAATGAGGAATAAAGATGCACTCTGGTTATTTATCATAACAGGAGGGTAGGGGGCACCAAAAATCTTGCCATGAAAAATTTGATGAAAAAGTTGATACTAAAGGGATGGTAAGGTTTCCTCCAGTCGAGGTGTAAAAGGATGTTGTACCATCCTTTGGAATGTCAATTCCAGCACACCTGAGGATTGAGTCTGGCCAAATGTCAATACTGGGATTACTCAGGTGCAATATCACTTCCGATCTAGCCTTGGAGGAATAAACCAGCTAACCTTGCATTGGTAATGGACGCTGCTTGAGAATATTCCCAACAAGTCTATGTGTGTTTTGAGCTATTGAGGAAAGTTTAGGACACGGTCCTTCACTGTGTCCTGTTGGATGTGATTTAATAGCATGGGATGTTGGGCATTTTGCTACTGCTCAGTTGGTTTCTGCTCCCCTAATTTCAGATGACAATGCAAATTGAGTGAACTCAATTTGCATTGTCATCTGAAAGTTTGACATCTTTCTGGTGAGTGTTGTACTCTGCCAAGCTTGCCCATGTCAGTGGTACTGATTATTGCCATTACAGAGCTAATGTCCAGCAGTTCAACCAAGGGCTGGTGGACTTGGAGTTCAGTTAGGTTGGGCTTGCTCCTTTTCTATCCTACAGATTATGTAGTTCTATTAGCTTCACTTCACGGGGAACAATGGTGCAGATGCAGGGCTAGAAAAGACTGACAAGAATCTGCAAGACAATTAACACATCCATATATGCCATCCGCACTGAGCAAAGGTTTGACTTTCCAGCACCGGTCTGGAATGAGTTGCTGTGACACTGAGCTGCTTAACACTTCTCTGGATACTGTGAATGAGAAAGGCTCCACAGGGCCCAGCAGTACTTTTTTATACTTATTACTTATTATTGTTTACTTTTGCACTGTAGTTTGATCACAATGTTTAATAGCACTTAAAACAAAGAAACTTGTGCTTTTAGGGGGGTGCCAACATTGGGGATTCACAGCCTCACGAAAAAGGGAAATTATATTTTTGATGCTACTTTGCACATTTAATATGATTTAACTGTCATTAGAGATAATGTGATTTCCTGTGGCCTAAACATCAGATATTCTAAAAAAAAATTATGTTTGTTTCGGTTTAAAGATGAAATCTTTGCAAGTGTGAATGAATGCAGACATCAGTCAGGTCAGACACTGACTTCCTGTTTGCACCTTTATCTGCAAAATGAGCGTGGGTTAGTGAGAAGAGGAAACAGACACTGTCACTGCATTATCAATGCTTATGTAGCGTCTGGGAAACATAAATATCAGATAAACAGATGACGCAACAGGCATCTTTATGAGAATGCAGACTCGGTTTAACAGGAAACATCCACATCACACCGTTTCAACTTCAGTCTTTGGGATCGTTAATCTCGTCATTACCTGTGAAGTTGCCCTGTTGGATTTTATTAAAACATTATTGCATTACTCCAATATTATAAAGATTTACTCCAGGTATGCGGTCAATAGAAGAGCTTTCCTACCAACTGTAATATTTCTACCACCTGCAGCGGAAGTGACTGTGGAGACAACACTGATTTATTCAGGCCATATTATTTCTTTCCCCTTTTCTGTCTTTGTGGCTGCATGTACAGTAGCTGCAGACTTGAACTCAAAACTGCTGGCTTTTATGTGGTTTTATACATGCAGAAGCTGCATGCTGTTCATGCAGGGTTGCTGATGTGCAGAAAATCTGCAGGATCTCAAATTGTTATCTGCACACATTTGTCTGTGGAAAGGTTTTTGTTTTGCAGGCTGGTGACCATAGTTGCACTAGACCAGGTGACCAAGACTTAGTTTGATAAACTCTTGTGAATTTAAAGTGAATGAGATGGACAGTAAAACCAAAACGATAAGCTTCAGAGGCTACAAAGCTGAGTAAAACTGCAAAGCTTAATGGTCATTCTTTCTAGGTTTGTAAATTATGTT
>CM047991.1:27696824-27718877 GCA_026261665.1 Melanotaenia duboulayi | reverse complement strand
TGGTTTAGTCTGAAAACTCACGCTTGACAAATTTAAAACAAATATTTCTTTCATCTGTTTTTACAGGTATCCATCTTTATTTGCACTGAACTGAACTGAAACCAGTTTACTTTTTAAATAAAGATGACTTGTTGTGATTTGATGCTGAATACAATAAATCAACTTAACAAGTGAATAATTACAGAATATGCAGGGAAATGGTCGTTACTTAGAAAATGATGAACATTTATTGAGGACATTCTGCACAGCTGCAGGAGTTTTCATCATTCTTTATCTCAGGGAAACAACAATCGAAGCAGGAATGTTCCACTTTGTACAAACAATGACTCAGCGAGATTTTAATCAGATGAAAATAAAACTTGAAGCCATTATCAACAATTACAGAAGGGAGATTTAGTTGTAAGTGGAATGTAAAGAAAAAAGCGACATTCAGTATCCTCAAATGGAAAAAAAGATGAAAACAGGACAGCTCGTTTTAAAAAGACCATCACTCTTTCTGCTTCTCTCTACTGTAGCTCTGAGGACCGGCCCCTTGGATAAAGATAAAACTGGTGTTATGACTGGAAATTTTATTTAATTTAAGCACTTATAAATGAGAACAAGCTGTCAGTTTTTAGCTGCAGTCAGACAACCGTTGGAGGGTCTTTAAAGTGAGAGTAATGAGTTCATTTTGGGGCTCTCACACTTTTTCTGTTTGTTGCTTTCTCTGAAAAAATGCCGACACTTCCCTTAAAAAGAAATAGCAACAACAATCTGGACGTTCCCACGAGCTTCTAAAAACAAAAAAAGAACAGCAACAAATTCAGCCATTTTCCATCAACTGGTGGTGGTTTTCCAAAAATACCATTTAATATAAAAAAAACAAACAAACAAAAAAACAAACAAACATGAAAACACACCACTGGCACAAACAATAATCCACCTGAGCTCTACCTAAGGGGTCTTTTTCCTCTGAGTGTTTGTTTGCTGAAGCTGCGGTACGCTTCTGCCCCTTCTGCAGCGCCTCACTCGTACTCTGCGATCAGCACCATCATGCCGACTCCGAACAGCAAAGCCAGAATCTCCATTAGAGACTGGCCGAAACTGGAGCGGCCCGCCAGTAGCTCAGGGAGCACCGTCACCGTAGCGATGTAAACGAACCCACCAGCCGTGAAGGGCAAGATCCAGGCGGTTGCCGCGGCCCCCACACCTTCAGCCATTAGCGAGCAGGCTGTCCCGGCCAGAGCTCCCACAGCTGTCAGCAGCTGCAGACACATGGCCTGAAGGAGGAGAGAAACAAGCTTAGGTGGTGGCTATATGCATACATTCATTTTAATTCTCTATAATGTTCGGTGCATGTTAAATTAATCTAACAGCTGCATTTTTTTTTTTTACATAGAAATGTTAGAAACCCCACTCTGAGGAGTCAGCTACCTTCTTCTTGGTGCAGCCAGACTGTACAAGGATGGCAAAGTCTCCAATCTCATGCGGGACCTCATGCAGAAGGATGGTGACTGTGGTAACAGCGCCCACTGCTGGACTGACCAGGAATGACGCTCCGATTGCCAGGCCATCGGTGAAGTTATGTGTGAAGTCAGCCGCCAGATTCAGGTAACCTGACACCTTGATGTCTGTGTAGGTGTAGAAACATGATAATAATGTGACTTTTCTGGAATAATTTGGCACCACTGCTGCAGTTTGGTGCAAAGGATTTGCTGTAAGCAATAAATCACAAAGCATACGCCTAATTTTAATTAAGCAAAATAAAAGCATCTATCAAACCACAGCAAGCAGCAAAACAATGTATATTTTGTTTGTTTGTTTTTATTATTATTTTCAAGATGTTGACAGTAAAATGGTCTCACTTTGAATTTAGCCAAATATAATTCAACAAGGTCTCAAGTATTTATACATTCAGGACTCCCGTTTTTTTTATACAAACATCTAAATATAAATGCTTACTATTTTCCTTAATATGCATTTTCTTAAAATATTTATATAAAAAAAAATCAACAAAAAAGGACTATATTTTATTTTTTATATTAAATGACCTATATCAGATGTTTTGGACTTCCATTTATAAAACAGATCACAGTAAAAGTCTGTAAATGGTTCCATGTGCAAAAGTAAATGTGTGTGCAAACCAGAGAAACATTTCCACAACACAACCCTGCTCTCCTGAAGAAGTTTAACAGTTGTTCTCCCCTAATGGCAGTTCATTGCATGGCCACTGCAGGGAACTCTCAAATTTAAAAAACATAACCATTACAAGGTCTAAACATCAAAGAATTCCTCACCAGTGTTCTTCTTCTCTCCCTTCTTTGGTTCCTTCACTTCTTTGTTTTCTTTCTCCTTTTTTTCCTCCTCTCCGTCACTGTCTTTTTCCTTTGGAGCACCTAAAAAGTAAGTCATATTTTAATGATGAAACCTACTGATTGAAAAACATATTTTATGTGACNCACACAGAATGTAATTCATATTACTGATTGAAAAACATATTTTATGTGACACAAGTTGCAGAATTACATCTGCTTAATGCTTCAAACTGCACCTGAACTGATCATCATGGTACTTAGTCTTTAGTTTGTAGGACGTAGTGACATCTAGTGGTCAAATAGCAGAATTGCAAAGCAAAAACTGAGGCGGTCATAAAAAAAATGTTGCTTTCTTTTTGGTTATTGTAATAATATGTTAAAGCATGAGAAGGACACAGGCCATATAAAACTAAGTGTTCAAAAGGTAATAAGTGAAAACACTTAAATATTACACTGTAAGTCTAGCTCATATTTTATTACACTGGAAGTTGCATCAAGACACATCTGAATCAGAGGAATATATTAAAAATGATAGAAAATCTTTAGTCCAGGCTGGCAGAAAACAGATTCCCCACAGCGTACCATGTGAGTGGCTGTGGGAATGTCCGTGGCCGTGTCCTCCCTTCAGCAAACGCACAAACTTTTCTACAACAAGGAAAGCGATGATCCCACCGAGGACCCACAGGCCCACTGACATCATGTGACCGTGGGCAGCTCCTGTGCAGGCAGAGAACAGGAAGCACTGGTTGGTAGTGTTGATGTGTACAAGTTGCCAAAAAGATGAAAAGCATTAAATGCATACCGTGTGAGTGACCATGGTCATGGGAGTCTTCACTAGCATGTGAGTGTTCATGTTCTTCATGTCCATGGTGGGAGTGGGGCTCTGAGTATGACGGGAGGAAATGGACATTTAACTTGGAAAAATTTTGGAGGAGATGATGAAAGTAAAAATACTGACACACATGAAGCAAATTAATCTAAAGCATTTTGTGGCATTATTATTGTTGCAGATGCTTTTTTTAAAACTATTGATCCAAAGCACATTATCAAAACTTACATAAATGCTTCTAAATATTGCAAGAAATTGTTTAAAAACATAAAAACTGCAGTAAACTACCTACCTAGAGCATGTGGTATGAGGTGGAGGAAGGCGTCACCCAGCAGTCCACCAGAGGCGAAGCTGAGCAGCACCTTGAGCAGCTTCTGGTGCTGGTCGCTGTTGGACTGAACTGGGATGAGGAACAGGATGAGGAAAGGAGCTGCACTGATCAGCAGCGTGGCTCCGACAGCCTGCAGACAATGATGGGAGGAAGTTTACAAAAGTGATGTTTTCCTGCAGGGAGAAACGTCATCAAACAGGAGGATTATTATAAACATGGTCAGAGGGCAAAACAGAAATTAGAGAAGAGGACAGACACGATCTGAGGTGATTGGGTATGTAAGTTTAGATCTGATACTGAATTTGATTTTGATTTTATATTGATGGATCAACACTGCAGTCAAGAGCTTGTTTACAAAAAGGCGTTGTGATGCCTTAAGTCCTAAGTTTCTATGTAGAGGCCTAAAAGCAACAATGTGCAATAATAAAAAAAAAAATAATTTGAATTGTCCTCAAACTAAATGTCTGTACCTAATGTCTGTTTCTATATAAACCATCCCTGATCAGCAACCTTACTCAAACAGGACCCCCCACTGTTCCCATGAACACACCTGTGTCCAGAGCTCCACCAAGTCCCTCTTCTCTCCATCTGGCCCCTTCTTTACACTCTCTGCTCCATGTGTGTGTCCATGCCCCCGCTCCTCCTTCTCTACTCGAACAGCATCTTCATGATGAGCGTGCCCATGACCATGATCATGAGAGTGTGCATGCCCATGAGAGTGCGCGTGTCCGTGATCATGGGAGTGCGCATGTCCGTGATCGTGTGCGTGCACGTGATGCTCCTCATCATGTGGAGGAAGGTTGGCCTCAGCGCTCCACTTGCTGGCTCCATGGAACATCTTCGCCTGAGACCCGTGTGAGTGGCCGTGGTGATCATCGTCTCCGTGGGAGTGGCCATGGTGGTGGTGGTGGCCATGGTCACCATGGGAATGGCTGTGAGCTGTAGCTGAATGAGATGCCGACAGCAGTACTGCAGATGTGGCCAGTGTCAGTGCTAGTAGACGTATACAGCCCATATTATTCCCTATAAAGACCAAACAAAATAATAAAACTAAAATTATAAAAATGTATGTTATAAAAATGACTAAATGTTACAGAATAAATAACAGAAATATTAGGCATTAAAATATGCACCAAAATAAATGAAACAAAGGATTTTCAGCCCCTACAAAACAATAACAGAATATTGTTGAACTGATTTAAGGCAGTTTCAGAATAACTGGAATTGTTTGACTATTTTGTAGAAGATGCAGGTCATTATTTAAACAAGGCTGGGCACAAAAAAGACTGAATGTACATGTGCAGTACAGACAGCCTTGTAAATCCATAGTCATGCCCCACCTTGTATTTTAAGAAGCACTATGGTACTGTGGCAGATTTCCGCAGTGAGGCGCAACGGCTAATTTGGCATCAATCTTACACCGTAGCTGTACTGTGAACTCTCTCCAGCCCCTAAAAGTCAGTCCTATGTTGGCCCTTTTTTTTATTATTATTATTTCCTGCTCTGTTAATTTCCCTCTTGTTTTTCTTTTCTACCTCCATTAATATCTTCTTGCGTTTTTTTGCTAAATCAGCAACTGTGCGCGTTCAAAGCAGCCGGTGTGTTTACATCCGTTTGCTAGCTTGTGTGTTAAGCAAAACTCAACAAAAGTTATGAAGTGCCGTTTCTAACCACCCCTGTTTCCTAAATATTTGGCATCATCAACTGAAAAGCATATCTACCATTCACTAATATCAGCATCTATGGTGAATATAGACAAACTATGACCATCAAGTATGAGTGTCATTTAGCATCAACAGCTGTTGCAGCTTCGTAAACATCTCTGTCTGTGTTTGTAGAAGTCATGGTGACAGGTTGTAATGAATGGTAAGAAGGTGAGGATCAGTTTAACAATCGGTCTTCTGATTGACTGAAGTGGCAAAAAGCTCCAGCACATAACATTTAGTTAAATAAAACGTGCAGAAGTAACTAATCAGAGCAACGAATGGATGGTCTGCTGAGCAGGTCAAAATGCTTCTTTGATTCTGTATCAGTTAAAGGAAACTGTGATCTCTTGTTAAGAATAATAACAATGCCACTTTATAGCACATAGTTAAAGATTTATTTTAGTTCAGACTACAATGAAGTGACTGATTTAATTTGTCCAGTCATGTAACTTTTAAAAAGCAGGCTACGACTGTGCAGTGCTAAGCGACATTGTAGTGCAAGAAAGTTATCATTTTGCTCGTCATTCACTTTCTGGCTTTTCTCCCATATAACAATGTATGATATGGTAGTAAACAGTACTAGCTAATGTATGCACATTTTAATGTTATAAGTCCGATGGCACATTTATCTCGGCCCCCTAGTCTCATTTTAGACTTGTTTAGCTAGCTTAGTCCTGTGATTGTTTATCTACTGGTAGCAGTTTCACACGTCAGATGTTGATGTAAAGCAGATAATCTCCTCGATTCTCTTTGAAAAGGGGCACCCTTAATCGGACGACAAACAATAAAAGCCGATCATCAAACAGTGCTTTCTGATCATCCCGATTTCCAGGAGTTAAGAAAGCCTGCTAGCAAAGATAGCTGGAGAGCTAATAATCAAACAGCTAGCATGCTGCTGCTGCAGCAGGCATCACTAAAAACACTAAATACAATAGAAAACGAAAAATTGAATTCTTACCAGATAGTGCTAGATACTTCGACCTGATGGGCAACTGGTTAACTCTCTATCCTGAGTGCAAAGTAGCTAATATTCCTGTCTACGTCGATGCTGCTGGTCAGACGTGGCATTCACTCATCTAAACTCAGTGAAATCTCGCTAGGACGTGTTCCATTCCAATTGCGCTTCCTTCTGTGCTTATTTGTCGGCAATGAGTTTGAATAACGTTCGTGATATTTTTTTTAATCAGTTGGTAGAATTTCACATAATAATGTGTGAGACACAAATGAAAAAAAGATGCACTGATAAACTTGCAGAACCTGCCTTATGATGATATAATAGAGACTAAAGGAGGATAACGAGGACTTCAAGGAAATATCGCGAGATGAAACTGAATTATACCCAGACACGCTCAGCTCAGCACCCCGGAGGACAGGATACAGCTCCGTTTGAATGACAAACAAACTGTTACAAAACAACCACATCAACTAAATAATCAAACGTTTGCACAATGGTTTAATATGGACCGCCTATTTTGTTTTGTACTGATGTGACGTAATCGTTAGGGACACAAGTTTTATGTCTTTGCAGGTACTTTTTAAATATGCAAAAAGAAATTCTGTAGTTCCACAAGCTTGTCTCACTTAATCTGTAAACGCTATGAGTGATTGCTGTATGTCCAGTTACATTTTAGAGTTGTTATTTTTGTCTTTGAAACAGAGGAAACGATTGAGAAATCTTAAAACTTTCTTGGATACTGATCTTTTTAAAATAACTAGTAGGCATAAACAAAAATGCTTACATGTCTAGCAGAACAGGAACTGTTTCATGGATTCAACTGGAGCCACTTGCACAGTTATACCTTTACCATTATCAAATATACACATGCATTTATGTTTGCATTTATATGCCTATTGTGTGTGTGTGTGTATATATATGAGTATGAGTATATGAGTATAAGTACATACATGTATACATGTATAGCTACATGTGTGGAATTTTACAGTGCATTTTTCTCATTTCCCCTTCTTTCCATGTAAAGCACATGAACGTACTGATAATGTAAAAATATCCTACAAAAGACATGGCAGTGTAGTACACAAAAAAAATGCTCCACTTTGCATCTGGATGTTCAAAAATCTAAATGAATATGAAAAAGCTAGAGGATTCCACAAAAGCTCAAAGGACATTTAACGCATGGAGAAAAGGGGTCTATTTAAATGTTACAATACTGATTTGTTTGTAATGGAAGTGTAAGATTAAACAATAATTTCATAAATGACTTGAAGTGGACAATCATAGCAGATTTTCCAGAACATCAGCTAAATTTTCTGTAAATAGAAGTAATATTTGACCCTGGTATCAAAAAAGAATTGCTTACGAACACAAAGTTACAGTAAAAAAATGACTGAATGGGAGATTTTCTTAGATTTTCCCAAAGAAACTTCTTCCTCCTTGTTCCTAAAAGAGCAAACATTGACACAAGAAAAACTTTGCAGCTTCGAGTTATCATTGTCCTGAAGCTCCTGCATTTAAGCATTTAATAATCATATATAATTTAGTTGATTTTACATAATTTATAAATATCTTTTTAGCCAATTTCAAAAATGTAATATGCAGTATCACAAATGATGCTTGAATTTTGCAAACTGCCAGACAAAGGGCTACTTTGGGAGTACATTTCTGTCCCACAAGTACAATCTGGACTTCTGTTGTCACTAGACCTCAAAACTTGACCTTAAGGTAACTTTGTACCACCTTATGAAAGATATATTAATGTTCTCAAGTAGTAAATGCTAGATATTACACTCTACAGGGTGCAACATCAAGAGATGATGAACCCTAATATTGTTGTGTGTTCATTCATTTATCTAATTTAATTAACATTTTCCAAAAGACACATGATCTGTAGCGTTTCCTTCCGTGCCATTGTTTATTGTTTCTGTGATATTGGACAGCAGCATTGCTTAATGTGAGCCATGAACTGCCCATACAGCAACCACTCAATATGCAGCTTTTTGCGGTTGTTTCTAACTGAACAAGCTGCATACAGCAGTAGCAGAATCTGTGTGACAGTAACCCTGTTTTTAACCACGTTACTGTGCAATAACGTGTTTGCATGTGATATGCAAATTCGGGTATCCCGCCTGAAAATAAGCCTCCTTCAAAAGCCCCTGAGTAATTGGAGCCCTGGTCACGGGAAAAACTTCTATGTACACAGTTTTTCTGTGACTTTGCAGGCCAGTATGTCCACTCTATCTCGGCAATATGTCATTTCAGTGTCTTTTCAGTTTGACTCCCTCACAGTCTCCATATCGGGGATTTGACTGTAAACCAGGAACTCTCAATGTTGTGATTTGGCTGTGATTTACTGTCAAGTGTCTATTTCCATAATGAGACAGTGCAGTCGTGTATGTCCTTCACTAGTCTGTAATTATTGTGGTCCCACAGTGAACATAATGCCTGATTATTGAAATCAGGTGCCACCATCATTTTTTATAGTTATCTGACAAAATTGTACCAGTTGTTCGACCAGCTTCTGAGGTCTGATCAGGTTTTATTCAAAACCAGCAACATATGTTAATAAAGGGAAGATCAGCGCATCAAAACAGGAGATAGCAGCTCACAATATGATGTGGCAACTCTAATATTACCCTGTCCACAACTCTGTAAACTGAGCTTCTCTTGTTTAAAAATATCTGTTTGAATGTGGGTGACAGGATTGCAAAGAAATGCTTAAGTAAAAAAATATACCCATGAAACCTGGAGGTTCTTGCCTCCATTCAAGGGCATCACACAAGACAGTGCTTTTAGAAACACAGTGATAGGGAGAATTGAGACTTAACCTTCCTGCATACACGCCTCCCTTCATACCTGCCAGTTCTGGTGTGATACTGTTGTATTTGTGATGATGAGGCGGGCTGTGAAATGTCAGTGGCAGAATACTGATGAGAATCAGGTGCCCTGATGTAAATGTCTCCAGCCTGCTGCATTGTTGAAACTCAATCACTGAGAACTCAGAATGGAAGTTTTCACACCAATTTCTCTGGAAGTGGCCTTGTGTGTCCCAGATGGAAGCTGATTAGCATAATGCGTCCCCCTATTCACATACATTACATGCATGGATTCTCAAGTTGTAATGCTTCCATAAAATGCTGTCTTTCCATATAATATTTGAAGAAAAATGCATTTTCACGGGATGACCAAAGCTGTAAATCACTTTCATTTTCATGCAATATTTTTGGATTTGGTAGCAGTGAAGATATGAATCTTGAGCAGAATATAAAGTAGGGAATCATATATTAAGGCATGTTGGGTCAGTATTTATGAATTGTGTGTTGTGTTTGTGTTTATGTATGGATTATATCTACGCAAATGATCCATGGAATCAATGTAGTTGTTAGGACTAGAGCAGTTGCCTTATTATGACTTTTATGAAAATGAGAACCTCATTACTGTGTCCTCAGGGTAAAAGTTCCTTGGTGCAGATTGATCCAACATCAATATAATGCACCAAGATAGTACCCACCTCTTGCTTCACATCCAGAGGTCTCCAGAGGCTTTCTGGATTTGCACAAGCATATTAATGAAATGAGGAGCTGCTAACATAGCTGGTTCCTCCTAAATTAACTGGAAGAAGCAGAATAAATCTGTCAAAATCAATTTTGCTACGAGCAGTTCTTTGAATTCTGAGGATCCGCTTGCATGTGCAGGATAATTGTTTAATTAAGATTTGCATGGCATTTTGTAGGCTTTTCTACAAATCCTTTCCGGGCTCTGAAGAAACGCTCCAACGTCAGAGGAAGCTCCTGCCACACAGCCACAAACACGTTTTTGCTATGTGAAGATGTAGCAGTAGGGTGATGGTTTTATTGCCAGGTTTTCTTACATGAGGAGGAGAATCAGGTCGATGTTCTGGTTTTCCTGAGAGGAAGAGGAGTTTGTTTTTGGTTCTGTTTTAGGCTGATGTTCGGCTGCCATAGTGCAACACTTTTTACTTCTGCATCCCAAATGCAAGGAATTCTCCCATGTATTGAATAAAATTTATATGTGGTCCATGAATCTGGTTTCCTACAGTAAAGCTCATTTAAGATGTCCTTTGGTCTGAATCGAAATTTAAATTTGCTATAGTTATAAAACTATCAACATAGCACCGTCTGGCTGTAGATGCAGGACTAAGTGTCCTACGGACTACTCAGGTCTGTCAACATAGTCCATACGACTATGGACTACGTTGACGGATAAAATAAATTCATGATGCACTGCAACACAGGACCATGAAATAAATAATTAAATAGTGAAATTATTATATATGTTTTTACATACATTAATTGGTATTTTAATGACTTATTGATGCTTTTAATAACACATTAATGTATTTAATGATCACTTTAGTTATTTAATGACAGATTTAGGCCATTATTTAATGATATATTTAATTTTTTCTATGTGGCACTTTTACTCCTCCATAGTCCTCAGTTCGTTTACGTTATATAGTTTATAATACAAAAACTGTACAGTGTCATGTCCTGAATTGTTACTGTGTTTTTGTTCCTCGGACTCCTTTTGTCTGTTTTTAGTGATGCATGACAAAAACTCTAAAGTTTGACGAGTTAAAATTCCAATTAAGGGCAGAGTTTGAACACATGAGTAGGTCCTAGTTAAGTCTTAATATTAAATAAACAGCCTGTCTTGTGATTTTGGCCTCAGTTACCCTCGTTTTTATCGTGTTGACGTGGCCTTGTCAGGACCTGCTGACATTTCCTGGTTCCTCCGGAGGCTCAGGAGGATGAGAGTTAGCAGAAAGGTGTAGCATGATTAATGAGAAGATGGATGCAGGGAGACAGCAGGGGAGGCTCAGATGGATGTGATCACTGGGGTTTATTCTGATGGAGCAACCTGAGGCAGACTGGCATTTTTTGAGCCACATGTTATTAATTATTAATAATAAAGTTAACACAGCATTTCAGGTGTGATTCACTGTCTCTTTTCTCTTTCGTCCCCCCAGAATGTTGATAGTTGCTCCCCCAGAACAGATTTGTTCACTATGTGCCTGCTTGTCAGATTGTCTCTAACACTAGATGTAAATTGTAGTAATGTGTTTATGTAATATATGTTGAAGACATGCATGTTAGGCTGATTTGAGTCNGTTGTAGTAATGTGTTTATGTAATATATGTGGAAGACATGCATGTTAGGCTGATTCGAGTCTCTAAATTCTCGCTAGGAGAGAGTGTGAGTCTGACTGAATGTTTGTTTCGCTGAGGTGTTTCTGTGATGGACTAGGACAAGGATCACTAACTCCAGTCCCTAATGGCTGGTGTCCTACAAGTATTGAATGTTTCCCTACTGCAACACACTTGATTCAAATAAAATTGATATTTAACAGCTTGCTGTCAATTTCTGCACAAGTCTAATAATGACCCAGTACTTTGAATCAGGGGTGTTGCTGCAAGGAAACATTTAATACCTGCAGGATACCAGCTCTCGAGGTCTGGAGTTGGTGATCCCTGGACTAGGAACAGCAGGGATAGGATTCCACCCTCTTGTGACCCTGCATTTGGATTAATCTGTCATCTCAAGAAAGTCTTTTTTCTGGAGAAAAGAAGATAAATAATCCCGTTATTACAAGAAAAAAGTGTTAAAAAAATGTGAGTATGACCGCTTTCAACATCTGTAAGTTTGTAATTATTTTTTTTTTGTTTTTTCAAATGTCTACACATCTAGCATGTTGTTACAGGCCATCTTATTTTCCCAAAACCATTTTCACTTCCAACTTTAATAAACTGATGCTTTGGTTTTCAATGTGATTTTGGGATCAGCTTCCAAAACAACATGGAGAGCTGCAGGGAAGGTTTTTGCAGGGTGTATGAAAGGTTAAACCAGGGGTCATTGACTCAGGGCCTTGAGAGCTACTGACCAGACCAGATATTTCCCTGTTGCAACACACCTTATTTAAATACAATGTTTCTCCAACATTTTGTCAAGCTCTGCAGCAGCTGCTTAATGATTATTTTGAGTCAAGTATATTGCAGCAGGGAAACATGGTATCTCCAGGTCTAAATATTATGTTTTTCAATAACAAAGAGAAAAGGATGTTAAAAAAGAAATTTATAGGAAACATATGCCTCATAAAGAAGGGGTTAGCAGTTCAGATTCCCCCTCTCTCTTGTCTATAATGACATACCCCAAATATTTCTTCACAACTACTCAGGTGTTATCTGTAATCTTGGTCTCAAAAGAAAGCCAAGACTTTTTATTACATAGGTGTCAGAATCAAGATGTATGTTACTGTGTCCACCGGTAACATTTTATCTCCTAATGTGCAACATTTTGTTTTATTAACATTTTATTTATTAATATTTAATTTAAAAGAACAATAAACCTGATGTTACCGAGTACTTGAGGAAAATGTGAAACTTGTAGGTAATTGGTATTTACTCACCTGTCTTGTCCTCTCCTGGGGTTCAGGTAAATGAGTCCCTGGGGCGGATGTATACCAATTAAAGTTTCCAGGAGGGGTCATGAGGAAATTTAATCCTCAATGATCATGTTTAATATCAAAATTTTAGAATGTGATGCTTTTGTAAGATAAAAAAAAATCTGTTGCAAGGATATACCCAGCAGCCTTTTGTTAATTTAGTGATGGCTGCTGGTGGAGGCTAAATGTGCCCCACAGCATCTCTGTAGAAGTCTGAGTTTAACATATTTTGGATGAGTAGAATAACAACACTTTGGACTAAATCCATCCTAGCTGTCACTGCAAATTTCTCACAAAGGCTGCTCTGTCACAAGATGCAATTACAACCACATTCCATTAAGTAATGGCACCTGTCACTGTACACTAAAAGTTCAAATGTTTGTGATTTCGATCCTGTGTGGGTGTGTTGGGTAAAATGCATGGACAGAAACTTTTATTGTACAAATATATGAAGGGTTGTTTTGTAGTTTAAATACTGCTTTTAAAAGTATTCCTTGACAACTTTCCCATCGATAAATGCTCTTGTGTCAGACTCTTGAACCATTAAGCTCTAGCTGCTGCTGTAACTGTGACTAGAGAAAGCTACAATTTGTGCACACTAATTGCTATTTTGCATAATAAATTGGTTATTTGTAGCTTCAAATTAAAAAGCCTTTTTCCCAAATTTGTTTCCAAGTGCTGCATGTGTATAATTATGAGGTTCTGATTGAACCCAATGCAGATGTGACCAATGAACTGGGGTATATTATGTGTACTGCACAGGTTATTATAGTAATGGGCATTAACGCTGCCATTCCGGAAAGAAAGAGGAGAGGATACTTTAGACTTGAGTTAACTTTCTGATCTTGCTTTTTGAAAGGCCACAGAAAGCTTCAGGTATTTTTGAAAACCTTAGGAGAAGACTATAAGCAATGACGATTTCTATGCTCATTAGGTCTTCAGCAGGGCCGAACACATACATAAAATCTTGTTCACCCTACCATCATTCCTATGAGCACAGATGAATCAAATGTCCCCCGCTCTCCTTCTTTGCAACATTTTCCCCTCAGCCTCATAACAATGTTGAGTTGGCAGCTGCAAACGATGAGATGGAGCACTCACTACTTTTCCGCTGCATTCTGCCTGATTTATCCTCATTAAGTGCACTGCTGAAACGTATCAGCTGAAAAGGTTCCAAATACACATTTAACAGTGCAAATATTGGCTGTCAACAATAATTATTTTACACAAGATGGTCAACTCAAGCACAGCGAAGTGCATGCATTTACTGTAAATAAGCAAAGTCCTTTCATTTGTGAAGTGCCTTACTGTGTCAAGCTTTTTATACTGCCATTAATTACTATTGTGTAAATCCCCCATAATGAAGGCTATCCTATAATCTGCTAGACTGAACAGTTTAGAAAAGTTCAAATTATTCAAATTCTCAGAGCGAGAAAGGTTTAGATTTGCAAATATTGAGCACAAAATGAAAGATGAAGATTTTGTTGACATATTGATTTAATTTAAGTGAGTGTGACTGTTTAAAGAAATGCATGGTGGGGAAACGAGAAAAGCATAATCAAAGCTAAAAGAGGTGCAAATGCAATAACCTCCAATGTCATACGAAACTGTTAAATAACAGATGTATTTTCCATGGCTTGGCTTGGCTGAGCGAAGGGGCTGAACTGCCTGTATAGTGTCCATCTCTTTCTGAAGCTGTGAAAAGTTTTATCTCACCTCCACCTTCACACAACCAAGTGTTGTTTTATAATGAGTTAATGGTGACACCTGCCACATCGTGCTACTTACTAGGTTTCCAGAGTATATGAGTACAGCGGGAGGGTGTAATTAAAAAAAAAAACAACAGTCAAGCAGCATTATAAGCATTCAGTGTTTTATGATGATGGGGTAAAACAAGTGTGGTAAAAAATAAGTGCTTTGTAAATGTTCAGTCCTTGAACTCAAATGTCATATTGCACTAGGCTGAATTTTAATTTTAAAGCCCTGCATACAACCTCTATAAGACTACATTCACACTGCAGGTCTTTATGCTGAAACCCTGTTTTTCAAAAATCCGATTTTTCTTTTTTTTTCCGTGTTTATTCACAATATTTATTTAAATAGGACTTCCATCACACTTCAGAGTGAACTGTACACAGCCCTGAAGTGACCTACCTGCGCAGAGGAAGATGTGACGTCACATATGGCAGGCTTTATTTACGGAGGTAAATATGGATGCTACACTTGTTAGAGTGTGTGTCATCTAGCAACACTGATGATTTAGCTCATCTCTATTTTACCATTGTATTTTTACTTAATTATTGTAAATTTGCTTTTATCAAAACTGGATGTAACACCAAAAAAAAAGTGCTGATTGACTATCTGTAACGCTCCATCAAGCGAGGCTGCAAAGTTGGGTGATTATTCTTCCTGTTACCGAGGCATTTCATATTACCTTTGATTTTCAGCTGATAAGAGTTGAATTTTGTATGTGCAAACAAAAAGAAATAGTTCTTTTATCAAACACCTGGCTGTGCTTATAGATCTGGTTTAAGATTGTGGTGTGATAGATGACTTCTCCACATGTCAGAGTGCTCTTTGCAACATATTGAAAGACACAACTGTTCCTGACATATTTATTAATGAAAAAACTGAACAGAATGATACATCTAATGTATAGAAAATTATTTGGTTTGTCCTTTAACCTTGTCCTCATGAGATCCCCTTGTACAGAGGGCAGCATGGGATACGTGCAGTACAGATTATTGCACACAGTAGGAAGCACTGATTCTAACATGTACCACACAAAACTCACGGGGGGAAAAACTTTTCTAAAAATCTAAAGCAAGCCTAAAAAGAATCACAAAATCATAAATCATGTGTTACTTTTGCTGTGTTGTGGTCAAAATGTTTTATTCCAGCTCTAAAAATCTCTGCTAATGTGTTCTCCTGAGAATCTTCCTCTGTTTGAAATGAATCATGAAGGTCCTGGTAGTTTCCTTGAAGATGAAAGAGGTTTTGTAGTGAAGTATTCACTCTTCCTATCACATACTATATTGGGGTTTACATCCTTTTGGCCCTTCATGGTGTTTCTAAGGTGAATTTGGGGACTATCCCTCCATTCTCCTGACTGATGATTGATGAAGGTGCAGATTATCAACATTGGACGATGGCTTCCCAAGATATTTACCTGCACCCTATATTTAAACATCTCTAAAACTGCTCAAGTTTGCTTGTTTAGCTTCTATTTCTACACAGTTTCTTATAAGACATTAGTAATTCATAGTTGAATCTGGCTGCTACCATCTGGTTTTCACTGAAAATAATGTGGCTTTCTTTTTGAAAGAGATAACCATTTAAATATTTAACTGTATATCTGGCGAATTTGCTGACAGAGTAACACATCTCGATTCTTCTGAAGTTGTCTCAAATGTCTTGGTTTTCTTTTGAGTCCAAGGTTATACATATAGCCGTTGTACTTGTACTTTAATTGATTTTGAGTATGTCATTTTGGGCTGGAGGCAGAAAAATAGGCCTTGTCAAGAAGAAGTTAAAATGCACCATTGTTTTGGCAAAAGAACAGTGTGGAAAGATATTTAAACTCATCCTTCATACCTCACCAGATTTATTGTCCAATCATGCGTACATTTTATTTTACACTTTTAACATTTTTGCAGGATATGTAAAAAAAACAGCAAGGAGCATTAAAGTTAAAATGACATGTTACATGTTCTACAAAGGTTTGTTCATGATCGGTGGTTGACAGGTTAAAACTCCCTTCAACAGATGGATGAATACTTTCTAAAGTACAAAAGGATTTAACTTTCACCACTGCTATGCTTTTTACCACATTTACAATTTCCTAGGAAACGAGTCAACATGCAATACAAAAGGAGGTAAATGGGGCTGGTGGGATTTTACTGAACAAAGAATAGGGACATTTCCCAAATCGGCCTAATTAGTCTGCAGGGAGTAGCAAAGGCCACATCACATGCAGATAAGACCTTTTAAATAAAGGGGAAGGGAAAATGCATCTAATAGCATTCAGAACTACATTAAGAACACTAAGGGAGCTTTTATTTTGTTATCAGAGCTGAGGGTGAATACTGGTATGAAGCTGGCTTCGGTATGAAAAGTCTGCATGTTCGGTGCCAGTTCAATGGGAGTCATTAAGTGCTGTGAAATAATTAGTATGCACAGTGACTGGATCAAGTTTGATTTGACAAAGACAGGTGTTTGAACTACTGAGTGAACCAGTAATAACTAACCACAAAATTCTATCAGCCTAAAGGACGGACTTTATTCACACTGAGTTCATTTTCAATATCTTTTTACTTCTAGAATGAATTCTGCTGTAGTTAAAAAAAAAATTATTTGAATTATGGTGTTTTGACTCCAGATTTAAATGATTTTTTTAAATGATATCTTTGTTAAAGCAGCACTGTTGAACTCTGACAGATTTTCACACTTTTGCTCCCTGTAATTAAGGCTAATTCAGCATCTTTCTTGCATCCCATTTCTTCTCTGAGCTCTCTCCAGTATGTGAAAGTCAGTCTGATGTTGACTCTCGTTTTATCTTCTGTCCCTTTCTCTTTTACTGGGTTGCTCCAATAATATCCTCTTGTGTTTCTCAGGAGAAACCGTCATAGTACATGTTCAATATGGTAATTGTGGATATCCAGTTGTTATGATGCATTGCTGTTGCTCAGCCTCAGGACGCTGCAGGACAATGATAGCTTCAGAAATATACATAATTAATGTCAATGAGCTATCTAAATGAGTCAGACGCAGAGCTTTTTAATATCGGAAGCAGATGTAATAAACATCAAGCTGCTTGGAGATGGTCTTATAGCCATCTCATCTCTAATGTCGCGCTAACCTGATGAGATGTATACATATATATATGAACAATAAGAAGCAAGATACAAAAAATACAGTCCTAAACTAGGCTGATGCCCTCTGTGGCAAAGCCTAAAGCTATAGAAAAGATCTGGTGCCCTTTTACCATGCTCAACAAAGTCAAAAATCAAAAGGAGAAGAAGCCACTCTCATCAGAGAGGGCTCTTTTTATCAACTCTATCTTGTCTTATGCTTCCTGTCCAACTGTCCTTCTGTAGGCTGAGGTCCAAGCAGGGTGCATATTTCTTTACCTTTAAAGGTCACGTTTAAGACTGGCCTTGATCTAATACATCTTTAAGGAACAACAGCCCTATATCTCTGCACCGGCATCTTAACCTCATCCTGCTGGCAGTGTGAGCGTTCTGTTTTCAGCAAAGTGATCGAATGGCACAGACACTTTTAAGGCCTGGAGCTTTTTTATAGCTTAAGATAGTCTCAACATTTAAAATTCACAAATAAATGTAAAATGGTCAACAAAGGGGAGAAAGGTCGAGTTCCACCACACACCAAAACAAGACATGTTGAATAAGAATAATTCTTATTTCCCAATGGAAGACAATAAGAATGCAGTATTGAATGAGAAATAAACAAAAATGATAAAATAAGGAAATAAGAAATCTGTTGACAAACTTGGAAGCTGGAAGAGCTGCAAGGGTAGGCATGGCCTCCAAAGATCACCACGAATTCAGTGGGGAATATACAGTTTGACAGCAATTAAACTGATGACTTCTCATGTCGTGTTGCAGCGATTAAACATTGTAATATAACTCCCTCATAAGCATAGGGAAGAAATGTTGGTTAATGTCCGAGGTGCATATACGCTTCTCCTCAGTAGTAATTCCTGGATTCACTTTATGTTGTCAGGGTTCTTTTCATTCACCATGTTTGCCTCACTATCTCCATGATGATCAAAGGAGGAATGTGTTAGCGTTCCTCCTCCTTTCTTCCCATTTTTCTCATGATTTACATCCTTGACATCACCTTCCATACTCACCTGGATTTGGGGCCAATTCTTGGCATAATTTTGGCCATGAAAGGCTCAGTCACCTGCTTCCGCATGTAAATGACTCTCCAACATCTGTCATGGTAGTAACTCACAATCAAAGTCCCAGATGTAACACCATAATCCCAGAAGCAGCACAGCAGTCGTTGAAATCTGCAGAAACAGCGAAGCAAAGCGAAAAAGTAGAATATGGACAGAATCTGAAACACATTTATCTGTTCTCCTTACAAACATTGATGGATTCAGTGTAAACCTTCAAACAAAGGTGGATGAGATACGAAGAGGTCATGGCTGCCATGATGAGATTACACCCAACTTTCTAAACTAAATGCTGCTGCAACGAAAGTTTTATTAAATTTTCTGCAGTCCACTTAAATTCTGGCTATGAACTTTCCATGCAATCATTTTAAGGGGGAATTAATTATTCACCCCTCACCCACCCTTCGCACCCACCCACCCCCACCATAAATAATTTCTTAGATTGATTTGGAATTGGTACAAGGTGTTTCTGAGAAGACATGGCAATTGTTGCATCACAGTCAATTGAAATAGCTTTTAAAAGGGTTTATCTGATTTGCAGGACTAGCATACCAACATCAGCAAAACTAAGAAGATTATTTTTTAGCAGACACAAAGCAGAAACTGCCCCACTTCACATCAGTGGGGAGGGTCTCCACCTTCAAATTCATGGGGGTGCTTCCTCATAGTGTTAAGTTGAAACAGTCTGAACCAACAGCTGCTGGTTTCCTTTAACAGATCAACTGTTGAGTGTTCTGGATGACTGTATCCCTGTGTGGAACGCATGATCTGCAATTGAGCAGGCAAAAAAAAAAAAAAAAGTCTGCAGATGGTAATTAGGCCTGCAGAAAAAATAACCGGCTGAAATTTGCCTTCTTTGGAGGACATTTCTGGCACAAGGTGTTTTAGTAGAGCAAGAAAAATACATCTGGTAGGAGACACAGAAGCCTGAAGTCACAGACTAACAGATTTGAACACAGTTTGGGGCATTTGGCTGATCAACCACAGCAGCTGATGCAAATCATTACTCTTCAGCTGCTACAGGGTGTTTTCAGTCTATTTATGGACATAATTTTAACCTTTTTTATCCTGTAGGAAACTACCTGACAAATGAATTACTTGTCAGTTTGTCTTTTAGCCCGTGTGACTGTCTCTAATTTCAACACTGCATTTACTAAAGTTACAACATATGATACAATCACGTTACAGCTACACCAAAAAGGAATTCTCAAAACTTCCAACTTTTTAGTTCTGTCTGTGGCCTTTGGCCCAAACTTGCCTGAATCATAAGTGTTGTGTCCACTTTCATTTAACAATTGATAAAAAAAAGAATGGATTTGCTGAAGTATATTCAGCAGTGAATTGAAATCTTTATCTCTCTGCAGGAAGTTAAAAGTTTACATCAAATATAACAGACTGTACGACTCTCTTTAAAAGCTCTGATTCTCTTTCAATTAGACACCAATGAGGCAAAGACAAGCATCCCACCAAAGTAAATGTTTCTTGTAAAATAAAAAACAAGAAGAAGTTTGCAAACTGAGGCTCAACCACAGACTGGAAGTATTTATTTACCACTTGTCTTGTTTTTTTTTCCCCTGTTCAAATTAAACTGACTGAATATGATGATGTGAAGTGTAAAGATGCTCATTGATCCAGCACAGCAAGTCTTCCGCCCTTTTAAATGACTGTTTACAGAAGGCTGCTTGTGTGAATGGATGTTAATGACTTTTTTGAAGAAGCTTTTTAAAGTAGCTGTCACCTCCTTGAAATACAGGGCTTGCACAGCTTAGCTTTAGCCTCTCCATGGGTGTCAACTGAGATAGAGAAATATGAATATCTTCATTTTCACTAATAGTAAAACATGGTAAAGACATTATGCATGTAAATTTGCCCACATACAGGAACCTAACTCCAGCATAAACACATATGGGTGCCCAGTGCACTTCATCCACATTAGTGTATCCAATTTGCCAACTGAACCATATCTGTGTATTGTACTGTTTTTTTCCCCTCTCGCACACTGTAATTAACACCACTGCCCCCTCAAGTCGTTTACCTCTCCATCATCACTGCATGCTCTTTGGCTAATTACAGCTCTGTCACAGCACAGCAACATATCAACAGTGATGTAGGGCAACACTTTGTAAGACCTTAATCCAATTTGCACATTACTGTTGTTGCTGGGTGAAAACATTTGATAGCCAAGAATGTCACATTAGACTGGGAACACAGGCAAAGTTTCTCCCTTCAAGGATGTCCTTTTTCAGAAGCAATGAGTGTTATTCTTCAAGGGAAATCACCATGGTTACACGGGTGAGATAACTGCAAAGTAAGTTGTACATTTGATTTTGTGGACATAAATGAATATCATTGTTTAAAGAGACTCTTACGTAACGTATGAAAGGACACCAAGCTCCAAATACTAATAGAATCTTAATTTTTAGAAACTTCAACATCAAAAACGCATCTTATTGCATGAATGACAAAACTTATTTTTTTGGTTATAGATGCAAATACTGTTATAGGTAGTGAAATGATCAACATTATAGAGAAGGTTGTGGGAAAGATGTGTTGCTACCTGAGGGTTTCTTGAGTAGAAGGGGTAAAAAAAAAGGATCCTAGTACACACAACTTGTCTCACTGAGCTATGTAGGTCATGAATTAAAGAGCTAATGGTTTGAAACCCTCTTTTTTTGGAGTAGCTTTCATCAACCCTTGTTTATTTTACACTTCTTCTGATCAGACCTGGTTAGATGTGGACACAAACTGCCATCTTCCCATAAGAACAACTACTGTATATGACCTGTAACTGCACTTCTAGACCTGCAATTGCACCTCTGGTGGTTCTGAGAGAAATTGTGTGAAGTTTCAATGCACTGACCAACACAACAGTGACATAGCACCAAGATATATATTCTTCTGAGTTTTCTTGCATAATTCCCACCAAGAAGTGGCAAATATCCACAAAGAATGTATTAATGTTTGGATGGGTGCAAAAGCATCTCTATGTGTCAATTAAAACTTCAATGTATTTTTTGGTTCACTGCCCAGAAATCGTATTTCCATAATGAAAGTTTATTTTAAAAAGAGAAGTGGGTATGGGATCTATGGTTTATGTGGTTGTATTTTACTTTTAAATGATTTTGTTCTCAGCATCACACTGAACAAAGTTCTTTTGTGTTACCTTGGTTAAGAGCATATATTGTCGAAGGATAAAATGTGAGTTTGTATAAGAGACAAGGTTTGATCTGATGCTGTCAATTTTACCTTTTGAAGTGAGCTGTGCTAAACCTCTGTCAAAGCTTAGTACATTATAATATTATCTCTGCAAAAGCCAATTAAAGTCAAGTGGAACAAAATTATACAGGTTTAAGGAGAGCGAGTTAGTAGACAGCTCAAACGACATGTCCAAAATGGCCATTTTGAGACAGTTTGACCCCATCTGTTCTCAACTTCGCCCAGTTGGGGGACCTCAGATGCTAAAAAGTTCACAGTGGTGGCGTGGAAATGTACATTAGTGCAACATTGATCCTTTTCTAGGATCAATGTTTCTAGGCTGCACGGTGGTGTGGTGGTT
>CM047991.1:27648303-27669318 GCA_026261665.1 Melanotaenia duboulayi | reverse complement strand
AAGCAGATATGTATTTAGCCCAACAAGTTCTTTAAGGATCTCATTAGTAAGCCATTAGAAAGATGCCGATTCTGCCGTTGCTGTGTGGGAAATGCACATGTAGAAAAAGCTTTTAATACACACTTGTGTTTGCATCAGTCCACAAGTGCCCTTTAGCGACTGCGCCTGACTCACTACCCATAGTAAAATCAGATGTAGTATAAAATCTCCTTGTAACCTTGAAGCTGCACAGAAGAAACAAAACAGTCTCTTTGAAGCTGTGGAAAATATTAACTGGACTTGTTTAATATCTATTGCGGGGTAGATTTTCCACAATGCGCAAAAATTATTTACAAGTTTTAAGTGTTTTTTAAACTCTTCTGGCAGATCTCTCTGACTAAAAACATTGAAATTAGCAGCCCTACTATCTAAATGTTTACATCTCACTTTTAAGCAAATCAGAGTTATACAGCATTATTAGTGGGCGCATTTTTAAAGAAATTTTTAAAGAAAAATCAAATTAGATATGTGGAAAACCCATTTTAAACACACATTAACCAGCTGAAGTAACTGCACATAGAATCCATTAAAACTAACTACATTTATCTTCCACAGATTGTAATGGAAGTCATAGAGTTTATTTATCAAAAGTTTTAACCCTTTGAGGCCTGTGCCTATTTTTTTGACCACTGCTCAAAAATTGCACAACCATCATATAATGAGAATATCTCTGTAACCACAAAATCCATTTCAATACTTTTGAAATTAAATGAAACACTTTAGAATAGAAGAATAAATGAAGATGACACAGCACAAATGAAAAAAGTTGCAGGCTTGCCTTAAAGAACACTTTCAGGATAAATATGAATATGGATACCGCTTGACACCATCTGTTTGTAAAATCAGGGGAGCTTGGGTGTTTAAAAGGTTAAATCAAAAGAATTCCTTGGATTATCTTAAAACATTTTCTTTCTATACTAAATAAATACCTCTCCACAAGGAGCAACAAAAGAAGGAGAATAGGAAGAATAAGGAAAACCTTTATTAGTCCCTCAACTGCTTTGTTACAACAGTACAGGTGCAGTAAGCAGAAGCACACAGTTGATATAAAAAAAGAACACACAAAAAATTAACAATATGTACATTATATAGTCTGATAGCGTAAGTATGTACGGTATATAAATATGTACAATAACATGTATAAAAATATGTAAAGACAGTTTCCATGTTTTCATTAAAAAGCCTGACAGCAGCAGGGAGGAAAGACCTGCAGTATCTTTCTTTTGTACAGCGAGGATGGATCAGTCTGTCACTGAGACAGCTCTTTTGATCAGACAGGCGTCAGGCAGGGTGCGTGACTCATGGTCCAGCATGGAGATCAGTTTAACCAGAACCCTTTTGTCCAGGAGTCCAGAGAACAGCTCAGGACAGAGCTGGACGTTCTGAGGATTTTGTCCAGCTTTTTCCTCTCCTTATCTGTACCCACAATTTTGCAAAAAAAGCCACAGTAACCTAACAGATTTAATTTTTCAGTCAGTTTATTTATTAGCTGACTGCCAAACCACCAAATGAACCTGATTCCATGAAGCTAGAGCCTCAAAGCTGCCAGTCTGTCTGTTTGCTAGTGATTCGTCAGATGCGTTGCCAGTAATTTCACCTGTTCACCATTCTGTCTGGCTATCAGCCTATTTGGATGGGCACAAGTGTCCTTGGACTAAAAAAATCTCTCTTATTTTGAGCATCTGTGAGTGGTTTTGACTCAAATTATCAAACAGGATGAGATAATCTGCTAAAACCTCAAAATTATAGAGCATTGCTAATGCCTTTTATTTCCTATCTCTCTCCTTATCTCCCAAATTTTCTTTCCATGAGTTTGTTTCATGACCAGAAAAACACTCAGGGGAAACAGAAGTCTTGCTACATCTGTCCCCTTTTTAACTGAATTCAAACACACAAGAACACAGCTTTTTGTAGCTTAAATTCAATACCGAGCCAATTAGCATGGAACCATTTGCCATCCCTCCCATGACTAGACACATTTCTTCCATCAGCTTACAAAGATGGGTTGTTACTTCCAATCTAGTCCTTTTTTTTGTTTGTTTCTCTTCAGTTTCCTACCTTTCATCCTCTCTGATGTCTGGGAGGAACTGATGAAGATGTGACTTGGTTCTTTGACCACAGGTGTTAGGAGGTAGCTGCTAATGACTGGCTTCCAGGAGTGTGTTAATCATGATTAACGAGTGAGAATAACCAGGAGGCAGCGAAGCCTGACAATGCAGCGAGCTGATGGGGTGCAGCAGGCAGCAGAGCAGCCAAGGTCGGGTGTTAATGCGCCCGCATTTTAACAACCACAAACTGTCTCCTTATGGCATGTTGGGATTTTAATTTTCCATCCGAGGCAGCAGTATGCAGCCTTCATTATTTACCTCCATCACCTGAGATAAAGATCCGTTATGTGACTCGGACATGCCTAGAAGAGTAAAGCTATGCAGTCAAGACTCACTTTGCTTTGAGTCAGAAGCCTACAGTAAAACCTGAATTCATCTTCATCACAAATTCAGTTTCAAAGTTCAACACTGTTTTTCAAAGCTAAATAAGTGGCAACAGGAGTTGTTCTTAGTGCAAAACCTCCAGGTGATTTTGGACCACCGTCTCCAACCAGCGGCAACATTAGAATCATTCAATCTAATGAACATGTGGGATCTGATCCAACTGCAGCCCTCTGCTGTGTCCCACTGTGGCTTTTACACAATCTGAAGTGAGACTACATATGACTACCAAAACCAAAACATTGGAAAAACAACATCACCAAAGCACAACACTTTAAAAAAAACTGTAAAATGTGGGGGAAAAAAAACAACTTATTTATTGTTTTGAAAAAAAAAAGTTACATTCTTTATTTTTTGCATTACAACAGGTCAGTATTCCTGTTGACTTTTATTTTATTTTATTTATTTATTTTTTTTTTCATTTTGTCCTGTGTTGCTCCCCAGGGCTAGAATGCAAATGGGCTCCTATCTGATGGAAGGGGGATGACTGTTTTCCTCCAGCTCTGTAATTGAAATCATCCCAACTGTGCTCTCTGCAAAGCTGTTTGCATGATAGCAGAGCCACTTCAGAAAAACAGCTTTGACACAAGAGATGAAACAAACAGCAATAGAAAAACTGAGAAACGCAAAATATGAGGTTGTGAGGGGCAATTGCTGAAGACGTGGATGGATGTGATGTGGAGCGGGGCTCCTGATGAGCTCGGTGGGAGCGACATGGATGCTGGTGTTGATGAAAGAAGACAGTTGGATAAGGGTCGCATTGATCTGACACTTACAGTGGCAGGCGAGGGAACACTATTAAAGAACCTGTACTGTGCTGTGATTGACTTACAAAGGTTGTTGGCAAGTCTGATTGGTTTACCATAGGGAGACATTGTCAGTTGACTGAGGAGAAGTCATGTGGGGAAGAAGAACATGCATTTGTAAAATAATAATGTAATATTATTCCACTTTTTTTTTTTTTTAACCTTTATTTAACCAGGAAGTCCCATTGAGATTCACAATCTCTTTTACAAGAGAGACCTGGCCAAGGTAGCAGCCAAATACAGTTTACAAATACACAAAAATTAAGCAAAATAAATACATTAAGATTTAGAACAACTATTTAAAAACACTTGCCACCTGAAATATAACCTATATTTGACATGGACATGTTGGCTCTCTGGCACCCTCTCTCCGTACTGGTCCGTAAATTTCACTAGCTGTGGCGGAACTTGACATAACAGTCTCCGAGGTACATCGCTTGGTGCAGCACTCTGTGTTCTGATTTATCTGAATGCTTATTCTGTGAACATGGTGCATGTTAGATTTACTACCTATTATTGAGAGGTCTTATTCATGATTCAAATGTACTTTTTATGTACTTTAATGTCCAGGTGTTGGTAAAGTGCACTGCTGGTAACGTAACCTAGCTAACATCCCCATGCTAAATACGCAACCTTAATCAAAAAGCCAGCTGCCCCTTCATTATTCACACACAATCCAGAGAGAGTAACGCTTTAAAGGCTGCTTGGACCAGCCACCAATGTGACTGAGTTGGTTACCCATGATGGTCTTTGTAGGTGAACTACTGACTTATCCATCTATGTTAGCCTCTTCGTGCTGGCCAGGCACTTGCACAGTGCTAGTTCCCAGACCAAATTTTAAACTGGCCAGGTCATTCATACCAGAAAAAAGAAGATTTAGAACCTCACAATTTGGTTTTCAACAGGCATCAGACAATAGAGGTTCTTTGTAGCAAACTGAGATGCCATCATTGGACAAAGGCTGAGTTCACCTGAACACCAGAAGGCTGTCTTATGTTAAAAAAAAAAACAAAACCAAAAACCAAAAAATGCAGGGTATGACCTTATAAAGTTTAAAATAACAAAAACCAAAGCCAGACCAACTAATAAAAAAGCATACAGTAAGTCAGTGAAGAAGGAATACCGCAACAGTGAAAATGTCCATCTTTCCTGCTGCTTGACAACCATAGCAGCAGCCACAACCGAAGTAGAAGCCAACTGAATAAGCCGGTAGGCCAGAGGATAGCGGGCCACCCCCTCAACCCGTGACATTTAGTTTGTTTATAAAAATGTTTTATTCAACAAAAATCTTCTTATTGTGTTTGATTAAGATAGTAGTATAGTGAGGATTTATAATTTAAGGCAAAATCATTAAATGTCAAATTTCAAGCAACAAATATCTGCATTGGTATCGCAATACTTGTCCTGGATTTACTTGGTATCAGTTCAATACAAGAATTTGCAGTATCGCCCAACCCTACTGTCTTCTCTCATACTTTCCCAATCATCTTTGTGTTTAGAAGATAAAACTATTTGGAAAAAAAAAAAAAAAAAACCTTTACAACATTAGCACAAGCTGGAAAGCTTCACTGGAGCTTTGTCTCATTCTCCTGGGTACATCACAGCATTGGTGAATGTGCAGAATTTTGTTTAAAAACTGTATTTTTCTGTTTAGTAGCTGTGGGTTGTATTTCTTCATTGGATACAAACTAAAGATAAAATAATAGTATTTTGAAAGCATGACATTCAGCTCTCCAAAACAAGCAGTAAATGGAATGTGGTGTGTTTTGTAGATGACATGTCCAGAGAAATCTGTGCATTGTTTATTTTTCCTGAGGGAGGAGGAAATTACCCTGTCGCTCTTGAGTGAACTGCTGTAATAGCTCTGGTGATTGCAGTAAACATGGGTGCAGATGTAGGTGGGTGGGACAGGTGCTTCTATGAATCAAGTTGGAATGTTTTTCTGTGTGTGTTTGTGTGTGTGTCTAAGTGAGTCTGTGCTTGCATGATACTGAACCATCTGGGTGTGAAAGAAACAACTCCTTCATGGTTAGCATACTTGTAGAAAACTTAGCATGTGTCAGAGGTGCAGCAGCATGCTAATCAGGGAGCTTATGTTTCCAGCCTGCATTTTAAAACTAAAGTCGCTAACAGGCAGGTCAGAGGTTGATCAATGTGCGTGTTGACCTCATTAAGTGTCAGATCCCACATTAACCTGGTGACCTCTTTGCCTCTTTATTTATGAGCCATAAGGACAATTCTGCCTGAACCATAGAAGTCTCTACTTCTAGACATTTTTAATATTCGTCAAATACCCACCAACACTTAACATCTGACTTAAAACATCGAACATAAATGTGTGACAGGAAGTCAGACTTATTAGAAATTCTGGTCCATTGCAACCTGTGTGATACTAAAATTGTGAATTTCCCTCTTAATTATTTTAGACTTTATTATAAACTACCTTTGGTGTAAGACATCATTTGTTTTGTTTTTGACTTGTGGGTTTTGTTTATTGACAAAAGTTTCCTCCATTTCTTGTGAAAATGCTCTTCTAGGAGATCACCAAGATATTTCCAAAACAGCTGAGAGGCCTGAGGCCTACTCCTTATGGGAAATATCTTAAATAGCAACCCTGGGACATACTAAATATGTCATATATGCTAGCAACTGGATATCAACCCACTGGCCTTTTCTTAATGTGCACAGTGGCTGATTCATCAAAGAAACACAATAAGATATTATTGGAGGAGGAGAGGAAAAGATGTGGGGGCAGAGGAAGAAATAAAAAAAGAGGCAACATTGGACTGACTTTCACTCACTATAGAGAGCTCAGAGTACAGGTAGGAAGCGAGATGGATGTCGTTAGGGGGTATGTCACTGAGAAAATATGCCCAGGCTCAATAGTGTGTCTTTAAAGTAGCAAATCCTTTTCCATTTGGGAATGAGCTTTTCTGACTGAGGCCCATGACCTCAGACTTGGAGGTGCTAGGTTTCGTTCTGACTGCTTCACTTTTGACTGCAAATCACTGCAGTAACAGTTTAAGTTTATTTTAATCTAAAAGAATAACTGTTTACCTTACAAGGACATATATCTTGCTGCAGAACTATCAAGAACTATCCCCTCAGAAACCCAGTTTTAAGCGACAGTTATTCTGTCTGATGAATGTATCTGTATTAGAGATGTTTTTTCCTTTGTACTGGTGTCACTTTGTTCATGTTTTAATAAATTTCTACCAGCTGAAATTAAGCTGATATATTTAACAGTCGGGGTGTGTGACAAGTTGTCTGTTTGGCAGAATCTATAACGAGCAGTGTAAAAACTTGAGAAAATGGCTTCTTCTTTTAAACTGTGACAGACTGCCACGTCCTCCTGCTATAAAGTTATATTTGAAGCACATCGAGAAAAGGCTTGTTTTGTTTTCCTCTGCATTTATTGGATACATACAGAAAATTTACACTGCACACAATCTTTGAGATTTCTGTTGTGTAAAACATCACAGATGAAGGTTAAGAACACAAGGCTACTATATGTTGTAATTGGACACCTTATAAGGTTTCAGGCTTTAAAAGTCCACAAAATTCAATGATTTTGGCTGAATTATGTGGTGTGGCTCTCGGTGCTTTGGATGCTAACAGAATGGGTTCTTTAACTGTTTAAGTTAAAACAGTGATAACAGATACATGTTACCTGAGGGTAAAAGACTGCAAAACTGAATAGGAATGATGTTTTTCTGCTTCACTAACTCGTACCAGAAAACTATCATGACTTTGTCAGAGTTGACAAATCCCACTGCTGCTCCTGTAATTTGTGATCCAAAGATACAAAAGACGAATGCAAAAATCTGTTTGAGGCTGGGAAAGCACAACAACCACTGCCAGGTAAATGAATACAGAGCATTGCACAATTGTGCATATGCAGCAACACCTTCACTAAGCCGTTTGCATTCACAGGGCAGTAAATGCTGCTGTTTCGTCTCGTGTCTGACATGTGCCAGCGGCTTTGGCTTTGGTGGTGTGATTCACTGCCTGCAGCTGTTTTAGACTTTTGCCGTGGAGACTGGGTTCAAATGCAGAGTGAGGCCATTGCTGTTTTTTTCTGTCGTTCTACTTAGTTCTGTTTAGGTTAGCCACTGGGTCCAACATTGGAAAGTTGGGGTTTGGAAAAGATAAAAGTTTTACTGAAGCATTCCCTTTCACAATGTTTAACTTGCATTACAGGAAAATATGTAAAAAAAAAATAAAATAAAATAAAATAAAACAAAAACATACCTAAAACATATCTAAAAGTGTGAATATGTGCCAAAACTATGAACTTTGGCGGCAAGAATTTGGTTAATTATTTAAAAAAAACTCTGCAATATTGTAAAAAACAAGGTGAGTTAACATAGCGTTCTGTTAACACAATCAAATTAGCTTCTGCTGGCTCTGATTACTCAAGGTAACTTTCTGTAGTCTTTCCCTCATAGTTCGAAGACATCCTCACAGGAAATTTAGCTTTTATTTTCTGCATGAAACTTGTCAGTCAAGCTAATCCTAAACAAGTCATCTGTTGACTGAGGTGCCAATGACATGATCAATAGCATGCAATCCTTCTCTGTCTCCAAGCTGTTTCTGCATAACCTACATGTGTAATTGTCAGGTTACTGTCTTGCATGCAAAACATTTGTACATTTTAATTTATTTAAATGAAATTGGCCATTTTTAAAGGAGAATTAATATAGTTAGTGACAGCATATGGGCCACAATCACAAACACAGCTATATTATGCCAAAAATAACTCTTTTGAATAAAATCATACCATTTTAAGGGTAAAGTATTTTAAAAATAGAATGTTTTATAAATCACTAATAAATCATATTAACTACACTTTTAATTCTACACACAAAGAAAGCAAAAGACATGCAGCAAAAACAGTAAAGCAGAAACATCGCTAAGTACCATTCTGATTACAGCAGTACGTAATTACAGTTCTGACTACCTTTTCATCTGCACTTGTAATTAATCCGTTAAAGCACTGCATTTCACAACGACATACTTCCCCTGGTAATGTGGACCGATCGTCACCTGTATTTGCATGTTTTATCATTCTGATGTTGAAAGTGACAACTGCAGTTCAGAAACATAATAAGAAAACAAAAACATGCATTTTATGGTGGGGTTTCCATAAAATTCATTTAAATAAACAGCAATGACTTTAATATCTGATTTCCAGTAGAACATAANTATGCAATGATTTTAATATCTGATTTCCAGTAGAACATAAACAACATCTGAGATGCTGAAACTGAGACATTTTATTTGCACAATTAAGATTTTTTTTTTTTTTTGAGATTTACACAATGACAGAAAAAGTTTGAACAAGGTGATGTTTAGCATTGTGAGGCATTGCCTCTCCTTTAACATCTGTCTGTAAACATCTGGGAAGTGAGGAGACCAGTTGCTGGAGTATTAGGAATGTTGTCCCATTCTGGCCTAATGCAGGANCATTTTCTGGAGTATTAGGAGAGGGATGTTGTCCCATTCTGGCCTAATGCAGGATTTTATTCAGATGCCCAACAGTCCTGGACCTTCATTGCTGGATTTTTGCTTTCATTATGCTCCAAATGTTTTCTGTTGGTGAAAGGTCTGGACTGCAGGCAGGCCAGTTCAGCAGCTGGACTTTTCTCCTATGAAGCCATGCTGTTGTGATGGATGCAGAATGTGGTTTAGCATTGTGTTGCTGAAATTTGCAAGACCTTATCTGAAAGAGACATTATCTGGATGGGAGCAGATGTTGTTTTAAAACCTCTATGTACTTTTCAGCATTTATGGATGTGGAAGCTGCCCACACCATAGGCACTGATGCAACCCCAGAGATGCAGGGTGTCCACTGATAACAAGCATTCATAGTTTCCATAAAGAATTAAAAATTTTGATCCATCTGACCACAGAACAGTTTTCCACTTAGCCTTAGACCATTTTAAATGAGCTTTGGCCCAGAGAAGATAGTGGCACACCTGGATTGTGTTTCCATTTTGCTTCTTCTTTGCATGATAGAACTTTAATCTGCATTTGTGAATTGCATTAAAAACTTTGTTTATAGACAGTGAATACTGGAAGTTGTAGACAATGAATAATGGAGGTGTTCCTGAGCCCATGCAGTAATTTCCAGTAGAAAATCATGTCTGTTTTTAATGCAGAGATTCCTCCTGATTCTCTGAATCTTTTGATATTACAAACTGTAGATGGTGAGCTCTTTGAAATCTTGGGGTATCTGTTTCTCCACTGCAGTTTTACAATAAACATTTTTATTTTTAGTTTTTTCAGCTTTGTTTTGTGTAAAAAAAAAAAAAAATCTTACTAAGCAATAGGAAAAATGTGTCCTTAAATATTGAGAGTATACCGTAGATTCTGTGGCTCCAACAGCTGGAGGAAATTTGGAGTAAGACTGGAATTTCTGCCAACTAATGCTAATCATCTCTACGGGAGTATATTAACTGAAATTAAGGTTCACATCTGGTTGAGTGTTTGGACCACATTCTCTTCTTATCTGTTACTTAATCTCTGCTTCCTTTCCCAACAGTGAAGTGGATTTAAATTTTAGTTGTTATGACAACACTGGCGTGGCTTCAGTAAGAGCATGTGAGTGTCCAACAGTCAGTCCACTGAGACAATGTATCTATACACAACTGTCTACCCTGTCTGTCTCTCTGTCTGTTTGCCTTTCCCTAATTATCCCCTGAGGAAACTAAAGATGGACTGAACTGAACTCTGCAGTCAGTGAATGACTTGGTTGCCGTGGTAACGCAGTCTCACTGTGGGCAAACCGTTTGACCTTCACAGGTGTCTGTCTTTTTGAGGGCATCAAACTATCTTCCTTCCTCATTCAGGTCCATGGTTTGTTTGGCTTTCTGTTGGTTTGAATTTTTTTCCGTTAATGTTATCTATCTGCATTCTCAATAAAATTTTCGACTTCATCAGATGCTTCTTCAGCCCACCTGTCAGTCTCAATGGCCGGCTTTGTTTATATCTAATTCAAAAACGTCAAGGTTTTTTCACAGCTGAGACGTGATTTTTTCCCCACGTTTTTTAAATTGCAGGCTATCTGAAGGAGAGAAAAATAGTAAAAAGCGATTAATCAGAGGCCAGAGCTTCTATTCCTGAATGAGGACCCTAGAAAACGGCTTTCCAGCTTATCGTTAGTTGATAACAGATCTGAGATTGGGATGTCTGGAAAATTACATTTTCACTGGCAGCTTTGCCAGCTGGAAGAGTTTCTGAATGAAAAGAAATGATGTTTCCAAAGGCCGTGGCGCACAAGCCACCATATTAATGTGTCAGACACTCTCTAAGCTTCGGATGGTGGTTGTTGGCATGAGATAAAACTATGATTACAACTGTAATCTTGAATTCTTTTTCAGTTTATAGCTGTGTTTCAGAACAGAAATCTGACATGAATGGCAGTCAGATTCCAGCTCCAAAGTCCTCAAACATTTGTATTCACTCCTCTAATCAAATTTTAAAGCAGTATCAAAGTGGCAGATGCAGACAGAGGCTGTTTGCCAGTATTGATAATTAAAGCTAAAAATGCAATAATCCACCATTAAAGCAATGACTTCTATAAAGTTAATAACATCTCAAAGTCAAATGTCCCTAACACGTCTCAAAAGCAAATACTGGGGTTTTTGAAAGCATGTTTCAGATTTAGTCATGTCAGTCACTAACTTACTGGCCCTAATTGTGTTTACCTTAATGTATGGCATTTTACTTGTTGTACCTTTTTCACATTAACACAGGATATAACAACAACTTCCTGGTTATGTTTAGGTAATAATATATTTGGCTTAGGAACATCATGCATTAAGAAAACAATACATGAGGTTGCTTTCGGAAGGAGACGGTGTTGAAAAATATGATGCATGTTCTTAGAAAAGAAGGCCTATATATACCTGCTATATGCAGAAATTGCTGTACATTTTGGTTTACAAACATTAAATCAGGGGTCTGCAAGTGGCTTTCTGGACCTACCACAATGGCTCTTAATACATAATATAATCTCTTATAAAAATGCTGAAGAAATAACTACTGATAATAGCAAATGCACGTTTTTAGCTAGTTTTCAGTTTTTTCCATGGAAAAATTGCATTACATTTCCACTACACAATGACATTTAAAGTACCAGTAAAATGTTTTTATCTGTTTTTCTTGTCATTAGGTTGGGCAATATAGGCTTTTTTGTTGTTTGTTTTGTTTTTAACATATATTTTCACAAATATCTACATCCCATACAAGTAAGTTAGTCATCATAATCATCTATCTACAAAAGCTGAATGTTTTTTTTTTATTTTAAAACATATTGATATAAAATTGTGATTTTTCAAACATGACAACCAACATCATATAGTAGATGTTTATGGTCCTGTAACATTTGGGGCTTTAAATGAGTTTTATTTAGCTGGCTGAGGGAAAATAGCTCATTGGATTGTAATGGTTGGAGACCCCGAAGTAAACAAATAAACAGATTTAGCAGCAGTTTTCTCTTTAAACAGCAACAGTTAATATTTCTTAATATATATAAAATCAAATATTTATGACAAAGAAGGTTGAAATGTTCAGAATTTACTAACTAAAAGGTAAAAAGTCAGCAGGATGAATTTAAAGCTGTGAAGCTGCTTCCTTCTAAACACAGAAGGAATTATATCTGATATCAGCCATCAGGTGAATAGACAGAAATTAAGATTAGATTAAACTGTTAATGCACGATAAAATTTTTTTATTGTGTGTATATAGAGATGCGTATATAGAGTTTTGAAGATGGTTGAATATTCTTTGACCTTTGATAGAGCATGGCTAGCAGTAGGACTTAATTAAACAGTAGCCCAGAGATCTTAAGTCCTCTGGTCTTGGACAGTCACTGTCCCGTAGGTTTTACATGCCTCCCTTCTCCAACAATCCTGATTTGAATGATATAAACCCAACAGCTTGTTGTGAAGTTCTGCACAATGACCTATTAATATGAATCAGGTGTTTTGAAACAAGCAAGGACCTAATACCTGCATGACAGTGGCCCTCAAGGATTGGTGTTTAAGATCCCTGCATGAGCCCTTTTCAAAGTTAAAAGTCAAAGTGTATAGCAACTTACAACAGCACTCAAGCTGACCAAGGTGCTCAACATCATATTACATATAAATGAAATTACACATTTTTATATATAAAAGAAATTTAATAAAAATTGGGTAAAAGCACAAAACCAGTTAAAGTTGAAGTTAGATGACACGGAGCGTACTAAAAGTATAAAACACGTTAAAACAAAATACTACAAGCCAAAGGCCTTTTTAAATAAATAGGTCTTAAGTTTGACTTTGAACAGAAGCAGATCAGTGTGGGTCTGTAGTTCACGGGGAAGAGTATTCCAAAACATTGGACCTGCCACTAAAAAGGATCAGTCCCCCTATTGTTTGCACCTACTGAGGCCCCTCTAACAGATTTTGACCAGCAGAACCTAAAGCCTTGCTGGGCTGGTGGATTTTCAACAATTCTGATAAGTAAGGATGTACAAAACCATTCAGTGCTTTAAAAACAACAGCAACAATTTATATTGTATCCTGAACTGAACTGGGAGCCAGTTCAGGGCTAACAGGATAGGAGTGATATGCTTCGGCACCTGAGTGCTGGTTAGGAGACGAGTGGCAGAATGTTTTACAAGCTGCAAACAAGAGATGCAAGATTGTAATTGATACCAATATGAAGCATTGCAGTAGTCAAATATGGAGCTCACAAAGGCATGAGTGGCCTTCTTTAGATCATTGTGGCTAAGGAAAGGCATTACTTTGGACAATAGATGAAGCTAAAAGAAACTTGTTTTCACAACAGCATCAACCTGATTGTCCAATTTCAAGTGACAGTCCAGTTTTAACCCCAGATTTTTAACCACCTGATTAAAGTTGGGGACTGAAAGACCTAGACTGGGAACAGCGGTATCTGACTTATTGGAGGCATCAAACAAAATCCATTCAGTTTTGTCATTATTTAGGTGTAGGGAGTTTTGAGAGAGCCAGTGTTTAATGTCCTTTAAGCAGCCATCAATGGAGTTTAAACTAAGTAGAGAATTAAGAGTGGCTGGCAGATAGATTGGCAGATCATCTGCATACAGAAGAAAAAAGACAGATTATGGCGTTCAATAATTGGTTCTGTAAGGAAAAATGTTTAATGAGAAGATCACAGGCCCCAGGATAGATCCCTGCTGCACACTTGTTCAACGGAGTTGAAGAGGAAGACAAGTCACTTAACATGACAGAAAAAGACATGTCTGTTAAAAAAGGATTTAAACCGCTCAAGCAATGTTCCCTGAAGGAAGGAGGAGGACTGGATGGTCTACAGTGTCAAAAGCTATTTTAAGTTTCAACATCACCAACAGAACAGGTTTTTTGGCATCAACAAGAGACGAGAGAATATCATTCTGTACTTTGAGTAGTTCAGACTTAGTGCTGTGACAAGATCTGAAACCAGAGTGGTATTTTTAAATATGTTGTTATTTTCTAGAAAAACTACTGGATAAAAACAATCTTTTCTAGAACTCTGGAAAAAACATGGAAATGAGAGACTGGCCTAAAGTTAGAGAAAAGTTAGGATCTAAACCAGTTTTTTGAGAAGAAGCCTTACCACAGCAAGTTTGAAAACCGATGGAACAGTGAGTGAACTTAAGCATCTATTTGACATGGACCAGTGGTGACAAAGGACTGTTTGAGTATCTTGGAGGGAATAATGTCCAGAGGGAAACTAGTGGGTCCCAGCTGCTGAACCACTTCAGACATTTGCCATAGCAACACTGGCTCAAACTGAACGAAGACAGCAGAGGCCAATGGAGGAGCACATAACTGAACAGCGCGGTATGTACAGTCTATGTTCTGTCTAATAAAGAAAATTTAAGAAAATCATTACAGGTCGACGGTGTTGCAGTTTTCAGAACCTCAACAGGAGGATTAATGACAGAGTAAATGGTGCTAAACAAGACCCTCAGCCGGTTACAACTAGTGGAAAATATATTAGAAAGATACTAAGACTCGGTCTGCTTAACAGCATTTTGATAGCCATGGAGACAGTCTCTCATTATGCACAGAGGCACATGAAGCCTGTCTTTCTTCCATCTGTGTTCTGCCTGTCTGCAGCGCTGTCTGATGGCCCTGGTGGTATCATTAAGCCAGGGGTCTGGCTTAATTTCAGTAGATCACTGTTTTAGAGGCAAGAAAACAACACGAAAGTAAAAACAAAAACCCCAAGACTGCAGAATTTAAATGTTGCTTCATTCTTTACTTGCAGTGAACAGGCTGTTTTCGTTCCTGGCCAGTTGATAAGCTAGGTTTCCTTCTTATTCCAACATTTTTCTTGTTGGTTACTGGATGTTTCGGAGAATATCGCCCCTAGCAAGCAGATGTTGTAACTGCATAACATTGTACCTGTGTGATGTCCAGGTAGTTTGGTCTGTTTGAATCAAGTTTAGTGTAAAAGCAAACCAAACCAAATGAAGGTCGTGACATTTCTCAGCATTCCCCACCCAATCAAGCAGAGTCCCCCAGAGTGACCTGATGTAAATGCACCATTATTCTGCCTTACAAATATGACAGCATAGAACGGCATCGTGAAAAGAGCTGTTTTGTGCTCTCAAATGGCAGGTTTTCTGTACCTTTACTTTGTGCCTCATTGATGTTACTTTGGAAGGTTTCCTGGCCAATTTAATGTTTCTCAAAACATGCATGTACTTAGAATCCTAAGTAAGACTCATTTGAAGTAACTTTAATTTGCTAGTTAAAAAGTCTCTGTGAAAGCACTGATTGTCCGCCGTTCCTCACTGAACCTTAGTTTTGCATCTTTCAGTGTTTGTACAATGAGAACAGACTTGGTGGTTTGAAAAGAAATAAAAAAAAAAAATATGGCAATTATATGTAATATGTTGATTAAGGAAACATAGGGCTCTTTGCCTCAAGACGCTCTTGAAAATTCCAAATGTAATGTCTGCCTCAGATCTAATTATAACATCAGTGGCTGCAGTCATTGTACATCAAAGATGGTCTTAGAATCACTCAAAACACAAATTTGTATGTTTTTTTCTTCTTTTTAAGATGTGGCTGTTTGAATATTGTAATTAAGTCAAAGATATCTGTTCATTACAAAAGAAAAAAGGCAGAAAATGCACATGCTGAACACCAAGATACACATTTGCAACCTATTAAGCTCATGTAAGTGTCACAGGAAAGCTTGTTAGGGCCATAGAGTGCCTTAATGTGCTGAGGGACAAAATGAGTGATGGAGTAAGCTTGGTTGACATGCTTTTCATCCTCCTGTGTCTTTACAGGCTGACATGTTAATAGTTTGTACTCTGATTAAAGGCAGGACCTGTCTAAATACCTAGGAGTCCCTCATTATATTAGCCCTCACAATGGAGCTTTACTCATCATTACCTTGTTCTTCTACTTCTTTTTTTGTCTTCAGCATCTTTGAATACTCTTGAGGTTACAATAATGGCTTCATTGGTGAAATGAATATTAATTTTTAGCTGCATCAGCACAGAGGCAACATTATACTAGCAAGAACTAGTACATATGTTGCAGCCTTCGACCTGCATTTTAACATACTGAGAAATAAATGATAATGTGCTGTCGGATTGTGAGTGTTCAACAAGTTAAATCTCTCAGAAGATGCAAAGATCAGAGCGCTTTGTATCCGTTTAATGATGAACTATCAAAAATATGGAACATCTGGAATGAAAATGAGCATCAGGCAAAACTTTTTAGTAATAATTTCAATTGTCAAGTCAATCTTCTTTATACTAATTATTTAAAAAAAAGGACTGAACAAAACATTATGTAAAACAGTGAAAGCATAACAGCAAAAATATCAAAATGCAAACAAACTGCCACAAAATATTAAGTGTCTTCCCCTCCCACTGAATTTTTTCAGTGCTATATGTTTATGAGCCAAATTAAGGATCCACTTTTCATTATTACTATATTACTAAATAAAATTTTTCAGTTTTAGTACTTTTAAATAATTTTTGTTTTGCCTACTTGTTTTGATTTTTAATTGCTTTTTTTTCTTTTTTTTTTTATCTTAGATGCACTTCCAGGTTGAGAAATATGCCTTCATGAGCATGCACATATAAATGGCCCTTGTTCATCAGGTATTAGCAATGAATAGCAGGCGCTAGTTGTTAGCAGGCGCTAGTTGTTAGCCCCCATTCACCTTAACATGTCAGACTGATTGATAAGCTGATAACAGCTGGGAACCAGTCCCAGAAAACAGATATGTTTGGTCCTAATCCAGGCAACTTTTGACACTTATAGTTCACTTACAGCACTGGTTAGCATTATGTGGGCCACATTTGGGCCTAACATATTCTGCTACCTTTTGTCTGAACATCACTACCGGTCCGCTGGGGGAACCTCATTCAACCTCTTGGTTGGTCATTTATGCCATGCTCAGCAATGATTATCCATTTAAAAGTTCTTTACCTCCTTAGAAACATGGAGTCATTCACACATCAACTATGGTTTGGACCCAGCTGCAGACTTATCAAAACTCATGAAAAGAGAACATACTACTGCTATTTTAGCCTCCTTGCGCTGAAAATAATAATGCCAGTTTCACTTTAGTTGTTGGTAGACTTATTGTAACGCTTAAAGCATTATTGTCTTAAATGTTGATGACGATAAAATCTATTTACCCTGGCTAATTTGCACATTACTTGATCTATTTAAAGCTGCTGCTAAACTGTTTTAGCCTTTAGCTAGGGCTGGGAGTGACCAGCACTTTGTTAGTGAGTTTTTTTCCGAATCCCTGAACCAGGTTTTGGACAAATTTTTGGTTCTTCAAAATTTCCCTACACTATTCAGCATCCTGATATGCAGAGTTTAACATCGTAACCCCTGCAAAACACCGAATTTTAATTTGATTTAAGTACCAAACAATAAGAATCAGTTTTAAAAATGTCAAGTATGGTGTGTGCTCCTAATGTGAGGGTAGGTTGTTCCAACAACAACAAAATTATATAAACATAAAACCAACTGGTGAGATCTTAAAGCAGTTTAAGGGAACAGGAGCAATCTTATCTCATTGCATGCTTATCCATGACCTTTTATGCCTCTGAGGATTTATTCTAGTAGTCTCTTAAATGTCATGCAACTGTTGTTATATGACGATATTACAAAATACTATGACACTGAAGTAGAGTTATTTTCATGCCGGGTAGCATGAAAAACAACAGTGCCTGTGTACAAAAATCAATAGATTAATTTTTCCAGACTTTTTGCCGTGAGACAGGGTTGGCAGGACAATAATGAGCCGCAGGTGTGGAGAGAAGTGAGCCGCGGGAGCAGTCCACCAAACCACGGGCAGACAAAACAACACTGTGGGAAAAAGCTGTGGGAAAAAAACACAAGACGGGAACAGGAAATGAGATAGATGAANACTGTGGGAAAAACACACAAGACACAGAGACGGGAACAGGAAATGAGATAGATGAAGGAAAGGCTGCCAGATCATGATGCAGTTGTTAACCAATCTACACTAAATTGATTTTCCACTCTTGAACACATTTAAGACAATCCATGGAAAAACTCTGCCACGACTTAATGATCACAGATCAGTTTAGAATCTTAGCTGTTTATTCACTTTAAAAAGCATTTCCATTGACCATAATTCACGCAGCGATCATATTTCACTGGGAAAATGAATTTGTACCATATCAACGTAATTTGCTGCAGATAGGGTGGCATTGAATGAAAGCAGAGAATGAAAAAGAGAAAAATATGGATGTCTTTTCCACCACATTGGGTTCTCTATGTGCTCTAAGTCAATACAAAANGAGCAGAGAATGAAAAAGAGAAATATATGGATGTCTTTTCCACCACATTGGTTTCTCTATGTGCTCTAAGTCAATACAAAACTGCATACTGATTGATCTTGCCATGCCACTTTCCTGTTTGATATTAGTTATTTTAGTTATTTATTTAACACTTCCAATATTTAGTTTACACACATTAATAAAAGACATACTTTGTCTTTAAAGAGCATGCCGTTGCGGCTTTGAAAGGCAACGGTTTAAGTATATTACAGGTTGATAGAAAGGTTGCAAAAGCTTAGTTTGCAGAGAACTGTGCAAATATTGATCTAAGTCATCAATTTGATCAATTCCGACATAAATTGGGAAATAAGTGACAGATATCAGCTTTAATCTTAATAAACTGTAATTGAATGAACCTTCCTTTTATTTCTGTGTTATCATAGTTGTACAGCTTTGCCATCCAACTATGACTCACTTTAACAGAATTGATCAATTCAGGTTGAGTTCTGTCCACTGGGACCCCAGCACAGACCAAATTAAATTTTCTATTAAAGGAAAGAAGGTCTTATCTCCATCTAAAGCTTGTAACTTCTAAAACTCATCATAGTTCAGTTACTATCAGTGTCTTAAGTATATCAATTTGCACTTGAACTTGAGTTAATAGTATTTATGAATAAGTTAAGTAAAATATAGTCTTCTTTTGTGTGGTTATTGTAGATTGGGTTGTGCATATTTTTAAATATAAATTAAGTAGTTTGCATTCATGGTAAAATGTCATGACAGTTTTTTCTTTCCAAATATGTTACTAGCCCTTTTAAATTCCATCATGAAGGGATAGGTGTGTGCTGTGGTTGCTGCAGCAGGTGTGCAGAGGGACTTGGAGTCCTCAGACACACTCCTTCACCTTACCAGACTGTTCAGATGAATTGGCCTTTGTGATGCTTTTCCTGGATCTGTGTGAAGTAGTGAATAAGAAATTCCAGCTCTTTTCAGAGATCCGGATCATGTGGCACAGCTTGAGGTTAAAAAAGAAAACCTTTGGCTCCGAGGCAACTCTTTACTTAGTACCACTTCTAGTTTTCATAGTTTAGCTAATTTTACCAAATAATTTATGAGTATGTATATAGAATATATACGCATCTATAAGTATATGTACACATATACACACACTGGCTACTTCATTAGATGTAGAAGTCATGATTCATGGTTTATGTTCTGGTTTCTTGCGCTTTTGTCATGTGTTTGGCTAGTTCTTGGTTTCTTGTATTTAGGGTCATGTTTAGTGTTTTTTTTGGTTTCTGTTTATTAGTTCAACTGGTCTTATTTGTTCATTCACCTCACCTGTGTATCAGTAGTTCTTCAGTGTATTTAAGCCATTAGTTTCAGTTCCTCCCTCGCCAGTTCATTGTTTCCTGCTTTCCATTCGTTTGCTGTCAAATAGTGTTAGTCCATGTCATGTCATGTCATGTCATGTCATGTCATGTCATGTCTTGCCCCCTTTGTTTTTTGTAAGTGTAGTTTCCTGTTATTAAAGCCTTTAACCTTAACTGGTCTCCATCCTGCCTCATCTGCCTGCACTAGGGTCCTCATGTTCACGACTAATGCATGCATATATGATCAAACTGAGCATCAGAATGAGAAAAAAGAGGATTTAAGAGAAGTCACTTTGAATGTGGCTTGGTTATTGGAGCTAGGTAGGCTGGTCTGAAATGGCTAAACTACTCATAGGTTATTGGAAAATGCCTTTTTTTCAATGGTCTATGTGGGCCGTGGTGTAATGATGTTGCTATTATTGTACTTATATATTCAATATTGAACATGTATTATTGGGAAGTTTGGAGATGAATTAATAGTTTTATAACAGTTTGAGTGTTCATGGTTCTGATGGCCCAAGGGAAAAAGCTGTTCGTTATCCTGGTTGTTAACTTGTATTTCCCACCAGAGGGAAGTAGGTCAAACAGGTGGAGGACTGGGTGGGAGGGGTCAGACCGGATAGTCTTGACCTGGCATCTGAGGCAGCGTGAGGTGGCGATCTCCAGGTGGGGTAGGGGCCAACCGATGATTTTACTGGCTGTACTAATTACTCCTTGTCCAGCCTTCCTGTTTGTAGCTGAACTTCCTGCAAACCAAGCTGTGATGCAGTACATGAGAAAGCTATTGATGGACATTCTAGGTCACCAGCAGCTTCTAATCCAGTCTTTGACAAAACTCCTGGGCCTTCTTTATCACAACTTCAGTGTTGGTGGACTAGGAAAGCTCCTCTGAGACATGAACATGCAGGAACCTTAACAATGTCACTCCCTCCATTGATGTGGGGAGGGGTGTGGGCCTCCCTGTTCCCCCTGAATTTAATGATGGTCACTTTAGTCTTTGTGATGCTCAGGAGTAAGCTTTTCTCCTGACACCACCATGTCAGAAACTATTCACTCTCAGATATCAGCCCTATAACTGCATTGTCATCTGCAAACCTAATGTAGCCCAGATACAATTGCCTTGTATTATGGGGAAAAATGCTTAAGATATTAAAACAATAGTTTAAAAACTATCTAAAAAGTGTCTGAGTCAGATAGAGATAACATATATTCACGGTTAAAATCAGTTATTAAGTAGTCTCTGGAAAAGAGAACAGTGCAAAGTTTGATCACAGTCTAACTTGAGTTTAGCATCTTTGTAATTTTATTGGTTATCGCTGAGCTGTCAGACCAGTGCAGTGCAGTGGGACGGGCAGGACTAGATAGCACTGTTGTGTGCTGTAGCAGAACAGCATGTTAAGCAGACACATGGCGTGCATAAGGAGAGGCTGACGGAGAAACAAAATCTTTGACCCATGCCATTTGGAGTAGGACATTGTAGACCATGTATCTCACAAGTTACTGACGTA
>CM047991.1:27582322-27600377 GCA_026261665.1 Melanotaenia duboulayi | reverse complement strand
TCTAATGGACATAAGAATAGCCAGTCCGAATNGCTCTTTTTATTTTTTTAATGGACATAAGAATAGCCAGTCCGAATTAAATAACACCGTATTGAGCCAATCACTCTGGGAACAGAGCCACGTCAAATTAGGTTGACGTGTTACCTACCTACCTACAGCACAAGTACAAGTACACAAGTGAAGTAGCAAGAGGCACATGTGGATGTTTTGGCTGCAGCAGCTAACTCAGCAATAGAGAAAATGAGTGTTCCGTCGGGAGAAAGATAATTTGGGTGACCAGCTTGCTGAAAAGGACACAAATCAAGGTTCAAATGATGAAGACACCAATAAACACGGTTGAAAATGACGGATTCGAACAGCTAATTCAGGTAATTGACCCTCGTTACCAACTCCCTGGGCGTAAACATTTCTCTCAGACAGCCTTCCAAAGCTTTAGTCAGAGTGCAGAGAGATTGTAGAGAAAGAGCTGCAAAGAGTGTCATACTTTGCTACCACGTGGTCAAGTCGCACGCCGGAACAATACCTTTGTCTCACTTTTATTTTTATTCATTTTTTTTTAATTTAAAATTAAGCCACCTAAAATAAAATATATAAGGGGAGATTCTGAGAATTTGCTTTTATTTCCAAGCTTATTCATTAGAATAACAAAAATGTTTATGTCCACTTTATGTCTGTTTTCCTGGAAAACCTGATTTTTAGAATTAATATTTTGTTTTTAAATGGAGTTGACCAAGCAATTTAGTGGTCTGTTTTGTTGGTGCTCTCTTTTGAAACTTGAAAGCATTTTCAATGAATTTTTGTTTAAATAATGTACTTTTTTTTTTCTGAGACAGTTTTATGATGTTCCTTCAACACATCCGTCATGTTTAACCTATGACAGAAACTATTTAAACCAAAACAAGCTGCTGATTATTTCACATCTCTTATGAGCAATGGAACAATTGAATTTGACAAATATAGTGATTTGATTTATATCGTGATATTTATCGATATCGCTTGAAGTGAAAAACAATATCGTGATATGAAAAATTTCTATATCGCCCAGCTCTACTTTGGCTTTATGGAAGGACAGGACTCAGCCAAAATATGTTATTTATGTTGAGAATCTCACTTTTGAAAGCCTAAAACCAATCATGGTTTCAGCACAGGGTGGAGCAGGAGGTCCATGGCATTTTAGTATATGCATGAATGGGGTCCCTTAGGAGCAAAGGTTGGGGACCATCGATATGGCAAGGGTGCCCAAGTCCATTTCTCAAGAGCTACCATCCTGCAACTCTAAGATGCATCCCTTCTCCAACACATCTGAATAGCAGCATAAGGCCATAAAGATTTACTGATAGGACCTGAAACCAGACATATCAGAGACCCTGAGAATACAGTGAAATATGGTCCAGACTTCCAGCTTTTAGTTTCAAGAACCTGAAGTTGATTAGAACTGTTCTAAAATCCCCCCAAAATTATGGGTTTCATTAAATTACTGCATCAGAGTGTGAAATTTAAAGTACGTCCATGAACTCTGTTGAGTAAATAATAGTTCACTTGAGCTGAAGAGATACTACAAACTGCACTGAACTGATTCAAACTGACAATGTGCTAGAAATATGGAAAACCGCAAAGCAAATATCTGTGTGTAACACAACACCTGCAAGTGTTCGTGGCGGCCGAGTGATGGATACCAACAGCTTCTGGGGAGATTATGTCTGTCAGTGCATAATTCATGTTTAATACAGTATTTTACACTCTGTCAGCTGCTTACAGCTAAAAATTACAGATCAAGTGACACAAGCAGTCATGCACTCAGACACAAAGATGAGCCAAATTTATTGAAAAGGCAAAAGTAAACATACTATTCAACATTTCTGCTGTAAACATTTGCCACTGTTAACAGACCCATCCCCTTGCTAAACGTCGACTGAACTGACTACCCATTTATTACAAGAGGTGGGAACTCGCTTTCATTTGTCTGCACTTTAAAGGAGTGGAAACAACCACTGAAATCTAGAGGTTAATTCTGAGATGGCAACCACCTCAAATACTGTCCATCCAATAACTATCACAGAGATGGGCAACTCTGGTCCCGATGGCCACAGTCCTGCAGGTTTTAGATGGTTTTTTTTTCTTTTTTCTGCTTGATTTAAATGAAATGGTTCTCATCGGCTTATTAAGTTCTGCCCAAGTTTGTTGAGCCAATAAATTGATTCAGGTGTGCTGCTACAGGGAACATCCAAAACCTGTCAGACTGTGGCCCTTTAGGACCAACTTTGCCCATACCTGGTGAAGCAACATACTCCATCTGTATCAGTGGGCTAAATTACCTTCCAAGAAGAAAATAAGCAAATCCAGTATCATACCAAAGATCTTTGTTTTTAATTTCAGTCTAAAACACAAAAAGAAAATGTCTTTAATTATACTGAATTCACATTTTTTGAATGAGTTCAATTCATGGGCCGTTGTCTGTTCTTAGCCTGTACTGTATTGTATTTCTGAGTGGTAAACTGATGCCACCACCAAGTTCTCCATTTTTATTTATTTTGTAGTCTTTCTTGAAAAAATCATGCTCTTCTTTTATATTGTTTTTATTTCAGTAATATGCGCATCTGAGCACAGTGTTAAAATACCTGATAGAAATTAGATTAAAAGTCAGTAAATTAGACCCAAGCTGATCCAACCAATAACTATTCTTTAACTTTATGAGGTCTGTGAGCATTTTGAGTTGACCGTGTGAACAGATTGTAAAATTTGTTTAAGATAACCATAAGCCAACAGGGTTTCAGTGGCATCTGGTAACTTGTTAGCTACAGCTGTCCGGAAGTCGGTGAGGCTTAGCTGTGCGTCTGCTGTCAACCACCTGTAACGTGAGGGAAAACCAACTGACAAGAAAGCTAGAAGAAAGGGAGAAAGAGAGCAATGAAGGAAACAGATTAGGGACAACAACAGGAATCAAAACGCCCACTTAGTGTGCAGAGGTAGTGCTTTGAAACCTGCCACCTGGTCTGCTGTGTTTGTGTTCGAATGCAGCAGTACAAGTTGTCATGTGTCATCACTTCCCGCAATCCATCACCGCTTAGTGGTGGCGAGGCTAAGCGAAAGGCAGACGGTGCAACTGAAAGCTGCCGGTTGGTCCCTCTCCCCTTCTCTCTCCGTGCTGTCAGTCTTCCTCGCTCACCCTCTGTCTTTTCACTACAATCACTAGTTTAATTGTGACACTAAGCCGACTGAATACTTCATTTCATTCGCATAATCCCCAAGTGGTGAAACATACTCTTTCTTTTATGTGTTTGAGAGGATGTGTGTGGTTGTGTGTGTGTCTGAGTGACATATCCACAAAAGGATACAACATGCCAAATGAGTTCAGCCATTTTGGGCCTTTTCTTTTTTAGCAGATTGGTTACTTTATTTTTGTTTTTAACTTGTTTTTTTGTTGGATTTTTTCCCCTTTTTTTTCCTTTATTTACATTTAGCCTCCTTTTTTCTTTCATTTCTTTTCCATTGTATTTTCTCAGTTTCCCAATTTACCTTCTTATAGTCTTGTAGCCCTTCAACTAGTGTCCTCCACTATTTGGTTTTGCTGCTCTCTTTGCTTTTATGTCTCAGTCCATTTCTTCCCCATTGATTCTTTCCTCCCTTCCTTCTCTGCTTCCATTTTCTGTTATGTTTTATGTTTTCATCCCTGACCTGCTGTAGTGTACTTTTATTTATTTTTCATCTGACAAGGCTGATTCCAGGAATGTTGCTGAATTCACCATGTCTAGTACATACATGATAGCTGTCGTTCTCATGCTCTCTGTTTTCAGCCTATTCCAATTTGACTTCACTGCAAAATAAGTACCAATATGGAAAATAAGAACCTAGGCATGATTTGCATCATTGCTCATTTCACAGCGTCCACTCATTCCTTTTTTTTTAATAAAAAATCTGTGTCCTTGTAATTTTTCCATCTTTACCAATTTCCTCCTTTTGCTGTTTGGTTTCTTTTCCTTCTAGGGACGGGCATTTTAAATGTTTTTTGAAGGTCACCAATCAAGCCAATTAAAATTGATAAGCTGTGACATCACCGTTGGTGCCCTACACCCATATAAGCATAATAAATAGTTTTGGATCTCTACTGGCCTTTTATTTTACAATAGGTAGACAACAAATTGGGTGACAGACAGCAAATGGCCCAACACCAGTATTTAAAGCTCGGCCGGTTGCGTAGAGGAGCTTTAGCTGCTGTCTATGGGGTGGCTGCTCTATGAAGAGAGCTAAACACTGCCCCCACACATGTTTGGTTACAACAAAACATGATTTTTTTGTCATATTTCTATTTAGTTTTATTGCTCCTGAGGCCCAACACTTGGTGACAGTTTAGTAAATCAGTCCTCATCATGCTGGTGGAGCAGTGGTAAACTAACTTCATCCAATATATTGTGCTTTTGACTTTATTGACCGGTTGAGTAAATACCTTGCTATGCCAGTCTGTTTCCGTTACAACTCTGGCATTAACACCTACCCTACCCTGCTTCTGTTGCCGGATGGTTGGTGGACACAGGGGAGATGTTTCCTCCTGGGCTGAAGCTGCAGCTTGAATCAGGGTTACCTCCCTTTTGCTTTACACAGCAGTGGGAAAGCAGGCATGGGACTCGGCTAGCAACAGTAGTAAAAGCTACACTCGCTGCTAAATGGGCAGTACCTTACAACTAACCTTTTCTGCTTTGATCATATCCTTCATCATTTCAGACATGCTGGTACACTCACAACTCTACATTTTTCTTTCTCTCCTTCTCTCTCACTGTTGCTCTACAAACTTTCACTCTCGGGGCACATTCACACTAGGGCTGATTGGTCTGCTTTGAACAGATCCTGGTCTGCTACGATGGATAGTCTAATCCGTTTGGAGCAGTGTGAATGCACATTTGGACTCTTGTGCAGAACAAAGAAGCCCACTCTGGTCCACTTTAAAACCAGGGGTCTCGGTTCACTTGAAAGTGAGCTCTAGTACAGTGAGCTGACAGTGTGAAAGCAAATGGACCATTCAGCAGACCACAGGGAGGAAGTGATGAGGATGCGTCATAGTGCATCATGTCGCTTATCTCACTGCCTCTCCTGCTTCTCATACTGGACAGATTCTTGTAAAAACCCCAAGACTGCATAAACTTGGTGTTGCTCCATTGTTGAAGTGAATGAGCTGGTTCAGTTCTGACCAATCAATAAGCCATATTTTCTTATTCTGTCTTCTTGTTAAGTGGTAATTTTAGGCAATATCACCCCTACCGGGCAGCTGTTGTAACTGTGTGATGTGGTTGAGGCAGTTTGGTCTACTTGAGGAAAGTGCAATGTGAAAGCAAAAATGATTGGAATTCTCTGTTCAATCAGCTGAGTCCTCTGGACTCTCTTGATGTGAATGCATCCTTAAAGTGGCCATACCATTCGTAGCTTGTTCTTTCCTTTTAATATTTGTCTGCTTAATCTCTCATGCTTACTCTCATACGTTAAAGAGACAGACCTACTGATGCAACGACACTGTTCACACTGAGCTGCAATGGGGTTGATGGTGGCATTAATCATGCTGCTGGACTTTTGCAAAGGAAAATAAAGTTCATTTTCAATGTGTTATTATTGTTTGACCTTTATTGGTGCTGAGCTCCCAGATTTTGTTTCTTCCATCCTCTTCCTGTGTGCTTTCACCAGATTTTCATTCCCAGCTTATCACACACTGTCAGTTGGTCCAGAAATGAAGGGGATTGAATCGAAGCTTAGTTTCAATGCAGTCTTTTGGTTTCTATAAATAGGCTATTATTTATTATAGATTGGCTTGTATGAATACTGATTGGATTACAATGTATTGGCTTGAATTGACTGTAAAGTGACCTGAGATGACGTTGTTGTCTATAAAAATAAAGCTGAATTGAACTGAACAACTTGCATCAGTTTTCAAAGCACAGGATACTTTTGGCAGTGATGCTAATGGGACTGCTTTATAACTGTCTGGCCAAATATCCTTCTGCTGAAGTAAGTGATGTGCTGTTTCTAATATGTCTGCAGAAAACTGACATTCTCTAATGTTGGGTAATAAAAAAAAACAACATGAGATGGAGTAGAAGGGTGAGGAGAGGTCTAAAGGTCTTGCTTCTGGTCTTTATTTTGACTTCCCTTGCCCTACGAGTTTTGTATTTCTGTAGACACTTTTAAGTACTTGCTTAAGTACTTAGTTGGTGATTGTTACACATGTAATACACAAGATGTATGGTGAAGAAGCTTTGTCATTGTTTCCGTTGTTACCACACATTCTGTAACTGTTTCATCACCGACTCAGAAAACCCTGCATGCCCAAGTGACATTTCTGGGTTACTCTTTAAATTTATATTTGACACAGTGGGAGTGAGGACAGGTTGGGACTCTTTTTTGGGACTTCACCTATCTTCATATATTATTTTCTCAAATGCTGACTTCAGTTTATTTCTGAGTACAAGCCTTCACTTCCTTCTTTTTCCTCCCTCTTACATTTTTCCTCATTCCTCTGTACCTTCCCCCTCACAGTCTGGCTGGGATTTTTATTTTTTTCTCCAATCCTCTCCTCTTTATCAGCGTGCTCCATCAGCTTCTGTGAATGGATGCCTGAGAACAAGGAGATGAATGGGCCTGCATTCATTCCTAGGTGTGTTTCATCAAATTTTGACATGACTCACTCCCGTTACCAATGCTCCGCCCCCTCATGCACATGCACACACGTACACAAAAAATACTTGTGCACTCTCCTTCAGCGTATCTGATTCCGGGCTCTTGCCATTGTCAGCACTGTAGAGAGGGAAACTAAGTGGACCATCGGCCATCGGTGTCAGATCAAGAAAGATAGGGGCTGCTTAGAGGAGGAGCAAAAGATGTGGAGGAGGATGATAGAAGGTGCTGGAATGATTAAAAGGGGTTACAAGGATAGAGTTAGGAGCAAGAAAACATTGGAATAAAGAGGAAAGGAAGAAAGGAGATAGGGCAGAATAAAAGAGGGGAAAAAATGTCACATTAAAAAAAGTTAAAGAATGAAATTTGTAACAGTTTAATGGATGATTAATTAAAGACAAGAGTAAACTAGCAGATTCAAAGCAAAGATAAGGGGGGCAATGACGGAAAGAATGGAGGCCAGAAAGGCCAGAGAGAAACAAAAGTTAGACAAAGAAAAAAATGGCCAAAACTTAAATAGATAATAAGAAAAAGGCAAAATGACACACGTGTGGTCATGAAGAAAGAAAGAATAAAAAAATAGAAGCAAAAATAAAAACTGAAGGATAGGCTCTTTAAAGAGGGAGCAAAACAGAAAGTAACCTAGGGATGGAGGGAGAGAGGAATAAGATAGAAAGTGTAAAGAGGAATATTATAAAATCACACTGGCAGCTTTGTGAGAGGAAAAGCTGCAGCGTTGACATTAATCGATACACACAGAGTTAATGTTTGGTGGCCATGTTACAATGTCGAGAGTGTGTGCGATTCCAGCAGGTGTGGAGGAGTGTATGAGAAAGCAAAATGGAAGAGATGAGAGAACACACACCATCTTTTCTTGCAATGGATTAACCATAAAATGACATTATTCTTAATGACATACACATATAAGCAGCAAATGAAAGCAGAGCAAAATAAAATGATCTTTATCTTTTGACTTTGTTTTGGCAAAGAAACAAATTTTGAAACGCATTCCAATTTTTTCTGCATGTCATACCGCCACAGCGCTGTAAGGCTCTCTTCTATGCCACCGTCATGCCTCCCTTTGATAGATGAGGTGGCCTTTACTGGAATATGAACCACACAGAAAGCTGCGGCCCCACTGATTCCTCATGTACACGTGAATCAATGTGGACGACGGGTCGCCTCTTTTGGTTTGGTATTTCTTTTTCTCTTTTTGGTTTTTCAGACAATTTGGTCTTATTGGCTTTTTACCAACATGTGGAGAGACTGAGAAAAATATCCATGACATTTACAGGTACATTACCACATTTATATTTTTGCTTCCTGCTACTTCAGCCTTATAATTTTAAGGTAAACTAGGTTGCGTGCATGAAGTGATTTTTCCATTTAGGGAGGACAAGCTGAAAAATACAAAAAGTATATTTTTTTAGCTTATTTATAGAAATTAATGCAGCTGCAGATTTACATCCAGTCTGAAGGTTGTTCATGTTTTCTTGATGAAAAGAATTCAAATGTCCCTTCTTTTCTTGACTTTCCATCGACATTCAACAAATACATCTGAATATGCAACTAAGGTGCTTTTGATCGCCACTTTGTTGCTAACTTAGTTTCCTGTTTGAATCTAGCTCTGCATCAATATCCAGCAAAGTCACACTTCAGTGTTTGTTTGACATGAGTTTTCTTACATGGACACACACAAAAAAAGACATGCAGCACTGATTTGATTTAAGCCTGAGAATTTAATTGCTTTAGACTTGGCTATGTACTTTACCATTTTTGCACATGCCACTTGTAGCTGTAAGTGTACCTCAAAGTAAGAGCATCCGTGTCTAACCTCTAGCTATATATGTTTTGATGTGAGGGTCAAATCAGTGTTAAACTGTACTGCACAGCTGGCCAGTAGCCTGGTCTACTGACAGTGCGAGCTTTTAAATTTGCTCAGCACATGAAATGTTGCAGCTCTAAGAATCTTGCAATATCTTTCTGGAAAGCATATTTTTGGGAGTTTAATCGCACTTTAAGGTAGATAGTGTGAGGGAATGAGGGTTTGTAGAAAACAAAACATTGTTTAAACAAAGTGAAGAAACATTTTAGGAACAGTTTTGAATCCATGACTTCACAATTATACAGGGCATTATGCAGCAAAACATGTAATATAACATTTTATATTAAATCAAAATAATACTTTCCCTGCATGTAAACCTCAGTGTAGGCAGATAAAATCCTGGTTCTCCGTCAAAAACAAAACATACTTTGGAAAAACGCTGTTGTGTGTGTGTGTGTGTCTGTGTGACTGGAAACCTCCAATCATTGTCATTATGGCCTGAGCAGTTATTTAGTATTGTTTTGCTCCTGACAGCGTTGTGGAAATGATCAAATGTTTTCCACCCCAGATACAGCAGAATACACAGCCATCTTCTTCCTGAGCCTGATTAGCTTCAGACTGTGAATTGGGATTTCACAGACTAAGAATAAAGTGTTTTCTGCATACGTGTTGAGATATTTGGAATAGCTGCCGCTCAGAAACCAGGCCGTGTTCAACCAAATTTGTTCCTGAATATAAGATTTATGCAGAATCTGTATCCTGATGCACACCTCTTCAGAAGTGTGATTGTACATGGTGGTGATCAAGGCCCAAACTACCGTAAAAAAAAGCCTTAATAGTCATAGTATGTGTTCACAAGACATACTGAATAGTTCAGATGTTAAACCCTGTGCAACCAGCATAATTTTACAAACTCTCAACACTCAAAGATTTGTGATTCTTCCATTATTTTCTATGTTCTCATAGTTTTAGTGAAGTCAGTTTTTTTTTTCTTTTTTCAACATGAAAAGAATCACTACTGAACTTTTGTAGATTTTCTCAACAAGGCACCACTAATGACATCTAATTGGCATCCATTGTTTCATTCTACCTTTACTCTAAGTTCTTTCCAGTCAGTAAAAATCAGTTCAATGTTGAACTTATTTTTTGCTCTGTCCCATTCTTTCTTTTACTTGGTTCCTCCAATAACATTGTCTTACTTCTTTCAATCAGCTATGGTGTATGTTCAAAATGGTGGGGTTGTTGATATCCAGTTGCTAGCGTGTGGCTCAGCTTTAAAGGGATGCAGCAACCCAGAACTAAAAGTTATGAAGTGCAGTTCCTCAGCCTTCGGATGCTGGAGGGCTCCAGAAGTATACAGTCCATAATAAATGGCACTGTACCATCAAAACAATTTAGAAACACCAAGGTCAGAAAGTTACATAGTTCTACTTTAAAACGAGAGTAGCTATTTTTATTTGCCAGCAGAACCAGAAACCTTACCACCAAATACCTTTTGGAGGGGTTAAACTACAAACTGATGTATATTCACGTTGCTCGCAGTGCTCTAAATCACTTGCAGTATGAAGACTGCACTGTGGGCTCTGGGTCGATCTGATGCTGAAGCATAAATTCAGCTTTACTTGCTTTTTGAAAACAAGATATGATATCAGCAAATATGTGCTAAGGTGAGAGTTTCTGTTCCCTGGCTGTGTGTAGCTAATCTTCATCTTTAGTTTTTCTTTCCTCCTAGGTCATGTGTCTTGCTAATCCATCATTTTGGATTATCCAGCAGCTACATCAGATATTTGAGGCAAACGTATCAGGTCACAAAAGCAAAGCAGCAGTTGTAAGGGAAAGGCACGGCAGCTTGTGGAACAATAAAGGGCAACTTGGGAAGGAGGGAAAAGAGAGAGAAGGATGGAGAAGAGATAAAACCAAAAGGACATTCACCAGAATATTCTGGAATTGACGTGAACTAACCAAGGGCTCAACGGGCTGGCCTGTCGCATCATATCTTCATCAGTGGATTAATGTGGCTGAAGCCAACTGAGGAGGAAAGGATGAAGTGGGGGGAAGGAGGGATTTATTCAGCGCACCTGTAACCCCACCTGATGTAGCTTTGAGGCAAGGGCATGGCGGTACAACAGAGGGTGAGTGGTGAGAAGGATGGGAGAAGAAAGATGAGGTTTACTGAGGTGGAAGGGGGTGGGCTGCACCTGTAGCACTTACCTGAGGATTTTCATTGTCGTTTTCCACTCGCTTCCTTCACCTCTTTTTAGCTCATCTCTTCCCACACAACTCATACACTTCCTCATTAGCTTACCCTCTCTTTTCATTCCATCATTCTTTCCTTTTTTACCGCCCAGGAAGTTTAGCTCAACCCTCCATTGGCCTGTTAGCTCTAAGCAACTGCGCTGTTTTTAACTTTGCTGGCTATTATCCTGCCGCCAACCCGGGTAACTGTCCCTCCCACAATCCGAGCTGAATATTGACGGAGAAGCTTTAGGGAGAGACACACATTTGACAAGCTGTTGTGAAAATGTCTGCGTGACTCTTCCGACTGTCAGAGGCTCAGAGCTCAAGTTAAACGAGATCCTTGCCTCATGCTGCCTCTCAAGGTTGCAGTGACTACAGTGCAGTGAATGCAATTAGGAAGGGTACGAATCCCCACACAGCCCAGGTGGGGGAAGCTGAATGACTAACACTTTCCCTTCATTTAAAGAGTACTGCCAAGGTGCAGGCACACAAGGCATTAGCCCCCAGCTGCTCTTTGGCTAAGACTATTGTCGTTATTCTGGGTACAAATAAGTACACCTGAATGAATGTGGAGCACGGCAGTTCTGGATCATAATGAACGCAACAACTCCTGTGATAAACCACATGACTACGATGATAAATTTGGATACCTGCTGAGTTTTGAGTGATTCATCTGTGGGGGAAAATACATAGAATTTGTTTATAAAAGGCTGCTGAAGGTTGGTTATTTCTCTTAAATGGAGCAAAAGTTTGCAAATCATAAAGGCTACAGATTCTGTCTTTTCATTCCCAAGCTGACACAATTTCCTGAGGTCTTAATGAAAGGTCTGTTACATGCCTTATTCATAATAAAACAGAGAGAAACACTGCAGCATCTCCTTTTTTCTGCTGTTAACTTCCACCGCAGTTGGGGGATCATTTTGGGGGCATTGAATGACCCATGACTCCACTCTCTCCATCGCTTCCTCAGGGAGATCTGTAGTATGACAGAGCATAAAGTAAGTAGCTGAAAGCTTGGGACACACATCAGACTCAAAGGTTAGTTAGTTCAACACAGCTTTCTGAATTCCAGCTGGTAAGAAAATGGAGTGCCAAATAGAAGTTGTATTTCAGAATGCAAAACCATCACAGAACTAGTTGTTATTGGCTCATTTACTTCTTCATATAGGTGAACTATATGGCTGAGATGATTTGTTACAAGCAATTTAAATTCCTACTTTTGAGGTCTAGGGAATGAAGCATCATCTAAAGACGAAGTTGTGAAGTGACGTAATGTCGCCCTGCAAAGAACAGTTCACTGAAACTGAAACTTCACCCTTACGCACTTTCATGCTCTTTAAGATCAGTTGATCAGCTGCTCTTAATGGTGCCGAGAACAAAGCGTAAGCTCCGAGGAGATCAGGTCTTTGCTGTTTTTTGGTCTCAGATTTTGGAACGATCTGCCTCTGCATATCAGGCAGGCCTCCTCCTTGCTTGATTTTAAGTCTCTTCTTAAAACTCACATGTTTTTCCTTGCCTTTTTTACATTCTTCAAATGTTAACATTTTGCTTCTGTTTTAACTTATTCGATTTTATTGTTTTGATTAATTTTGGTCTTTTAGTCTTCCGTGCTGCACTTTGGTTCTCTGTGGCTGTTTTTAAAGTGCTTTATAAATAAAGTTGGATTGGAGTTTGTTAGAATTTGCACACAGTCATGACGTTTATGAAAGGAGGAAAAACGCTGCACACAATTAGCTGGAATTTCACTGTTTTTAAGTTGATGTTCAGTGTCTGTTTTGATGACTGCAATAAACTTCTGTTTTTGTTTGAATGAAGTGGCTTTATGTAGCAGGTGGATCTCCTGATTGTCAAGCTTGAAAGGAAAATCCTGTCAGGGATGTGCAGATATTGGCGATAATCATTATATTAAAAAAATGAACATATGAACTTATGATTTGATCACCTTATAAAATGAGAAAAAAGATTGTAAATTGAGGTTTTTGTGTAATTTTCCTAGTTCCTTCCCTGCTAATTGAATTACTATAAGACTAAGAATAAAAAAGGGGAATTATTTGATATTAATATTGGTTTTGTCTCATATCTTCATCACTGTTATCATAAATGCTTTTGGCCATAATAATGATGTAATTAAAATCTGATATTGGAGAAGCCCTACTTTCCTCTCAAGTCGCAGAGCTTTGCTGGCTGATATTATCTTTACTTTATTCTTAGTCCCTGTGTTTTCATATGAACAACAGATGTTTAAAGGCAGCACTGACTGTAATAAACCTGTAGTGTTATGTATTTTTATGATCACAGAAATCTCTCATTGCCAGTTTCCAGGAGCCTTTGGGTATTCTAGATAATTAAGCTGTTTCACACTTCAGGAAAAAAAAACAGAAAAATCCTCATAAACTTCTACATCTCTTGCCAGATTGTCAACAGGAATATTTTCACCTTTCAGTATCCTTTGAACTCTGCAGATCCTTCAGAAACCTCACCTCATCAATATTACTTGACTCATTGCTGGTCTGGGCAGATTTAATCAAAGGACTTTCCCACAAAATTGGCTTCAGAGTTTAGGTTTCAAGTGCCCTGATAGCTTATTTTATTTTGATTTACTTTTTTATTTCTCAGGGACTAAGCAAATAAAACAGAACACTTCTGTAAATACGCCCGATTAAGCCAGTTTGCATCTGCTGTCCCTGGCCAGGTCTTACACAGGCACCCTGGAAGGAGGAAAAACAAAGAAATTGTGAGGAAAACAAAATATCTGTTTATATAACTATAGTAATCAATGTAGAGTTGTATAGATTTTCTCAACTTTCTCAACCTCAGAGGAAATGTGACCAGTCGCCACTGATGTAGAGAGGAATGTTTCAGGTAAACCGCCAGTTTCTCGGCTGTATTAACACTGGCATGCAGATTCTGTGTTATTCTAGAAGGAATATGGGGAGTTTTACTTCTAGAGCACTTAAGCAAATATATAAACACAAGTTGCTTTACATCTAAAGACAAAACATGTAAGCAAAACATAAAAAAGTGGTTGAATTGCATAGAAAATCTTAACAAATAAATTACACATATTGCATTAAACATGCAATACAACAAAACAAAACCAACAAATGGACATGAGGAAATATTAATGTAGAAGTATTACAAAGTATTACAGTATCAACAGTTTTTTCCTCCTTTTTACCCCCCAGTGATTGCACTTCTTAATATATATTTAGAATAATAAGGGTGTGTTCATGAAGAAACCAACAGACTGATGACACTCCCACATGCAAACAATAAGTCACATTAGAATAACAAGTACCACTCTTTGTCAAATTGCTTGCTTGAGGCATTTGTGTCACCAGAAATGAAAAATCATTTTGACATTTACGAGACATAAATTGCTTTTGGGGTGGTGGGGGGTTAAAAATGACTTCCTGTAGACATTGCTGCGTATAGCTGTAATTTGGCTTTTCTTCAAAAAGTACAACCTTTGTTCAGAGCATTCTGTGCAGAGGCCTCCTTTCTGCTCACAGTCCAGTACACTAATAGGATGATAAGCGCCATTTGCTTAAGAAGATACAGTTCTACCTAAATCCCTTCTAATTTGCTCATTTTATCCGATCTAGTGTCTTCCATTGTTCACTCTATGCAGAGATGAAAATTGCATAATCAATCAGCTGTGTACAATTGATGATTATACTCAAGCAGAGACATTTTATGCAACCTTTTCTCTGCATGTCCTTGGTTTAGTCAATGGATTATGTCCCTTACTACTTCTTGGCTTCTTTAAGGTCTTGTTTTTTAAGCCACATCTATAACCGATTATTCCAGTACAATATACATTATAGTTACAAAACATGCTGACTGGGACAGATTATGTTACTGATATTCACTACTCTTTGATAATAAGACCATATGGTCAATATACTTGAAATTCTGTTAAGGAAAAGGAAAAGGTGAGCTGTTTACCCCAAACAAAGCATCATCAGTGAAAATGTGTGTGTACACCCAGGTGTTGTCTTGCCATTAAAGCTGAACCAACCTGGTTCAGCCGTTTGATACAGGACTAAATAACAATTAAAAACAACTTTCCCATTGCACTCTAATCAGATGTAAGTGGGTTTTAGACCAGTTAGAAAGTGCTTATGCTCTCTTGACTTTCACAATAGATCTATTCATGATGTCATCTACTTGTCAATTTCTGGTGGAATCCTTTAACAGGGTAACTGTGTAGTACAGCTCTTGATTAAGCATTATGTCATTATCTACTGTTTCTTCATCAAAAATATGCCCAGATTTTTTTCTTCGTCTAAAGGAGCGATTGGTGGAAGCTTTGTCTCATATTGTCACCATGTTTATTAACAAAACTGTTTTTTATTGTGCTTTGATAATGTGACACAACAAATACACCATTTCAAGAGATATTTGACTTGATTAGGTTTCAAGGATAATCAAAGACTGTAACATTATTTATCTCTGCCTTAGATGAAGCTGGCGATTGGCTGGTCACGTTGACCGTGATGAACCTGGAATAACAAAGCAGCAAACTGTTGCTGGCCACGCCTTTTATACTGCGGCTGATCAGTTGTAGAGGGAGAACCTTAGTTAAGACCTGAAGGAATGAAATGATTAAGAAAGGTAGCTTGACAGTGGACAGTGATGGAAAATGGGTAGGAAAAGGAAAGTAAGAGAGATGGGGAGTATTCCAGACAAGATTATAGAAATGCTGGAGAAAAATAAGCTAGAAGCTAGAAGAAGAAATATTAAAACAGAATATGTTTCCATGATAAACACATTTTGTCGATGAAATAAAAATAAAAGCCACTGTTTTCTGCCTTCCGTCTTATTTTTTTACTCTTCATTCTCTCCAGTGTTTGTATTCAAGGTTCCTGAGCTGAAAGTCGATGTTCTCTAACCTGAGATAAAACTGACCTTGTGAGTTTGTGTGCATCACGACGTGTCCTGTGTTCTGATTACAGAGGATCCGGTGTGATTATCTGGTGTGTGAGGTAAATAATTCACATGTTCTCAGTCCTGCAGAGAACCTTGGCAGCTCCTTTGGGAAAATCTACAGTTCTTTGAAATCTATTCATGTTCATCAAGGCTAGATACAGTTAAAGCATCATCTTTGATAGGCCAGTATTTAAGAAAATAAATAAATACTGTGTCATCATCTTTTTTCCATCAATAATAATCATAAAATCACTTGTTTTTTTTACTCTTCTTACAAGTTGGGCCTTGGACTCGATTTGATGGGGGTGTCCTGTAGTGTATGGCACCTTTGAGATCCTCGGGTCCTGTAGTTTAGTGGGTCCATAGATTTTGAGTCTTGGACTCCATGTGTTGTTTCTTAACCATTCTTGCATGGCAGGGTTCGCCGTCTCGCTTAGTGGAGCTGATGTTGAGGGTCTTTGCATGGTCTTTAACTATGTTAACAGGGGTGCGCCAGTAATTCACCTGNCTGGTGGAACAAATGCCTTGTGTGTCAGGGGAAGTTTAATTACAGCTTTAGCCATTTGCTGCATTTACTGCTCTCAGTTCTCACCAGTCTGCAAAAACAGTCCTACATGAAACAAGCCAAATATTCTGAAATATGATCAAATTTCCTTTTTTTAAAGTAAAATAAGAAAAAGACTAAAATCTCCCAGTAGTGTAAGCAGAATTTGTTTGAGTAGAATTTTTAAAACTAGCTAATTGGTTTTAAAAAAAAAAGAATTTCCTGAAACAAACAGTTTTTTTCTACTGTCTTAAATTATTTTGTGTACTTTTTTTGACAAGTGAAAGAACAATTTAAGATGGTGTGGGTCAAAGTGGTGTCCTCATTAATGCCCGTATCAAGATTTTCAAGCAGAACTGTCCATTGTTCCGACGATCAATATTGTTCACTTGGCATGATGGGGGTATAGTGTTTGTTCCCGGCTGTTTTTACCAAATGCAGTTTTTAAACATGGTATTTATTTTTTTGAGACTTGTTTTTTAAGCTCCGTGTCTACCGCTATCATCGCTACTCTTCTCTTGTTTTTTATTCCCTCTTTTCTGACAGCAAGAGTCACAAAGTGAGAGCAGCAGACAGAGTGGAGCAGAGATCTGTATCTAAAAGCCCCATGATGCACTTACAGTATTTCCTCATTCTGCCTCCAATTTTATTTCTTCCTCTCTAAGTTTTACATCTTTCTTTTAGTACATGTCTGAATTTGTCATTCTGTTTGTCCCTGAGAAAATGTTTATCCAGGGAAAGCATTTGCTGAATATGTAAGCATTCCTTTTTAAATGGAAAGTTTTATATTAGATTTATAAATCTGTTCATTTTCATGTCAAGTTTTGATCTCTAATTATTTTATTATATTAGGTTGTCTTGAATTTGACACCAACATGTGACATGGCCACGTTAAAGGTCCATAAAGGTTCAGTATTCTGTTGTTCGATGCGTCAAAATGCGTTCAGTGGATGAAAAGTCTGGCCTGCAATCAAACTCATCACTGAACACAATTTATTCTTGATATTTTGCACTCCAAATAACAAACAAATGCAACTTTGGCACAGCTGCCGTATAAATGTAAGGGTTGTAATGCTGAACAGGAAACTAGTACTGTATTTCTTTAATTAATGAATTAAATAATTATAGACAATGACCTGAAAGCTTGCTACTGTTTTTTTACTGGGGTTTCTCTAATGTATGTTAAATGCGTGCTCTGTTAAAGTTTGTACATTATTGATTGGTGACGATCTTTAATATTCTTTGGGTTTAGCCTGAGGGAAAACATATTCTGTTTAATTTGAGAAGGTTCTGGAATATAAGATACATACATATTTAAATTGATTCTCATTGCATTTCTTTCCTTGTTTTCTTTTCAGAAATACTAAATTAAGCTAACATTGTGCTGATTTAAAAGATAAGGATGAGGTACCCACTAGACAGCGACACTGATGTTAATCTGTTTTGTATTGCAGAAATTGGTAAACAGCAGCACAACTTATACTTAAGCTGCAGCTAATTGGCTCCAGTGTGTTTTAGGAGTGGGAATGGTCGTTTTTAGGTTTGCAGATTACACGGATTGAACCAGAAGTGGGTTTTGAATTCTAAGCAGATGAAAGCAATGCATGTGAAATTCATACGATCCCTTTGGCATGCGCCTGCATGGAGCTGCTTAATATACACCCTCATCTTTTCTTAAGCCTCCCTCTTCACACACACTCTTCTAAATGTTACTGCTGTATCTTCTTCACATAGGTTCATACTTTACTCTCAGCTGCAGCTCTTTGTGTATTTCTTTGAATAATTGCTGAGAAAACTGAAGAAAACAATCATTCCAACTTTTATCCTGACTAAAATCACTTTGAAATTTTTTACATTTT
>CM047991.1:27565610-27582176 GCA_026261665.1 Melanotaenia duboulayi | reverse complement strand
ATATTTTATGTAACACTTTTCCAGGAGAAGGAACTTAAAAAAAAATAAAGTGAAGTAGGAATAAATGCTTTAGTACTGAATGGACCAGACCAGTTATAATTCAAATGTTATCTCCCACTGGACGTCAAAACTAATCTCAGAAATTTGCACATAAATGGAACAGATTGCAAACATAAGCATCTTGGGACTCTCTGTAAAGTTAGCACCAGTTCATCCACCACAAAGTAGAAGACTGAATGTCAGAAAGGACACCTTTTTTTGGCTCTGGATAGATCTTGCATTCAGTTCTGTGTTTAAATTGGGTTCAGTTCCCTGAAGAAATACATTCATACATTTTATTTAGATGATTCTTCATCTTGGTGAGACTCCTGATATCAGGTCAAATGGTTAGAAGTGAAATTTAAAAAGCTAAAATTTCTTAAAATGAGCAAGGGCGACTGTTTTATGTGTTCGTGATTTTAGGCAGAAATGAACTAAGCAGGAGTCAAACATTTGGTCACACCCACTAAATGTTCGTATTTTTCCTGCAAAAAAGCAAAGAGCAACATGGACGAATAATTTTTCTACCACACTGAACATGATCTGATCAGGGACTGCAACTTGCATGCTTACACAGAGGATGGATGAAGTAATCTGATGTGTGTTTACACAAAGCAAAGATTTAATATGATCTAAATGCTTTTGCCGTGTGCAAAGCATACTAATTTAGAAGAAGACAAAGAGGAATATTTTATTTTCGGCAATCAAGATGCTCAATAATCCTTAACTCAACAAAAAAGGTGTCCACCACAATCTACCTCTGTTTTGCTGGTGCAATTTTTCAAGCCTTTCCTGAAACTCATGACCTCACCCCATCAAGCATGCACAGATGTCCCCCCCCTCCTTTTTCCTTTATTAGTTCATAATGACATAAATCTGATCAGTGAGTCATACCATGAATCTCTTGGCTGTCCGGTTTAGTATGTAAATGTTGGGACCAACGTCTCACACTTGCAGAGGGGACTCGGATTTTCAGATTTACAGAATTGATCCACAGGTGGAGATTTGATTTGTACTTGGTAAATTTGATAGACAAAGATTTGTACAAATTACAAAACATTCATACAAGTCACAGAATGTATCCTGAGCTACATTATAAATGTAGCTGATAGTCTTTTGTCTGTTTGTATGTCTTTCTAGTAGAAGAATCACTCAAAAAGGGTCTGGATGGATGGGGAGTAAAATCATAGAGGTGGGGCATGAATAAACTTTTTATGTTTATCCATACCTGGATTAAGGAATCTTATATACAGCCGTCATATCGAGTATTTCAGTTTTTTTTATTTTTTATTTTTTTATTTTTTTTATTTATCTCCTAAAATCATTGGATTGTAAAACAAGGTAAAGGATGAGGGGTACTAAATTACAAACAAAATAGTCTGTAAGCTGTGAAACGTTACTTTTTTAAATAAGTCAAGCAATGTGGCAAAGGTAATTTTGACTATTTTTGGCTTTATATAAGATTTTAGTTGCAGATTTGGAGAATAATAAACAAAGAGCTTGAACTACCTGCCATGAAGGATGATCATACGGCTTTCAAAGATAAAAAAAATAGAGACAGTGGGTTCAGCAGCAGCCCATACTAATAGGCTTGAAACGTCACCCTAGGCTGGCAGCCTCCAGCAGCAAGGTCACACAAAAAGACATTACTTGATTGCCAGAGACAGAGTCATTTTCTTGGCTCTTGTCCTCGTAACCTGCTCAAACCCTGACCTCAACATCCCCAAACTAAGGTAAATAATGTCTTCTTCAGAGTAGTTGATCTCTGTAACCCCATAATCCCATAAAAAAAATCATTAGTGTTTGCTTTATGATTTAATGCATCAGCTGTGCTCAAGGGTATCCCAGTCTCACACACATCCCAGTGTGTTTTGGTCCCAGTTGTCTCTGTTGCAATTTACAGTCCTAAAATAGTTTTCCATTTTTGTTTCATTATCGTGAAAAATCTTTTATTAACATTAAGAGCTCCACTTACTTTTTCTGTAGGGGGAAATTACCTTTGATTACTCTGCGATACTGCAAAGTTCATGTTGTGGGAAAATGTGGGAAATGTTTTTTGATACATCGGACTTCAGCCTTATATTACCTCCAGAGGAAAGCTATTATTTGAAAGAATTTTCATTGGAAATGAAGAGGGCATACTTTTACCCAGCTAATGATCCATTCCCTGACTCATGGCACAAGTGTCATATCTAAATGAAGCTATGGTGCTGTAGGCTTAACCATGAAAACATGTTTACTGATCTCATGCATTGACAGAACTGCAAATGAGCATGCAGACAGATTTTAATCAGTGGCATGTCTTAGCCTCAGGTTGCAGCTGAACAGCAGTGAAATATGTTTGACGCTAATTACACCACTGCTTATTTCAGGGGTGTCCACCGATGGTCCTCAAGGGCCATACTCCTGCAGGTTTTCCATGAATCCCTGCTCAAACACACCTGACTCAAATTAATGAGCCATTGTGCAGAACTTAGATCCATTTAATTTGAGTCAGGTGTGTTGGAGCAGGGAAACACGGTAAACCTGCAGGACAGTGGCCATCAAGGACAGACTTTGGGCACCCCTGACTTCTTTGGGCACCACTGATGTATTTGATCAGGTTTTCAGACTACAGTGAACATATTATTTTGCACCAACACTGTTTCACAATGCTCACATCACAAGTACAGACCATTTACCATTTACATCTGCATAAAACTCCTCTACCTCTCATAAGGAGCTAAGGGTTTACCGCATTGCTCAAGGGCACATCAGTGCAGTACTAGCTAACTAAAAAGAGATTGCTGCACATGCAGTTTTTTTCTTAAGCCCTGAAAAGCTGTTTTTCACCCCTTCAAAGAATGTTAGTGATCTGTTTAAGTATACAGGAATACCACCTCATCTGCCAGATACATGAGAGTTTAAAAAAATTGAGTAAAAAAATAGACAAAGAAGATAAAGGGCCTAACCACACAGGGATGAGTTTAGGGGATTCTGCTACAATTGTTTTAACATTTTTGTCCACACAGCCATCACCCCAGGGTCTTTTCACAATGCTGCCTGTCGGTACCTATGCTTTCATGGAGCACTTTTAATCTGATCGGACATCCAATCCGAATAAAAATGTGTCATATAAACATGTCAGCTGATCTGATTGGCCTTGATTGAGGATTTTGACAGTCAAAAGTTATAAAATAAAAAATAAAACACCTCTTCTTGTGAAGTAGTAGGCATTGTGCATGTCCAAAGTGTTATGATCTTATTAAATCTGTCCATCATGTAAATACAGCTGATCAGTTCATCCAGCATCTATGTAAATATATCACCTAGAATCTCAGAGATGAAATATTTGTCCAAGTAAATATAGCTAATTTTAACACAAGTGCTTTATTACACCCTTTTTTTTTCTCTATTAAAACAAACACCCGACCAAATGATCAATAAGCTTTAGAAAGTGAAGAAAGAATACTTCAACATAAAAAGAGACAACAGCGGAGCTGGATGTGCTACATGTCCATCTTACAGCTACAACAAAAGAAGGCGAAATGAGTTTCACCTCCGCTCGGATTAATTGACATCATTGCTTCTTATGAAATTCACTCTCATCTGAATACAGCATATCCACTCGCATTGTTTCTGGTTATACTGGTGCAAGCATGGCCCATTTTACAAGAAAGCACAGAGGTTCTAGCAATCCGAAACGGAGCCAGTTGCAGAAATCAGCACTGCTTCATCCGCTGCTCCTGTTTTACCAGTAGTTTGCATCTGCACATGATTCATGTCTTCTTCTCTTTTTGATGTATTTCTTTCAACGCTGCAGCACCACTTACAGGCCCGGAGTTGATTCTACAGCATTTTCTCAGCACACAAACCTTTCTAGTAAAAAAAAAAAAAACGGTAAACAACCTACTGTCACGAATCAAGCAAAGGGAAGCCTCAAGTTTCTATGTAAACCACAATCTACTAGCCTAGGAAAGAAGTTTAGATGGCTAAATCTAATCAGACAGCAAGTGAAGCTGAAAATGATCATGGACTGAAAAGAAAAGCTTCAAGAATAATATTTATATACCTTCATTTACCTACTGAGCACTTACAGTATTTTGATTTCAGGCTAATGCTAATAAACAGCATTGGTCCATTTTCTGTATGTTCACAATAAAACATAGCAGTTGCTTTTTCTGTCTCCTCTTTCTCCAAGTACTCTGATTCACTTTGCCATAAATTAGTTTTTTTGGGACTTTTTTGTCATCATCCACTGATTAAAATGGCACTGATCCTATATCTTTTATTCTACTGGGTGCTTGTAGTTCTGGTGATGTAATAGTTGGACCTTCCATTGTAACACCTAGAACAGGTATGCTAACATGAAAGGGAAGGCTTTGTAGGCCTCTGGAGACTTTCCCAGAAAACATGCCAGCCAAAATCCCCTAAAAGCTGTTGTTTTGTGACTTTTTTGTGTTAAAATATGCCCATAAGATTTTGAGTCGCAAAACTTAGCCTTGTTTTTTGCTAATTACCTCAGTTCTTCCACAAATCCCTCACCAGTATTTGTAGTGTCTCTTAGTAAACGTCAAGCATAGATCAAACTAGACTCAGTGTGGTTTCCTAATTAATGGAAAGGAACTGTGAAAGTATACCTCCAAAGCAGGTAAGCACTTTCTCTTCTGGAAGATGTCAGGAGGGAATTAAGCAACTCCTTTTGAAAATGATTGGGCAAGTATCAAACAAAAGCCAATTTAGATTGCAGTTTCCCTCTAGCTTATTCCACACTATTAATGGAGAACATTAACTGTCTTGATAATTGTTTTGGGCTTGTTTGTTAGTCTGTTTGTTGCTGTTGATGAAGCCTGGGGCGCTGGAGGAGCAGTGGTGATATGTTAACCTTGTTGCACACCAACAATTCAGGCACATACAATTGTTGGTCAAACACATTTATTCTGATATTGTAAAATAGGATAAAATAAATCTCTTTCAGTTTTCCAAGTTAGATTTTTTCCCCAAAAGGACATGGACACGTTCACCTCTGCAAAATGTAATTTTGAAAAATAAACCTGTTGCATCCCCTGCATCTGTGAAAATGTCTGAAGAGGAAAGCAGATAATGACTATTTGGCTATTTTGTAGGAAACAACAGGTCTAAAAGCAACCAGCCAAACCATAACTTAAAATAAATATAGATTCTAGAAACAGAGAATGGGGAAGTTAATGAGGACCAGTGTTAAATTTCCCCTTCTTTTAGTTTCAATGAAGAGTTCAACTTCAAGACACACATGTTTGCTCTTTTATTTAGAAATATATAATGTGCTGTAGATTAATGCAGCACATGCACATTTTGATGACAGACTGGTTAGATTCAGGAATGATGCATGTTGATTAAACTTGTACATTTCTTCTGTTAGAGTTTAATGCTGCTTTAGTGCTACAGTCATCTTATAATTAAACTTATCAGGGCAAAACATTTCATTAAACCACAAGCTTCTTAATAAAAATCTAAACTTTGCAGAAAACGTAAGGGAATGTGTGTTTTGTTCTTTGTTTTAACAATGCTTTGAGGCAAAAGTCCTATAATGTTGGAAAATCTGTTTATTTTACTTTTAAATGGAGCCACATTTGTAAGGAAAATGCATTTGTGGGATGTGCAGCTGAGTTTAATGTGTGGGCATCATTCATGGGAAATGTGCCAAACCTTCTCTGCCAAATCGCTTATTCTGCTACTGACTCTTGTTTGGAGATTTTTTGCCAATAAGCATTGTTCCAACAAAGATATTATCCACCAAACACAAATTTTCTTACCTTTGTTTTGTTTGTTTTTTTGCTAAGTTCAGTTAAACTGTCCACTCTGGCAATGACATAATGAAAGTATGAAAGCTTCTTCAGAAAGTTGCCCAAATAGCAACCTTCAGCAACTGGACAGAGCAGCGTGCAGGGAAGCTTCAGTCACCACAAATCCTGACTTCAAACAGTCCAGCCTTCATTGTTTGACTCCCCCCCGCTCTGTAATATGAAAGCTCCTGACAGCTTTGGCTCTTGTTCAGACAAACCTTTAAAGTTTAATGATACATGTTGCCCACTTTGTTTCTTAGCTGTCTTCTCTAACCCTCTCCCATGTTATTAATTATGCACCCATGTGCTGTCACCTTAAGATATGCAACTGTCCTGCCTAGATGACCCTAAATGCATTTCCATGTATAGTCAGAGTGACACAGGCTAGGAACGCTGACAAAAACATTGGCAAATAATAACTTTGTCTGAAACTTTTTCCAACAGCTCATTCCCAGTTTTGCTGTGATATGAGAGGATTTGGGGAAAGGGAGTGTTAAAACAAATGAAACACTTTGTACTGATTTCCTTTGGTGACTGAAATAAAATCAGACTTAATCCAGACTGCTGGCTGACTGTGTTTTCAAATAATAAGGACCCTGCAGGCATTTAGTATCAAAAAGGAGTTTTGATACTAAATTTTGAAGCTAAAAAAGAAAAAAGAAAAAATTAGACTGAGTTGACTTAATGTGATCTGTTTTAGGGATAAACAAACACCATCTAAAGCAACAGTAAATGCAGGAGTAACAAGTTAGTGACATCAACTTCTCAATGCTAATCTGGAGGATCAAACAGTAAAGGCATCATGATTGGACAACAGGTATGTTGAATGTGGACACCATTACCACAGCTGGTTTCAGGGAATAAGGGGTTCTCTATCCTTTGTTAGACTGGATGGAAACCGTTCTCACATCTTATGATTGACTTCCACTCTAGATTCTGGCTTGGAGATTATCAGAGTTGTCCATAAGTCATGCTCAAGTGTTTCCCTGGCTGTCAGCACAGAGGCTTTGTCCTTAAAGAAAGGGATACTTTGTCCCAGTTGGAGGTACTGTGCACTAGAGCTGGTTTCAGATCTCAGTACGTCCTCCGAGGTTGATGCTCATATGTTGGTGGAATAGTTTTGGGCAGGTGGGGAGTTCTGTCAGGGTGGCCCTTAGATGTAAGCCCCACAGCAAAGGCTTCTGTCTGTGTAGATTGATCCATGCTAGACCCATCACTGGGTGGCTCTCTTCTGATTAGTCAGGAGAAGTCTTTAACTAAAAAAAATATTATTTACTGTTGGGAACCTCACTGCATCAGCTAGTTTGCTCCTCAACAAAATTCAGACAGCCCAACTTCATCATTTGTTTTTGTTGCTGCACGCATATTCAGCTATGAGACAAAGGTAGACTTAAATCAAAACATGTGAAAGATGTTCTAGAGAAACATGAGATCTGAATTTAGTTGCAGGAGCTACACAGGAGAATAAAAATTTAAATATTCAAGTATTTACAAGTAAAGTTTGTATCAAAATCACATCTAAATCTTATTCAAAACTGACTCAGCAGCTGAAAGAAGTGAGATGTTCTAAATACTTTGTGCATCCCTGCCTCACTGTCTTTATCTGTCTTAGCATAATCAGCTGAGCTGCCATGGCCAGTCTCCATTTGCAGCGAGCGAATTGTCCCAGGCATAGATTAACTCTGCAAATGCATTGCAAGTACCCCAAGCTGTTTTTCTGCGTTGTCTTATCCTCTCTGCATGTCCTTTGACAAGCTCGTAAATAATGCAGGACTCTACAATGTTAACCGGCTTAGAGGCAGAGCACGTACACTCAGCAACGTGCTCACACCTTTTTTTTCTTTAATATCTCTTCCTGTATCACTCTCTCCTGCTGTAGGACCTTGGCTAATTTCAGATGTTTAAATTAACTTCCTAACTTTCTCCATTTCTAGCTTCCCAATAGTTACTGCCCCAGTCATGGATAAAATGGTGTAGGCTTGTTACTGATATCATAGATACTGATGCTGTGGACCTTTTGTAGTAGGAATGTTGACTTGTTCATTAATTGATAGTTGTTTTTAAGCTTTGTAATGGAGTTTATCTGGCTGTCTGATGGTCCAAGACAAAAAAAAAAAACAAAAAAAAAAACTGAATCTTATTAATTTTTGCATTTTTTTAAATCACTTGTGATCTAAAAAAAACAACAGTCTATAGTGAACTGAGAGAGATTTCACACTCACACAGGATGCCATTGATCTGAATGGCTGTTTTTATTTCTCTTTATTCAGAGAAGGTCAGGTACATATATATGAAACATTTATCTTATTTAAACTATGAACATTTTTGATATGGTGTTAAAATCATGAATTATTTTGTGTAAAACAGAAAATATCCTGAAAATAATTTATTTTTTTGTTAAACTTTGCATGTTTTTGCAATTAATTAATATTTTTCATAAAATTAGATGAAAGTGCAAATAATTTGCATAAAATAATTGGGAAACTTAAAGTAATACTATGTTAATCCTTGTTAACACCAACAAAGTACTGGCAAAAAACATGCAGTTAAACTCTAACATGATATATATTTAAGATCTGATGATTAGTGCTATTTACATGACAGTTAAAAAAAATCTAATGCATTTCATGATTTTCTGAGTTTACCATAAATTGGTTACAGAGCCAAATCTTGAGTAAGATCAAGGTTTGAAGTCACAACTTATCGTAATGAGTACATCTTAATTCTGCCACTGTGAGAAAAGAAAAATCTGCTTTTTACCATCTTGTCATGTTATCTATCCCAAACTTGGGACATGCAAATTAGCAGAAGCCTGCGAAGTACACATAGTTTTCACCAGCTTTTACCTCTGAACACTGAGTAAAAATTCAGAAAAAACAAGACAAAACACACACACACACAAAAAAAAATAAATCAATGAAGTGGTCAAATAACAAGTCTCGTCCTGATAGCAGAATGGCAGAAGTCATGGGTTCTTTTTCCAGAAAGCCAGAAATAGAGGAAAAGAGTACAACCTTTTCTTTCACCTCCTGACTGGAAAGGAGTACAGCTATTAAATACAGAAAAAAATGTAATTCATGAGGGATATTTGCAGTGTTTTTTTCCTCAGAGGTAGCAGATGATGGATAGTGATATGACAACATGCGGGTATATTAGCCACATTTAAAGCAGAGCCCAGCTGCAGAGTATGAGCTTTTTACCTCCTAATTTTACAGCTGGGCTGCTGAAAGCTGCTTTTTCTTGCTTGTTTATGTGCAAGAATTCCAAAATAGTGCATTTGTGTTACCTAGAGTCTGTGTGACCAAATTACATTTCTCGCACCACAAGTGGACAAATGGAATGAATATTATATTGTCACGGGCAAAGCAGGCGGTTCTCACTGTAGCAAATAAAGAAATACATTGGCAGAATAGCCCTTGATCCCCTTCCTGCATGCAAATACATACAATTGGAAACCCACACTTGAACAGAACAATCCTCTTTGGCGCCTGTTGTTACCTTTACCATCTGGCCCAGCTGTGATGGTGAGCCAGACGTCTGCCAATGTGGTGGCTGGACCTACTTCAAGGATGTGGTTGGTGGCTTTCCTGCAGCCCTCAGGGAGGTGTGAGGTTCAAACTCCCCCACATTACAGTGCCTCCAGGTCCACATCTGGCCATATGACACCTGTAGTGTGTGCAGTGTTTACTGCTCTGGAGGATTTTATCGAAATACTGTGTTTATGGTAAGAAAACAAGGTGGAACCATGTTTTGTTTAACACACAGTGATGCAGGGTCTTGCTGGAATCAGTCTGCTAAGTCCACTCAGGGATTTGGTGGTTAAAGGCCTAGTTTATGTCTTATCTGTGTAAACCAGATGAGAGTGCTCATTCACAACCTTTAGCCTTCTTTAATATTTCAAATCATGCATTTAAAGGACAGTGTTGCTTCTTTGCATTCTTTGTTCCAAATTCATGTGGGGATTCAAACCAGCAGTATTTCTCTGGCTTGTCCTCACTTCTCATAAAAAAAAAGAAAAGAGCCACCAACTGCTCTCATTCAAACATTCAGCCTCGAGTTGTTCATTTGTGCCAGAGTCTGGCAGCGTATGGCCTCTAATGGGCTTGTTCTCTGACACATGTGCACATAAGAGGGCTAAGGGGTGGCGAGCAGATGGCTCCTCTCCCCTGTTTGCACGCTGTCTTTTAATCGAGGGCTGTAAATTGTTCATCAAAGCTTTACTTTCAGCATTTGGCTAAAGGCGCTGATCGTAAATACCCCTCCCTCATTTTCCTCCTCCAGCTCTGCTTTATATTCGGCACATCTCATTGTTTAATGACTTTGCAAAACAGAAAAGTTAGACAGTATATGATCTTTTTAGGGCTCTCATAATAAACTGATGTGTTGGCAAGGGCTCCCCAGATCAACTCCATGTTTCCTCAGACCAGATAGAGCATCATATATATATATATATATATATAGAGAGAGAGAGAGAGAGAGAGAGAGAGAGAGAGAGAGAGAGGCTGTCTCTTTGTCTCTTTAATTGACTGACAGCCATGCAGGCAAATCTGAACCCGGAACGATGAATGGTGTTGAATGATGAATCATTCTATTTCCAAGAGACTTTTTCTTTCCCATCAGCCTTAAAGAGACGAGTCAGTGGAAGAAACCCGCCACAGCTTATAGAGGATATGTGAAACCGGGGAGGCAGAAACTGTGCGGCTGTACTATAGAAACCAAAATAGCAAAAACTGTTGTTTTTTTTTTCCTCTGGATTGTTTCTGTTGTTCCTCTTTGCTCATTCTCTGCATCATTCTAACCCCCCCTCTCCATTTCTGTTTGTTTGCATCTTTCCTCAATACTTCTATCCCCTTATTCAGTTTCTTTTTTTTTCTTTTTTTGTTATAGTTTATTTCTAGTCATGTGTTTTTCCTCTTACTTCAGCGTTTTCACCTTTCCTTCATGGATCCTCCTCTACGTCATTGCTAATATGTCTTTCTGTTAACTAAATCAAACTTTCTTTTTTACATCTTTTGCTTTTTTTTTTTTAGATTTTCTTTTTCACTTACTCACTTACATTTGCATCTTTTCTGACTTCTTCCAGTTAATGGTTACATCACTTGAAGTCCTTAAGCGTCATCAGGACCCCTTTGCGCCACGGCTCTGATTCACAGGAAACTACAGTTGCATGTGGCAAAGCATCCTTCTGCAGAATTACGTGATGCAGCATCAGTGCAAACTCTGAACAGCTGAAAAACACATTATAGGCTGCTCACTTATCAACAAGTACCACAAAGCACATAAGGAAGATAGAGGAGAGGCTGGTGATAGAAAATCAAGGAATCAGAAGCATGTGACTTATTTTTGAGTCAACCTTTTCATTGATGTTTTTATTTCTTTCTTTTCATTCATTTCATCTTTTTTTGTACTTCCTTTGCTACAATGCTAATTCATTTTGCACAGAAAGACCTTGTTTAAGGTTAAGTACTAAAAGTAATCAGTTAAAAAAAAACATCATGGTAGTTAAATTATGCAGTAAATCACCTTTTATCCCAGAAAGCTTTGCTGTTATTTTCCGCTTTGTCATGACAACACATACTTTAAAGGTTACCAGGTTAACAGGATGGAGATTTTAAAAAGAATGGAGCTTTGTAAAGGTTAGTGTTTGGTGGATGTTTAAATCAAGGAAAGGAAAAGCACCAGGTACAGAGCTCTAAATGCTGTTCAAGGATCTAGAATTAGGGGGTTATCTGGTCATATTTACCCTCCAAATGCATATATTACATTTATAAGACTGTACAGTTTTCATGCTCTGGACACAAGATCCTTGAGGTAACCATCACAAACACTGGAGCACATACTTAAGCAAGGATTTTATTCGCCTTAGGAGCAACCTGCCTGTTAAAAAGTAATGCAACTCCCTTTCCCGCTCTCTTCCTTACTTCTTTCCTCCGTTATTTCTTTCCCGTTTGTCACTCTTTACTTTTTCTTTCCTCATCCTTTTCCATTCATCACTTTTGTCTTAGTCTTTTCTTTGTAATTTCACTTTAATTGCCTTTTTCTTTCTGCAGTTTTCTTTTTTTTTTCTCAATCATCTCCGCTTCTTTCCTCTTTCAACCATTTTTCACTTTATTTCCTTGCCTAATTGCACTTCCATCCATTTTATTTCATCTTTTATTTTTCCCTTTAAGCCACATTTCATTTGTTTCTTTTTCTTTTCTTCAATCTTTCCCTGCAGCCATACTTCCCTTCATTTTAACTGCCTGGCTCCCTCCTCAGTTTCCCTCAATTTTATGCCCTTCTATCATTTATTTTCCCCTTGAGCCAGATGTCACATTTCTCCTTTGCTTACGCACTCCTTCTTTTTCTTTTTACCCTATTTTCCCTCTCGCGGTTTCCTCCCCTTCACCCCTCTCTGCAGTATAGATAACAGAGATTTACAAATTGCGAGCTCACAGCCCAGTTTGCATTGACCTGTCTCATCCACTCAGCTCTCCTCACTGCAGCACAAACATGCCCGACCCTGCCCCCTGTCACCTCACTTCACCATCTATAATACAACCTCAGCTGCTATTTGCAATTCATTCTTCTTGAATAAAACACACACAGAACAAAAACCTGGCTATTTGTGAATGAGATGAGGTGATGGTGATGATGTTGACCACACTGGGATGTTCTGACTATAAATGCTTTATCTATTCATTTAAAAGAACACTTCTACATGCGTACAAAACCTCTTAAGAATTAAATCTAAATTTTCTTACATAAAAATAAACCTGAAAGAAAAAAATGAAGTAAACCATCAAAGGGTTCTGTTATTTCCTTCTTATATTTATGCCTGTTTGAAGAGGGCTCTGAGAAACCAATGTAGACCTTCTTATTAGGGAATAAATTAGAGGGAAATAAATAAACCAAATGCAACATTTCATGGGTCATTTTTAAGCACATTTATTTTACAGCTTATCTAAAATATTTGGCAGCAGTTTTTATCAATAATCAAATATATGTTAAAATAAAATACATTTATAAAGTTATTTTTTCACTAGAGTCCACTTAGACACCAACAACAATGTTGACACAAAACCTTAAAGATTTTTTTTTATTATAATGTCACATTTCTATAATATAGACCGTTAACCTTTTTACTGCTTGATCAAGTTAATCATGCAGTTCATTAAAGTGTTTGAGCATCTTTTGTCTGTGTTGGTCTTTTTGTTCATTTTCAGCCACACTGCTGCTGGTTTCAAACTTGAAAACGTTTTCTTCTAGCTTTGCTCATAAACGAGAAGATGCTTCAGATCTTTCCTACAAAGCAAAAATAAGTCTTGAGAGAAATTATGAGATCATTGTGGACAACTCTGTAGTTTATCGTTGGTGCAGAATGTTCTCACAGATGCATGTGAGAGGAAGGATTGAAAAAAAAGAGAGTTAATGGTCCTTTTTGGTGTAGACAGGGTGTAACTTTACTGCATGCAAGCCAAAACAGTGTCCGGATAACAACTTAACAGCAGTGGATCCAGATGCTTTTCCTATTTTTTTTATTTTTTTTATTTTTTTTTGAGGAACAGTGGTCTTTTTATGTGGAGTTTGCATGTTCACCCTGTGCATGTGTGGGTTCCGGCTTCCTCTCACCACCCAAAGACATGCATGTTAGATTAGTCCCTCTAGATGGTCCCTAGTGGGTGTCAGTGGTAGGTTGTCACTTTGTGTTGGCCCTACGATGGCCTGGCAACCTGTCCAGGGTGTACCCTGCATCTCACCTGCTAATTGTGGGGATAGTCTCCCACTTCCTTGCAATCCCAAATTGGAGTTGGTGGTATAGAAAATGGATAAATGGGTGGATGAATGGATGGATGGACACTAAAATGGAATAATGACAGTACTCAAACTAATTATTCAATGGAAGCTGTTGTTGGCTTCTCCTTCACAACATAACCAGTGACTATGTTGCCCCGAGTGGCAGCATTAGCTAAGTAGTAAGCTAGCTGTTATTGTTGTGGGGCTGTTGAGTCGGTGGCCTTGTGGAGCTGTGCTTTTTGGGGAACTTCTTCAAAGAAAAAGACTCCTAGCCTGACAGTTATCAGCCACATTTCACCCACAAATTCAGAATATGAGAACTTCCACAACATAAACAACTTCTTGCTAGTCATCTCTCTGGCTGAATGAACTGCTCTGCAAAAGGGTCACAGAGCAAATTGGATTTTTTTTTTTTCCAACTTTCCTTGTTTGTTTTTTGGGGGTCATTAAAAACACAGCTGCCATGTTTCCAAATGCAGATGTGTTCAGCTCACTCTGAATGTGGACATGGACTTTGCACCCCAGTGTATGGAAATGAATTTGATCTTGTTACTGCAGCAAAAGCGGTTTTATGGAACAAATACTGGAGGAAAAATAAAGGAAGGCAGAATTCTAAACACCTATCAGATATTACTTTGATTCTCAATGGAAATAATTAATTTTTAGTTGACTCACATATGAACAGAAACATACGGGAACAAGGCATGAGGGAAAAGTCTTGACTTGTAAGCTGTCCTAACATCAGTCAAGAAAGTAACAGATGAACAAGTTTTATTTTTCCACAGACAAGATAAACCTTGCACATTTTGTAATGCTTCAACCAAAGGCAAATTTTCAACTTCTCAGTTTTATAAGCAGACAGTTAATAATTATTTTAACCAAAGAATGTGCAGGTTTCAGAAGGCCCATAGGACTTTCTAGATGGTGCATAACTGGATAGACTGTGTTTACAAGGAACTTAAACACCCTCAGGCTGAATAGTGACAGATTGATAAAACACTCATGACATGGAGGCCCACCTTTATTAAACAGGGGGGAAAACAAGACTGTGTTTTAGTTTTAAACACTCAACGGAATACATTGCACTCTGTGAGATGCACTCTCGTGAGTTCTATCAATTTCTGTATTATTTAAAGTAAAAAAAAGCAGCCAAGTCACACCAATGCAAATTTCTAAATGTGAAATAATTAACTCTTATAACTGCAGCCACTGTTTAACGACTCCAGCAGACTTCATTAACTGTTCGCCCTCTGGACAAAGTGGGCTGTTGGAGTAATTTAAAATCCCACCACAAACAAACACACACACATGGCACAAACACACACACGGGCGGGGTGAAACCTCAGGCTTGTAATCTTGGCTCCTGTGAGGTTAAACTTTATAAATACCAAGTCATTAACAAAGCCTTAGTCTGGTTCTGTCTCTGGGTTTTTGTCTTGACAGTAAAGCAAGGTTGTGCTGTCTTTACTCACCTCTTCTAAATTCTCCTATTCTTCTGCTGCTACCTCCATCCCCAGTACTTTCTCTTAATTTACAATTAAAGTAATAACCGTTAACAGTGGCAGCACAAGGTCACTGATGAACCTTCTGTTAATTACTTTGAAGACACTTAAGGAAATAAAAGTGTTGGGAGTATCTCTTGAATATTAGCACTGGATTTGTGCTCTTGTAGTTGTTTGATTTTTACAACTTTCTTTAAGCTTGATTATGAAACATCACATGTTGTTAACAGCATTGTTATAAAATGTGCATATAAAAGATGTGATTTGGAGTAATTCAAAAACAGGTTTGGTTGTGTTTAGAAGGTTAATTTTTATAGGTTTAAAGCAGTTTCTGACCTTAAAACTCTGCTTCTGACTTTTTTATTGAGAGATTTTCCTACTTTGGCATTAACAAAAGCAAATTCAGCCTCTGTCTTACATCCTGCCGCTTCTCTGAGCTCTATCCAGCAAGTAAAAGTCACTTTGATGTTGACTCTTGTCTTATTTCTTGCTCTGTTACTTTAATGTCTACCTTACTTCCACCTGGGATTCAGCACCCCCCTGTGCACCCCCGACAGATCAGTCAGTGCGGGTCGGTCAAAAAGCCTGCCGGTTCACCACCCTCAGTACAGGCTGCCCCCAGGGCTGTGTCTTCAGCCCTCTGCTGTTCAGTTTAATGACACATGACTGCGCCCCCAAGTCTGCCACCAACCACATTGTGAAGTTTGCGGACAACACAACACTTGTGGGCCTCATCAGGGACAACAATGACTTGGCCTACAGAGAGGTGGTGGAGCAGTTGGTGGGCTGGTGCAGAGACAACAACCTGATCCTGAATGTGGACAAAACTAACGAGATCATTGTCGACTTTAGGAACATCCAGCCCAGTCATGCTAAACTCCTCATCAACAGCAAGGCTATGGAGGTGGTCAGCCGCACAAAGTTCCTGGGGGTGCACATCACAGACGATCGGACCTGGTCTGTGAACACCGCGTCACTGGTCAAGAGGGCACAGCAGTGGATGCACTTCCTGTGCCAGATGAGGAGAACCCACCTGCCCCCACTCATCCTCACTACATTCTGCAGAGGCACCATAGACAGCATTGTGACGAGTTGCATCTCTACTACACATGCGCAATAAAGTCCACCAGGGGAAAAATATGGCGGCCGACCGGGGAACAGAACAGCAGCAGAGGACGTCAAAAAACTTGAAATAACTTAACGTTAAACTTACTAAATAAATTAAATACATGTGAGATTTGTAAAGCAGACCTTGCGTACCATGGAAGTATGTCTGCAGTGCTCAAAAATTTTAAAGAGGCACGGCGCACTTATATAATAACCTTATGCAAAATTTCAAAGCTAAAAGTGAAATAACGTCCTTTCATAATTATGAGAGACATAATCCAATTGGCCGACTAGTCGTTTTAATAGTCATTGACTAATCGACCATCAGAATAGTCATT
>CM047991.1:27541446-27565547 GCA_026261665.1 Melanotaenia duboulayi | reverse complement strand
GTATTATAATGAATTTTATTCTAATATCCTAANCCATTCCTGATATATGATATTAGGTCTTGATGCACGTTTTATAATGAATTTTATTCTAATATCCTAAATTGATAAAACAAATAGCAAATGTCTGGTTAATTGGATGTTTGCATTTGCCCAAAATTTTCCCTGCAATGCAAGGAGGAGCATAATTGAACTAAGGCAAATTTTTTTATATTTTCTGAATCACTAACAACATATGGTATGAGTACCTGGTATAGTCATGTGGCGCACATAAGATCTGTAGCTCAGCTGAGATAAAGTGTGCAGTTATGATGACACAAGATTTGTTGTAATGCAGCACACATGTTTCATGTAAGCTATCCTTCCTGCATTCATAACTGATTTGACTGCAGTTTTAGATTTGTTGTTGAGCGCGGGGAATGCTTTGTCATTAAAGGATCCTCAATATTTTATATTTTTCCCGACAACATATGTTTTTCTCAATTTTGCTGTTTCCAAAACATTGTATGTTTTTTATGAATTATTTTATATTTTTTCAAGTATGCATCTCAATGAATAAAATTTGGACTGGTTTCTTTAGCAGTTCTTTCTTTTACTTGTAACAGCCATAATCTTATGCAGAGTGCTTATTCAAAAAGCTAATTTCAGTTTAATTTTATCTGAAGCAAAGTTTAACATAGGTGGTAAATGGAAAAAAAAAGAAAAAGCAAATAATCTTCTCTGCTTTTGCACTTATTGCTAAAAACACTCACCATTCACACCATGTTGAAAATTGAATACCTGTGTAAATATTACAAACACTGCACACTATGATTATGTATACATGCAGGTCTACTTATCCAGTGTTTTGAGAGCTGAATATGTGCACAGATGCACTCTTGTGCTGTGTTTTTGTGATGTGTGTGAATGCAAAGAGCTATGCATGCATGAGCTTTCTTATAACAATTCAGTCAGGTGTTTTTTATTTATTTATTTATTTTTATGTCTATAGACCACCGAATACAACTAATTTGTTTGTAGATGTTTATTTATTTATTTTTTTATTTTTTTAAGAAGTAATAAAAACAGAAATGTTAGAATTTATAGTGAAATAGTTAAAATAGTAAGAAAAACAGTCCAGAAGATACGGGTGTGAAGCTATACTCTAAAACATGTCGCATCATTCTTAATTTGTTGTATAAAGTCATTATTTAATGTCGTCAAGATTAAAGATGGAAGGTATTTGTTTTAACTTACATAAAGTACTATTCTGCCGTTACAGCTCTTATTGAGTAACAGTAGTTGTAGTATATTCCTTTTTAGTTTATGAATGAATTCAACTTATGTGTTATTTCAATCTTTTTTTCAAGTGAGGAGATGGTTGCATGTGTTTGCTTGCAAAAAAAACACTGAAGTTCAGATGTAATTCTAAAGGTGAAATAGAAGAGATGTTGTCTGTGAAGATGTTTTTGTAATATATAATCCAAATGCCCACACCTAAAAAAAATACAAAAGCTTTAATGTAAAAAAAAGACTAGATATTTAATAATGCAAGCTTGGGTTTTCAGCAGCAAGTGAACTCATGTTTTATAATCGGTTTTATTTACTGCGACACACCCTAAGGCAACTCATTCTGTGGAAAACTGCAGGCAGGAGTTGTTAAACAAAATTCCCAGCTGCCTTCTTTGTAAGAAGTTTTACAAGAAAATGACAGGTTCATATGAGAAAACTGAAATTTTATGTAAATTACTTCATCAAAAATTCCAACAAAACTGTATTTCTTCCAAGAATAGCAGTGATTTAACATTAATAGTACACTCGTCACTGAGCATTTTCACTTCAGTTTTCCAAATCCTTGATGTACATGACGAGATAGTTTAATTTTAGTATTTATTCAGATTATTTTTGATTTTCTTGTGTATAACAGTAAAGAGGTACTGTATTTAAAAAATGAAAAAGAGCCATTTATGTTGCATAATTCAGTGCAGTTAGATATTCTTGACCAAAATTTAAATTTCCATACAAAATTGACACAACTGCTTTTCTCTGTTATTTTATATGTATGTACATCTAGTTTGTTTAGTCATTTCCAAACAAATCGTCCATTTATTTATTTTTACAGAGCAAAGCTTAAAGTAAACCAGCGATCAGTCTAAAGTCCTGCTTGTGGGTTTATTGTACCTGAACATCCCACGGGTGTCATGTTGGTTTGCAACTTACCAACATTTTCTTTTTATTTTCTGTTTGCATCTCATAAAGTTAAACATTCTTAACAAAGCCTTTGATAATATTATCAAAGTATTTAAAAATTGATGCAGTGGCATGTGATTGAGAACAGGAGTATTGTAAAGACAAAGGGGACTTTATTGCAGGAAAAGTAGTATCTGACTGCTGTGGAGAGATGAGATCTCTGAATGAATTATTAAACAGGAGCTGCTCCCTGAATGTCTCATTAACAACCATCAGCTCTGCTCTGTGACAACTTCTAACATAGTTTCAGGTTTAGTTTGTGACTAAAGATATTGTAGCAAAGTGCTTGTTCCTGTCACCATAAATCCATCAAACACCTTTCTATCCTCATGTTACAGTTTTTCCTGTTTAGACTGCTTGTGATGTGTTCAGTTGAAGACCATTCAGAAGGGAAATGGGACGTTCTGGGGAAATTTGAGCATCAGGTTCCAAACAGAGGTGTTAGGCAGAATCATCATAACAATGCAGTGGTGCGTCTACTGGGATATTTTGTTAGAAAGTTCTAGAAATTAGTTTATGTTTCAACAGACATCCATGTCATTGAGGTATTTTATAGGCAAAGCTGTGCTGCCTTTATACAGACAGGACTAAGATGTATTACAATAGTATCCCAGGTTATAAAATCACCTAAAATTTCTATTCTCTCTATATAATTTACTTTAAGCTGCAACCTGTTATTTAAGACTGCAAAGCCAATGCATCTCAAATACACTTGGTTTTCAGAATTTTGTGACTAGTAGATAAAATCCAACTTGCAACACAAGTTATCTTTTCAGAAAAGTAAGCATCAACTAGCTGGATAACTGCAATAAACTGAAGATGTATTTACTCTATTACCTTCATACTGTATATGTGTAATTTCCCTTGCTTTTCACTGTTCCTCGGTCGCTCACAGAGTTGGGGAAAACAGCCTTTTCCTATTCTGCACCATGGACATGGAACAATTTACAAAAAGGAATCAAACTGGAATCATTTATTTCAGTGGATAAATTTAATGCAATCATAAAGAGTGTGGTAAAGGAGACATGTGTTTTTTTTTCTTGAGAGGCTCACTGTGTTTTTAAATAGTTGTTCTAAATCTTAATGTGTTTATTTTTCTTAATCTTCATGTATTTGTAAACTGTATTTGGCTGCTACTTTGGCCAGGTCTCTCTTGTAAAAGAGATTCTGAATCTCAATGGGACTTCCTGGTTAAATAAAATAAAAAAAAAAAAAAGAAAAACTACAAGGTATACTTCGTTGGCAACTGAAACCACTGGGAGTTTTCTCAGGCTAAGATTTACCTGAAAAGAAAAGCTCAAGATTAAACGCTGATACATTTTCATTTTTAAGACAAAGGTTTCCCAGCAGCAGAAGTGAAATCTGTTAAAAGCTGAATGCACTTTGTGGCAACGAACATAAAGAACTGCAACCAACAAGGAGTCTGAGTGGAGGAAGAAGTGACACAGACTGGTACTGCTAAAAGCTTTTTTATGCTTTTCAGATACAAAGCTGTTTTTATCAGCGGTTTGAAAGTAATGGAAGCAATGAACGACAAGTTCTGGCTGATGCTGATCAAAGTTTGCTGGTTAAAGGAATGTAGATTTTGTGTGATGCAGATCAAATCAGCATCTTGACAGTTTTTTTTTTTTTTTTTGTTTGTTTGTTTGTTTTTAATTCCTCCATTCTGGCACCTCTCCAAACCGAGACAGTTTTAAAATTTACTGTCAGGTAAAAAATACACCTTCTTTGTATGCTGAGGTTTTTCATACCTGAACTTCATAAAGAATTTCCTCCTAATTTCTCTCACAATTATGTAAAGTTTACTTAATGTAAACAACATGAGAGATTATGCTGTTATTTATAAAAAACTAGACCAAATTCAAAAGTGTTTTGTAAAAGCAAAGCAAGACTTCCACTGGAATAGTGGATAAGTATCAGAAGGATGCTGCTCCTCAAATGCACGTAGATAATCGATCTTCTGGAAAAAAGTTGACATTTTGGCAGTTTGCTGCCTTGTTGTTAACAAAATGCCCCTGAAGAAAAACATCAGCAATGATCTTAGAAAAGCAGTTGTTGCTGCTTATGAATCTTGGGAGGATTATAAAGTCATTTCCAAACTATTTGTGTCCAGCTATCGAATCAATCATTACAGTTGGACAGATGATTCACAAGTGGAAAACGACAACTGACAATCTTCCCAGGAGTAAGCTAAATTCAGAATGTGCACTGCTTTGAGCAACTCTGATTCACAGTTTGCATACTGAATGTTAAAGTTCATAACTGCTGAATTATAAAAAGACTAAACAAAGTTTGTTTGGAAGGGTTGAAGGAGAAGCATCAGCTTGGATTAAGTTTGCAAAGCTAAATCTGAACACACCACAAGGCTTTTGAAACAATGTCATTTGACAGACAAAACTAAAGTAGAGATGTTTGGTCATAATGCACAGCAGTGTGTTTGAAAAAATCCAAACTGAGCAAATCAGCAGAAACACCTCATACCAACTCATACCAAGCATGGTAGTGGAGGGCTGATGATTTGGACTTCTTTTACAGCCACATGACCTAACCACCCTGCATTCATTGAGTCAACCACAATAGGACAATGATTCCAAACACAGCAGAAAATGCAGTAGGCAAAGTCCAGACCTCAACCTGACTGTAAGCTGTGGTGGGAGTTTTAAAGAGCTGTGCATGAACAAATGTCTGCAAACATCAATAAACTGAAGCTGCATTGTAGAGGATTGAGCCAAAAAATCTGCAAAGATTTGAAACACTGAAGGGTCATACACAAAATACTTCAAGTATTAATTGTGAATATGCTCCTTCTGCAGTTCTACTTCACTTTCCGGCTTTAAACTCTGTGCTTCTGACTTGTTTTGATTAAAATTTATTATGTACATTCCTGGAGCTCTAGTTGACCAGCAGCATCCTGAGGCTGAGAAATTACACTTCAAATGTCTTTCTTTCTTTTTTTTTTTTTTATATTCCTTTACAGCAGTGTTTTGCTTTACGCCACCGTGTCACACTCTAGCAACTGGATATCAACACAATGGTCATTTTTAAATGTACACTATGTCTGATTCAACACAGAAACTCAGCAGGACAATATAGGAGGAAGTGAAGAAAAGAAAGAGAAAATGACAAAGTGAGATAAATGAAAAAGAGTCAACAATGGGTGAACTTTTACTGACTGAGGGAGCTCAGAGAAGAGACAGGATGCAGCACAAATCTTGAATTAGCCGTTAGGAGGCAGCTCTCTGAGAAAAAAGTTCAGTAGTGTTGCTTTAAAAATGGTGAAGGTCTGATTTTCTGTATCTAGTGAAGATTTTGTAATGGTCATATGAGTTATCATGGGAAGTTTTTTAAATGTATTTGTCTGTTATTTTATTATGTCATGTTTTATAAAACTAAATGACGGTGTACTTCACTAGCAATTTGGTTGAGAATTAGGTGGATTAAAAAAAAAAGTAGATGGATGGATTTTTCTGGGATTTGCCGCATTGTGAATAAAGGTTCATATAGATTTATGGGGTATATTCTGTTAACTAGGACAATCAAAGGATACTACAATCAAAGGATACTAACATACTCTGGGAATTTGGCCAAACTTACAAGCTCAGTTAATGCAGCAAAACATTTCGGTGAGCATTAATGTGTCATCATTCAACAATGAAAAAGCTCAATAAATGGCTCCACTAGAAGTTTAGCAGATGGTTTTCCATTATGAAACTCCTATGAACTCCACCTTTCTTCTTCCGTAGAAGTTTTGATGTAATGAATGCTTAAAAACAGGATAAGGGGGTGCACATTTTTGGACTGTCTTCTTGAAGACTTCCATGAAGGTGCTTTCAGCTACACTCAAAATGTGACAAGACAAGCGGAGTGAAGCATGTAAAAAGAGAGCCTGGGGGAGAAATTCAAACAGCCAATACTTTTTCAAATTGACAGTTCAGGAAACTTCCCTAACTTGTCAAAATAAAGTGAGGTGTCGCAACTTATCTCTGCAGTTGCATCTCAGACTGGTTTGTCATGTCAACTGCCAGGTCAAAGTCAAAAGGCTCAGAGGGAACGTAAACTTCCACACGGCACCCTGCTGATTAAGTTGTTATAAGTGAGAAAAGGTGACAGATGTCTCGGTGGCAGAAGAGCTCCGTGTTTAGTCTCCATAGAACAACGGCACCAGTGATGCAATATATGCTGGTAATTGGACGTTTTAACCTGCTAAGAATGAAAAGAATAAAAAAAAGAGAAGGAATAAAAAGTGTTTAGCATGTCAGACCTCTTGAGAAACTATAATTTTATTTTACGCTTTGTGAAACCTTTTAGCAGCTGCATCACCACATGAGATGACAAGTGGAACTAAATCAGTTTTGTTTGCATAATGAAACATGGGACTGATGTATCTAGAACCCTGTTGGCTGGATATTAGATTAATTTCAGTTGATACAGTTATATCTGCATTTCAGATGACTACTTATTATGCAGACGTTGTGCCATTTGGTTTTAAATGATAGAATATGTTTGCCTTGGTGACTGAGCTTTGTGTCATGTGTTTGTTGCTGGGTGAAAATGAATATGTAGAGTCTCACAGAGGTTTATTGCAACTGTTGTGACTCATCAAGTTTAATTTTCCATAGCATCACAAACAGACAAACTTTCACATTCTGCCATAATATTAATGTGTGCTTAATTTAAGACTGTAATTTTTCCCAGGGAGTTTCTACCCCCCTGTGGCTAAAGTTAATTGCTTTTGATGGTTAGATTATTTAATAAATATAAGAAATGCTTAATATAGTAATGTATTTTCAGGCTTTAAGCTTCCTCTACTAATAAATCAAATAAAAATAAAAACATTTTGTTAGGATGTCGGTGGTTGGTTGCCATTAGTAGACATTACTGTCATGAATATTTCAGCTTTCTTCCTAAAATGATTTTCTCCTGTTGTGGGAAATGTCAATAAATTAAAAAAAAAAAAAAAGATGAGGTCATGGTCATTCAATTTCAGAGCTTCCAAGTTTACATACTTCTCACCAAGAAGTTTTAAGTCCAGTTCTTTGAAAAGTTACTTAGAATTATTTAATTATCTATTAATTAAACTTTTTTAGTGTCCGTGTCATGAAAAGCTAATAAAACAAAGAAAAAAAAAAAAAAAAAAAGTTTAAAATTAAAAAAAAAAAAGAAAGGGGGTTAAAGTTGCCAAAAAAAAAAAAAAAAAGTACTCAAGTAATAGAAGCGTTACTTGAAAATCACATTACTGAAGTAGGAATAAAAAGTAGTTATCCTCAAGGTATAGGTAACATCATTGATACACAGAGGTAGGTTTGTTTTGCAGTAAAGTAGGAGAGGCCATCCTTTGTACAAAAACACAAACAATAATTGGGCCTTCCATGCTCTGCACCTCTGACCATGGCTGCATTCTTCTATTAAGGATGAGACCTGTGTTGAATCTTGGGCTTGTTATCCACACTCCCCATGGAGTCTGATTACCTGTGAGGCAAATAATATTAATATTGAAATAAAACATAACCCTGTTATCTACAATAGCATCAGAGTGTGGTGGGATAAATACCTGGGGAGTAAGAACCGGAAACTGTCCCTTATTACTCACAACCCTGACCTAACTGCAGGTGTCTGTTTATCTGTGTTTTCCGCATGGCAAAATAAGAGAATTCGTGTACTTTGTCATCTGTTTAATAACATTTTTATGTTCTTTTAGCAGTTACAGGAGATGTTGGAAATTCCCAAATCATATGTTTCAGACTATTTGCAACTAAGACTCTTTATATCTTCCCTTAATGATTTCCCTAGAACTGCTATATACCTTCATAAAAGGAGACATTCCAGTTCAACTATAAAAGTTTAAAGCAGTTTATTAATGGTTTTTATTCTGAATTGCTTTCCATGGCATGAGTTATCCAGCATTATCCATAAATGGGAAAGTGACTTGGGCACTGAAGCTATTGAAGATGATGTAAAAACAACATCTACCTGTAAAAGGCTGAGGGAAACTCAGTACAAGAAACTTAGACTGCCCTTCACACCAGTTCTTTTGCAGAAAATAGACTGCGACACATCTTCTCATTGTCTTCCCATAAATTCTAAATCAGACAGGAGAAACTATTTCCATTTTTTTTGGGTCAGGGGCAGACTTATCTTTAGATTTTGGACTCATGTCGCTAAAATAATCAGCAGCTACATTTACATGGAACATTTTTTATCCAATGTCAGCTGATCCGGTAAAAAAGAATTGTGAATCCGATTGAGGGGGGTAGTTTCAACGTTTAATGATCAGCTCATGCTTCATGCTGATGGTTTTAAAGACATCTCTGGAACTGTTTCAGAAGTCTTTCAATGAATGTATAAGTTTTTTATTTATTTTTTTATTTTTTTAAGGCTGTAAATAGAAGGATAAGAGCAGGTTTCAACATTTTGTGATGGACTTCAAAGAAAATCCAACTGACTGATATAAAGCGTGGAAAGTATAAAAGAAAAAGAAATGTGTAGATTTCCATTCCATCCCTGCTGCTGTACATTGTGGTTAGCCTGTAGACAGAGAGCATTGTACACATGAGGAAATAATGGACTCATTAGCTGGTTCTTTGGGGACAATGACATGTAGGAAGCAATCAGGCACAGGATGCTCTGAGTGACTGAAGGAACAGGAAAGTGAGTAGGATCTTTCCATTAGTTTGTCCTAGTAAAGCGTGAGGATGCAATATCTTGTTACTTGCATTGTATTAAAAGAAAATTCATCAACTTGCATACAAATTACAAGAGAAAGGTTTAGTGTGTTAATTAGTGCAGCTTCTTATTTCAGCAGAGCATCAAATGATATGCTCAGCAGATTGTGGTCTATTAGCTTAAAGAATATTTGTGCTGCAGGCAACTGATTTTTTAGTTTGCATGCCAGAAAAGCTCTTTATGAAATAAACAAGTCTTTATTTCCTTGCATTTGTCTCCATTTTTTGTTCATATGAACTCAGCATTGTGGCATCTGGTTTTTGACTGGGGTTCATAAGTTTTCCATTTTCATATTAGCATGCAGGGATTTTCTGAAGGATTGGAGGTTTCAGAAATTGGAAAAAAAAACATGATTATCTATCCTCAATCCAGCTAGTGACTCTGACCCACTGGAACAGTAACATGATGTTTATTTGGGCTCTAGTGACCTTTATTTGACAGTAGTGTCATTAAACTGGGAGAGAACATCAAACAATTGTTTTTGTCTGTGGAAACTAACAAATGTTTTTGTACAGAGCTGTTATGCCTAGAAGTAATGGTTTGAACAGCCTTTTTCTTTCTTTTTTTTTTTTTTTTGGTATGTGAAATCTCAAATTATGGGTGACAATACCTGTTTAGCTTCAACATTTCCATAAAGCAAGTGACAGCCAGAAGGATAAAGATGCAAAGATGCAGTGAAAGAGCTAGCTGCTGAGCATAAAATTAAGGTATTAGTAGTTAAAGAAAATAGCTTTCCCTCACATGGCAAAATCTGCTTAGGGACCCTTGAGCAAAGCACTAAATGCTCAATGTGTATTAGTTTGTTGCAGATGGGTCTAAAATGCCGTTATGTCTCTTATTGACACCAGAGGGTGGCTTTGTTAATGACATGAAATTTCTACTTTTTGGTAGAGTAGCAGGCTTGTGAATGTCCATGAAAAACAGCTTGTTGTTACAAAATTGAATTCCACTTGTGTGGGTGAGGTTAAAACAGTGGAGTGTGTGATGTTGAGGTTTTAAATCACAGCATGACCTTCTGTGTGTGATATTATGTGTGATTGAGTCTCTGTGGGTGGGGCTGCTTCTGGTGTTGTCTTGTTACATGATAAAGAAGGAGGGGCTGGAGGAGGCTGTTAGTGTTCAAGGGTCAAGAAACAGGATGATGAATTATGTGATGTGTTCTGCTTTCAACCACTGAGCTACGAGCTATAAAGACTGACACGAAGTGAATGTTTGTATCTGCATATTTTTAACTATAAGTTATTGTTTTGGTAGATGTGAATTGGTACGTGGGCACGCATCTCTGCACCATAACCAGACTGCATGCATGCATGCATGCATGGATCTATGGGAGTGTTGAGGGGGCAGACAGCTCCTATTGCTCTTTTAAATGCAACAGAGTGTCTGCCAATGTGTCAGCACTGGGAGAAATAGTGGTATAATCTCAGTGTCTGGGTGTGTTGGTTCAAGCTCTGACATCATGTGTCTTAGTCTCTGTCTAAATGCCTGCAGTTAGTGTCCATTAGACAGCAGTTGCACGATGCCCACAGTGGTTGGCCTCCAAGATGATCTGTTCCAGAGGGACATGTGTCTTAATTTTTGTTTTTGTGGAAAGCATGTTCATGTTTTATGCATGATGTGTCATGTGCAATATATTAAACCATTTCACATGAGAATCATGGCAGTCTGTGTACCTTAGATATTACAAAAGCATGGCATTCTTAGTGTGTGTGTGTGTGTGGTTTATACAGCGTAGCCACCCTGTCTGGCAGTGATGTTGCTGCTTGAAAAGACAGAGATGGATAGTCATGCAGCAGTGAAGGGTCAAGGATACAGCTGGCTCAGTCCCATCCCTGTGCACCAGAAGCACAAACTGACCATCACTGAAGGACGTAAACTTCTGCTTGTATTTATAAAGAGGGAAAAATAAGTCCTTGAAACTCGGATAGTACTCTGATGGAAAACATTATGTCAGAGACAGATGAGAAACTGCTGTATTCCAGTGGTGATGACATGGTGGAAAAAGTATGTGATTTACAGCTTTTATTCCTGGATATCTAATCTGACTCAGCGATTTCTATACTTCACACTAGCCTTCACACTCTAAACATTTTAACTGGGAATGATAGTGTTATAATAAGAGATATCTTCATAAATAATTATGTTTTTAGAGAGAGGTGTCCTATATTTTCAATAAATATATCTACAGTAAATTAGAATGTAAGCAATGCTAAATAAATTTTAAATATCAGCATGCTGAGAGAGTCTCTGCTGCTGTTGTTTGACCCATGTCATTGTAATATTGACTGACATGCTTGTGAACGTATAAATTTAAACTTTTTAAATGGGAGGGTCCAGAACCTGCATCATTTTTCAGGACTTCTGTGTACACTCAAGAAGTAAAAAGATATGAAGCTTTTACCTGGTTCCAGGTATTTTTTTATTGATTCATATTTGGAACTATGTTTTGATTTCCCAGCAAACTGTATTGCAGGTACACAAGAAACTTCCCACTGAACTGCTTCCAATATGGTGCATGGTGTTACAGGAAAAATCCATCAGTGTTGCAGCATTAGTCGTAGATTTTGTTTTGTGTCTGGGTGGATCGATTTTTCCTATATATGATCTTTGACAGTGTCTACAGGTCTAAGTGCAGTTGGCTGTCCCAGGGCGTGTGTGCTCCTAACCCGTAGACAGGGTGTAATTATCAGCATGAATACAAATATTGTTCTTATCTAGTCTGTTTCTCTTCATCCATGACATTAGGTTTGTAGGTTACAGATACAAGCTGCTTGTGTAATGATGTTACTGCTTCTCCTGATGTTACCTCCCACATTTGACAGAAGTTTGACAGACCTGATCTAAAAGCAATATACCGTAAATGTTTTCTTTTTCTTACCTTGAGAGTTCATATAATATGTGACTGATCAGCTCGTTTTCCACTTATCCGTGTTTGGATGTGTTTATACTGAGAAGCAGATCAGCTCTTTACTTATTTCCCTAACTGTAAAAAAAGAAAAAAAATATGATCTCCTCTGCCAGTCCTTCATCATCTGAAGGATAATGGGAACAGAAACACTGGCAGTTGTGGTTAATTACTTTGTTCAGTGAAACAAAAGCAATAAAAATTAATTAAAAGGGCAGAGTCATTAAAATTTATTCAGCTTTTTTTCCTTGATCATTTCAGTCTAGAAGAAGAAAACCAGCCTTGCATCCAGTTTAATATCCTGAATATATAGAAGCATCCAGAAGTTTGACCTCCAAGCATGATGTACTGACAGCTGTTGTTGTTTCTTTGTAATGTTCTTAATTTCCTAAATGTCTTCCAACACCCCATCGTGGACAATGCCTCATTTGACAGGAACTCATGTGATTAATGACCGCATGTAGTGGAAACACCCATTATGTGAAAAACAAAGGACTTTTTCTGCCTTTTTTTAAAGTTAAAATCCACATTTTAGTGTCATGCTTGGAGCATAAGAGTTCAAAGATAATTTATAAAAGGCAACATTTGTTATTGATTGCTTGTGAAAGTGATTGTCTGTGTCCAAAGTTGTGAATGCTGCATTTTTTTACATAACTAACTTGCATTAGATGCATCTTTGTGTCATCTAAGTGGAGTTTTGTTGATTAGGATACCAAACTTTAATGAGTCTAGAAGCCTTTGCATTTCCATTTCTAACATTTGCCTTACTAGACTAAATTTATTGAATATAACTTTATTTTAATTCTGTTAAGGCTCATCTTAAATAATTAATGTGAACTTCGGAGTAGAAAAGGTTGAATGAATTAATATAATTAAGTTGAATCACTATTAATAAGGTAAGTACTATATGTAAAAATGGTGGTGGTAGGAATGGGGGGGTCTTCGGCATGCAGTCGAGGAAGACTCGAAATGATAATGCATATTAAAAATAAGACCAAGATTTCTGAAAGCATCACCTCTAATTTACACGTTTGATCACATCAAGTTGCTTCCACAACCTCGTGAACTTAACACAAGTTCATGCAAGTTCTATAAACTTGCATTTAAGTTAACTTAATGTTTCTGAGGCAGAGTTTTCTTTTTCTTCTTCTTCTTCTTTTGGAGTAAAGTTAACTTGTCAGGATTTTACAGTGTGGGGTCAGTTTTCGGGGTGGATGAAAAGGATTCAGTCCAAAGTGAGGATGAAGTTTTTTTTTTTGTTTTTTTTTTTCTCATCCAAAATCCCATAAATTTTCTGTTCTCTTTATCCATGTACACTGCCCCCCATCCCCCACGCCCTCTCCTGAGTGTATGACAGTAATTGCACCAGAATGCACAAGAAGGCACTCGTATACAGGTGTATCTCCAAAAACTAAAAAGAAAGATTTTAATTAAGTTATGATTGCTAGTTAATCACACTTCAGCTGGCTTCAGGTTATAAATTAATAATCTTTTGAAAGCATGTGAAAATGCATGGGCTCTAAGAAACTTTCTGTTGGCATTTATTGGACAATTTTTAAAATAAATCATTCATTGCTGAAAATCTTTCTGTCTTTTGATCTCATTTAGCAAACTCAGTTTGAAAAGAATTTACAAAAGAAATAAAGCAACAGGATCACTAAAGATGTCAAATATATCAGCTTCACTGAGCCTTTAGGCACAGAGTGATGGGATTTAGAGACATTTTTCAATCTGAGCAAATTATCCTCCTGTGACTTCATTTAACTCTCGTCATCATGATGCTTTGATCCCTTTTATTCTGTATGAAACTCAACTTTTTGTTAACTTTCACGAACAGAATCAGTCCGATTCTGAAAAAAATGGAGCTCTCAGAAGGTTTAATATTGAACTGTCACGCAAGATCAGCTTCGCAAACAACAGCCAATTCTCTCGTTGCCTGCCAGTACACAAACGCAGAACATGATGAGTCTGTTAAGGCCCAGAGGCTATTTTCCCAGATTCTTGGCTGCATTTCAAGTAAGACTATCCAGGGAGGGGATTTGAATGAAAATTAGGGGAGCTTATTTAAGGTAAAAAAGTCAGCGAAACAATAAACGTGTTTATGCTCTGCACCAAATATCAGGGCCCCTATTTAGCTTTTCATCATGTTCTCATCACTTTTTCCTTTGTATTTTATTTATTTATTTTATTTTTCCCTATATTATCCAGTTGTCCAGGTGAATAAATGGCTAAAATCTAAAATGAGTTCCACATATCTTTGCAGGAGTTCTCTGAACTAGCAGTAGGTAATAGGGGTCAAGGGTGTTGGGAGCTATCGATTTCTGTTGCATTACTGCAAACAAGAGTCCCGTCCCTCTGTTGGCCTTTAACATTTTCACTCACACACACGCTTCACACACACTTTATTGCTTTGTCAATAACATAAAACTTGACTTATAGATTTTTCCACTATCATGCATAACCACACACTTGCCACACACACTCATGCATGCAGATCTAGAAACAGCTGCATCAGCATTTGGTGGATGCCAGGCTTCTTGTTTAGTTGTAATATATTCTGCTGCTGTGGTGTGTGTCCACCTTCTGGCTGGGGAGTGGTCCTTTGGGGAGGTATGGGCTGTCAGATGTGTGTGTGTGTGCGTTTGCTTTAAACACTGAAGGGACTGTTGGATGTGTGAACTTGGGGAGACCTGTTAAAGTGAAAAGCAGCTATGAACTTAAGTGCACATGTATTTGTGTGTCTTTTGGGGCACACAAATACATGTGCGCTGTGTTGCACATCAAATGATTCCACAGCTGTTCTGTTTGCTCAGTTGATGTCACGCTGTTGCAGCTGAAACACAAACAGCACGCTGACACTGAGCAGATTACCTCAGGCCACATAAAATCTCCTTGTAGTGGTCAATATTTAGGTATCAGCATGGTCCGGTGGTCAGAGAAATGTTCCTCTAACTCAAACAGCATGGGCATGATCCCCATAGCTGCACTGAGTGACTTTACAGCATAAAACAGAAGCTGCCAATGCAAAAGATTTAAGTTCTGGATCATTTGATTAATCTTTATGTAAAGATCAGAGGTACAAACTGAGCTGTGGGATAATGAGTTAGTGTGAGTTTTCACACTAACGGTAAAGAGTCAACTCAACCTAAACAAACTGTGAAACAAGGAAGTTTGTCCACATGTCCAGGTCCTTGTTGTACAATCCAGGTGTAAAAGTTTATATGATACCATCATCTGTGAAATGTCATCATTGTATAGAATGCCTATACAATGCTGGGTGTTTTTATAGATAAGTGTCATGCTTCTTGTTACACAATTTGCTTAAATTTGACTTTATATTGCTTAGACATTTTATAGAATGCCTAGGCAAAGTAAAATGTGCACATTGGACAGGACTAAAACGGCTAATGCAGCTCTGGTACACACAAGTTACAGTACGCTGATTTACCAGTGTTCATTTGTTTTTGTTTTTTTCTGATTGAGTTAGAAATATTGTCAATCATCAGTCAGTCTGAGTCAATTACAAGGACGACGGGAAAATATGAGGTAGGATGTCATGTTACTGAAGAGCGGAGCTTTATTGAGCAGTTAACTTTACCCTCTTAGAAATGGGGCAGAGGAGATCTGAGGTAGCTAGAGATGACATTGCTAATCTGTCAAACCCTGGCGTATTAAGGTTAACATTAAGGTTAACATTACAGGAGGATCTATATCGCTGACCTTTAAAAACAAACCAGCTTTTCTTTTCATGTGCTCCAAGCAGGGGCGGGGCTAGAAAATGTTTAATGTAAGGGGCCACGCAGTGGGAAAAGGTTATCATTGATACATGTAAATCATTTAGAAATGAATAGATAAGTAAATGGGGGGGAAAGGGTAAAGATTTTAGGAAATATTTAACTGGTTATTACAACTAAAAGGGTCATTTAGAAAAGTAAAGAAACTTTTTTTTTTAACTTTGAGTAGAATTATAATGAATCATATGTCTTTCATCACTGATGCACAGATTTTATTGGTGTTTCTTCAGCTGTGCTCACTGTTAAATCAAAGTTGTGAAAACTGGACAAAAATACTATTCACATGTGTTTCTGTTTTNACTCGCTGTTAAATCTAAGTAAAGTAATGTTTAATGCATGTAGATTCATGACTAAAATACTATTCACATGTGTTTCTGTTTTGGATTATAAAGCCAGGAATACATATTTTAAAATCTCAATTATCTCGTTTTATGCACCTCCATGAAACTGATTTCCACTCCCATCTTTCATGAAATAACTTAAACTCCAGCTCATTGATTGTACAGCATGTTCTAACTTCATCTTGCATATTGTTACACTAATGTGGCCATATAAACAAGCATAAAAGAAAATGTGAAATTGAGTCTTCTAAGAATCAGAAACAGAACGCACTGTACATTTAAAACGTATAACCCTATGTAGAAGAAACAGATTGCAAAAGCATCTACAATTTTTCACCAATAACGCCAGAGACTTTCACATGGCTGTTGTGCATGGTTGCAACTATTTATAGCATCTTTTTGCTTTCTCTATAAGTACTGAATGACAGTGTGTTTTCACATTCCAATAATTCAACCTAGCTGTGATAAAAGCATGAAGTGCTTTTTCAGTAGTTTCTAGAGAGAGAAATGTTCCAAACCTTTTTAGTCTTTTGAAGGTAAAAGCAAGCTGCAACACCTTTCATGTGCTGCTGAGAATTATGGTCAGTAAAGAGTGTGCAACGAAAATGGGTTGGAAAAGACCTGCAGAATCTGACTAGATGACATGTCTCCACAGCTTACCAGCGTAAGAAAAGATGTAAGCAGCACTTTCCAGATTAAACAACAGACATTTAACTCATCAAATGCATGTTGGATGATCACAAAAAGACAAGAAATTACAACCCAATATTCAAAAGCTTTTTCAAGGAGATTATTAACTTTAAACTGATGCAAAATTATCACGGTGATGCAAATGTGTGCTTGGCTTAGATTTGAACATCATATTTACACTAAATGAGAGCTAAGATCTACTTAGTGTAAAAGATAGCAGCTTGACGTGTAATTAAAGGAATATGTGTTAGTTTTTTTTTGTCTTTTTGTGTGCAGTACTTCCAAGGATCCCATGTCTAAACTAAGAGCTATGATTGAAGCAGCTACGCAGATCGCCTGACACACGCACAAAAAGAATTTTCTTCATCTAAAACAGGTCCTGCAAAGATGTTATTTAATTTAACAAAGCATCCCTTTGCATCAGACAGTTATTTGTCACAATGTCTTCTAGCTAAAGAGAAAATGTTGCTCCACATCATCGCATGCACAGTGGCTGCCAAAAGTATCCTGCTGTTGATCAGCTGTGACTCACAAATCCGTCAGTCTTATCCTAAAATATCAACGGTGACACAGCTGAAAGGAGTGAAAAGTTGGGAAATGGTTATTGTTTATGTATTTGCACAAGTGATGTGAAGGGGAAATAAAAAAAGACACTTTCCAAAATACTTTAAAATCATTTAAATTATATAGTTATGCTGTTTTAATCCATTAAACAAATAATTTTGGTCTTTAATTTTAAACCATTTTGGGATTAGTTTGGTCAGTGCTGCATTCAAGTTTCATTCAAACTCATCTTTCATAATTAAAACAATAAGCAGGAGAGTTTCTGTCTAGATAAATGAAGTTTTTTTTTTTTTTTAAACATGTGAAAGTGTTGCATCTTCAGTTTATTGAGCTAATAAGTTTGTTAGTTTGTTTTCTTTAGCTAACTTCCTGGCACGCAGTGCAGTCAGTTTTAACAATCCATCACAAAAAAAGAAGAAAAAAAAAAGAAAAACTCAAAATGCTAAAACAAAAATTATGAAATTTATGGAGGGAAAAAATGGTGACGCTTTGCACACCATTAAGATACAACCGGGATCCCATTAACGATAAATTACACATTTCACTACAATTAACACACTGATTCAGAGAACAGTGTCATGTTTTCCAATATCAGAGATCATGGCATGATGGGGTATTGATTTTAATTTAAATTCTTATGATATCCATTCATATCAAATCACAAAATAAAAGCAGTTTTATACCAAAGTTCTAGCACACATTTTCAATGAAAAGCTATTTGAAAAAAATACTTTGCTCAAATATAATATAAATATAAATTATGTATAAACAACATTCATTTTGCATATTGAGCTCTAATAATAAACTAATATTGTTTACTGTGGACGTCACTCCTATTTAGACTCAAAGTATTTTTTTTTATTTAAAAACCAAAGTAAACAGTCTGACATTATAATTGCTACAAAAGATACAAATAAACATAAAAAAACCCAGATGTGTCTTGCAAACAGTCGATGTCTAAACAAAGTTTTCATTTTGAATCAGTGCTTTTTGATTGTCCATCACTGACTCTGTCAAGCTTGCAAGGAGACGAAGAGTATGAGACGAGACACAGGTGGATGACTTTATTCTAAAATTCTTAGGCAGAAACTAAACTAACACAAGGCAAAAGTTTGACAACTAACTTAAAAAACAGCAACAGTGATAACAAAGAGCGACAAATATCTGACAAAGGACAAAGAAAACCTGGTAAAAGAGATACTGAGGGTGTTATGACACACCGATGAGCAGGTGCGGTTATCAGAAGCTAGGAATCTAAGTGCAACAAGGGAGTAGGAAGTAAACACAGCAGAATACATCAAAATAGAAGAGGAATCAAGACGACACAGATGATTCAAAGACAGCGAAACTTGAAAACCCAAGAACAGATAACAGGATCAAAAACCCATCAACCATGACAGAATCACTGTATTTGTCTTGTTAAGCCTCTTGTTTCTATAGGAAATGAACAAACTTCCAGCTGACTCTCATATGAACACACTGCTATCAGGCAAAGGTGTTTCAGCAGTTTTCCCGAGGGGATAAAAAAAAAGGCATGTCGAAAAGTAGTAGGTCATACTCATGACACTGACAACTGGAAGAAGAAGGCGTGCTTCGAATACAGACCCGGTCTGATCTACTGAAACATATTACAGACTCGTTAATTTGGCATCCATCTGGCATCCTACCTCTACTGTAAGATCTCTCCAGCCAATATCTTATCTTGACTTGTGTCTTATCTCTTGTTCTGCATCTTTCTCTCTCCTTCTTCAGTAATGCCTTCTGGCATTTCTTTGTTGATCAGTCATGGTGTGCGTTTAAAACAAGCTGGTATGTTGATATCCATTTGCTAGCATGTGACGTGGTGTGTAAAGTGAAACAACACGAGGTTTCTCAGCATCAGGATGCTGCTTAGCAGCTCCAGCTCCAGAAAGGCACATCATACATGTCACTGTGCCGTCAAACGAGTCTGGAACGCCGAGTTTTAAGGTGAGAAAGTTATACAATGCGTCTGTAAGGCCTCTGCATGTATTTGANCAAGTTTTAAGGTGAGAAAGTTATACAAAGCGTCTGTAAGGCCTCTGCATGTATTTGAGGAAATATGGTTTTCAAAAACTTTGCACAACTCCAGGCTACAGATTAACAATTATAGATTTTCTTGGTAAGATTATTGGCAATGAAATTATCACAAGTTTGCAATTATCACGTTCACATCAACATAAACAACTGCACGCTTTATACATGTATGATTCTGACTTATTTCTATATGAAAAATGATGATATTGAGGTATCTTTGTGATAAATGAAATTGTGATGTCCCTACTTCTGATGAAATAAGGAGCTAATTAGCGATGGGATTTTTCTGGGGTGCTGCTGTACAGCAACACAGGCGTACATTGTTTGAAAAAATAGTTGCAAGATGGTGAAAAATGGTCTTTATGGCCCTCTTTAAAATCACTGTTTTCTTGGATTCTCATTATATTCCTTACCAGATTTTCCAAGCTGATGGCCCTCTGCTGCATGTGGCACCAACTGTCACTTTAAGGCTTTTTTTTTTTTTGTATACTTACAGATCGCCAACTAATTTTCTCTCTGACCAGCCAGCCAAGGAGCAGCAGAGTTCTGGTTATACAATCTCGAGCTGTACATTAATAGCTGAACATACTGTGATCATTGATATAAACTGTGATTATCTGATTATTGTTACGTCCCAAGACCTGTTCACCTGTTGCGGATTCTGCAAACACTTCTGTGCAGGAGCAACTAGCTGCTGCTCCACACCAAGTCCCCTCCCTCCAATGTCCGGATTGGATGCTTACTCTCCCAGACACATCCAGAATGGCAACCCGGAAGGACTCCGCGCCCATAAAAGCTGTGCAGAAACCATCTGTCAGGGCGGTTGAGTGGTTTTGTGACACACAGTGCGCCAGTGTRGCTTTGTTCTTGTTTAGTGGAAAAACATTGGATTGTAAACCTTTAGRAATTTGGATTTGGTTGTGCTGAGTTTTTAGATCGATTTCGGTTTTGGTGAAGAGACTCTCTCATTTAATTTGTTTGAATCTCTTTTGTTTTAGCTGGTTCTTGTTTGAGTTTAGTGGCATTTGTGTAAAGTAATTTTATGGTTGACGCTGCCATTAGGAGTCGCTTTTTGAGTTAACGTGTTCTTTTTATTTTGTTTCTCTATTGTACCATCCCAGAATTTATCTGGCGGACTTCTGGTTTTCTTTATTTGTAGATTTATTGTAGTTAACCTTATACCTGAGAAAGGACATCTTATGTTTGACATTTTTGTTTACTGATAGTACCGGGTTTTCTTCCCTTTTTTTTATGGGAACCTATTTCTGTTACCTTTAAAGATCCTGGTGTGTTTTGAGAATGTCTTTGTATTTTGTTTTGTTTGATAGCTGTAGGAAAGAACTTGTTACTTTTGCAAAACGGCAGACTCCAGATTTTGTTTCTTCGTTACCTTTACCTGGTCCCTAGCCAAGGGCAAACGTAACAATTATCTTAGCAAATGAGCCAAATTTAAACTAAGATTAACATCTTGATTTTTTTTAATCTGCATTAGACCCAAGTTAAATGACATTCAATATTTCAGCCTTGCGGAATCCTGCAATTACAATTATTCTGAAAAGCACATTGTCCACTTCCCTGAATGCACCTCTGTGATAAATGGATATATAATGTTGGTATTCATCAGTCCAAAATGTATTTGTAGTCCTGGTCTGCAGGCTGCTAGGCCCAGGAGCCAGACAACAGGCAGGATATTGGCAAGATCTGTCAGCTGTCGCTTGTAGCCTACCAAGGCTGAGATGATGGTAAATGTCATAACTAAAAGGTAATATCCAAAACAGTGGGTGTTGGATCAGTAATTGCGTCCCAGGAAGGTTTTAATTTTAAAAAAGACAATCATGTCAGAGTACAGTGAGAAAGTTAATCCAGTCTGAATGGTCATGAAGTCTGCTGCAGTAAATGAAGGTAATGGCTTTGTGTGTGTGGATGAAACTACAGCAAACAAGGTTTATTTGAAAAAAAAAAAAGTTGCTAACTTTCTCTGTAAAATAAAAATAAATTAATTAAAAAATAAACAAATGTCAGCAAAGAGTGTGATTTTAGGTCTTTCTCGTCGTAAATGAATTGTAAGCATCTTTTCAGCTTTCCAATTAAATGTTTCACTTTATTCAAAGAGGAGGGAGTTGCTGCTGCAGACGATGTCCAGCAGCATACTGCATGTGCTCTGTTGACAGCAGCACAGAGCTGTCTTTGTTCCCACCAGAATGAGGACTGAGAGGCAGACGCAGACACAGTTAAATGGCCTCATACACCTCTCTACCCTGTTTCCAAGGTCACATGGTGACGTGTTGACGAGGTGAAAATCAGAAACTGCCGTCGGATTTTTCTGCAAATCATATTGCTGTGCAGCAGCACTCGAGGCTTGGATACAGGAAAATCTCAGAATGTTTCTAGTTTACTCAAGCCTGGAGAACGGACATGGAAGCATCCCAACCTTCCCGCTCTTACTTCCTCTGACACCGTTAGCGTTTTTTTAAAGAGGTATCTTTGAGGATAGAGGAGTTTATTTGCCTTTTTGACCTGAAGCATTAGCTACATATAGATCCTCCCGGGACAGATTATTTCTAAGAAAGAGGGAGACAGGGAATGATTCATAGACCTTGATGGAAAGTGGTAATCGACTCGGTATGGATTTTTCAGTGACTGATGTCAATGCCCATTATTTAAAGAGCACAGTGGACAATCGCTGCCATATTATGCCAATAACTAGCAGCTGTTGTCTTCCATCTGGTAGAATTTAACAGTTTAGCAAAAAAAGAAAAGAAAAAAAGTCTCAACACTGATGAGCCAAAATGCAGATTTATTTGATACAGTTACAGTTGTTTGGCTTAGTCCACATGCAGATAAATTGTTCTTTAGCAGCATATCTGAAATGACCGCCTGCAGTGGAGATCTGTTTCAGCTGCATTTCCTTACAAGATTTATTAAATGATCTGCAGCTGATGCTCTGCAATAATCATCCACAAACATGACTTTTAAGCTTTTTATAGGCTGTGATCTTGTTAACAGTTCTGTAAAATCTCAAACCTTTTGGGATGATCTGATGTTTGCACAATACTCCTTTTTTTTATATGACAATTATATCACACTAAGTTTAAAATGTATAAAAAGACTGTATTAACTCATGTCTTCTAGAGATCAGTTTTAAAAAAATCTGAGTTGCATTGCCCAGACTTTTCATGGCACTGTAGCTGACATTATAATTATGCTTGTCTAAATTTCTTACTCCAAGACAAGCTAAATACAAGTACCTCTAATTAAATGTAATTAGGAAGATATATGCACTATTTGACTAGTATGATGGGAATGAATGGTAAATATGACAGTATTGCAGTGTATGTTGGCAATAAATGCTATGCTGAGGCAATAAATGCAATTAATTACGTCTTTTACAAGTATAATAATATGTGTGGTTTTGTGTGAATATATGTTTATTGTAAAGCTTCTGACCCATGCATAGAAGCNAAATGTGTGGTTTTGTGTAAATATGTGTTTACTGTAAAGCTTCTGACCCATGCATAGAAGCCCTGTGGGGCTGACAGTCAGTCCCCTGATTACTGCAGCTCCCCATTCCACCCACGGCACCAACAGCATTAAAGTCACAAGTGCACATCATGCACACAGCATTTATTTCAAACACAGATCTCAACTCTCACCGTGATGCAGCCTGCAGTGCAGAAACTTCTCAGTTACACACAAATACCAGCCTGTGAGCGAGAATGCATTTTCTCACAAGCACACGCTTTTCGCTTGCAGTGTCTCATCACGGTAGCAAGTCGTGGGGAAACCTCACAGTAAAAGTGCGATGGATAGCAATTGACAGTCAGCAGGAGACGAGTAACTGTTGCTGATTTTGTTTTCTTTATTTTTTTATTTGGGTGGTGCTGTGGAGCATTGCAGAGCTGCAGGGAAGATAGAATGGTGGAGTGAATCAGCATGTGTGGTAGGCTGGCAAATTGGAAAGGAAGGTCATAGATTCAGACTTGATTTCTACCACTGACATTGCTTTAAAGGACACATTAAATGCATTCCAGGAGCAATGAAGTGATAAAAGGCTCACTTTTTTCCCCAACGTCTTTCAGGTTCTTCTTGTTTTTCTGTAGGAATTTAAATCTTTCGTGTTGGTTTATGTTAAGACTCTTCATTTCTTTCTCCATTTCACACTGAGCATAATTCTGGTACCAACAGAGATCCAATCAGAGGGAGGAACTACTCATTGTGGTAATCTGGTTTATTTTTATTTTTGAAAGAAGGTGGTTTATTGATAGTTTTGATTTTAACACATTAACAAAGACATGCACATCAGTGGTTATTAAGAACATTAACTTGGAAACATTTCTAAAAGATTTTCCTCCATACTGACATGATAGCGTCACACAGTTGCTNCTTATTAAGAACATTAACTTGGAAACATTCCTCAAAGATTTTGCTCCATATTGACATGATAGCGTCACACAGTTGCTGCAGATTTGTCGGCTGCACATCCATGATGAGAATCTCCCGTTCCACCCCATCCAAAAGCTGCTCTGCTGGATTGAGATGTGTTGGCTGTGGAGGCCATTTGAGAACAGTGAACTATTGTCCTGCAGGAAGTAGTTACCAGAAGATGTTACACTGTGGTCATAAATGGATGAACATGGTCAGCAACAATATACTGATAGGCTGTGGTGGTNAAACTATTGTCCTGCAGGAAGTAGCCATCAGAAGATGTTACACTGTAGTCATAAACATGCATCATGAACATGCAACAATATACTGATAGGCTGTGGTGGTNCAGTAATATCTCCTGGTTTGTGAAACCTAGTT